>JAQPZY010001426.1:540000-1077500 GCA_029931535.1 Margaritifera margaritifera | reverse complement strand
CACACTGTCGGCCCCTTCCCAGAGTCGATGTATGATAAACATTCTTTAATCAAACAAAGTAAGCAAGTAAAATTCACTTGCATGTTTTCTCTGGCCAAGTCCAGGGAATCGTCGGTGCATAGTTTTAATCATTTGGTGCCAAGGGAAGATAAGCGTGTGCCATATATTATATCTGTAGGCAAAAATCAATAGACTATAAATAATAAAAGACTTTGAAAGCTGCGATTTGTTTGGCATATTCATTTCAGGATAAAATAATATGTGGCCTTGATTTGCGGAATTCTTCCTATATCCGCAACTATGACGAGAAATATCAATAATGTGGACAAATCCGGACTCGTGTTCAGCCTGGTATTTGGAAATACAATCTGGTGAGAGGAAAATTAATAGCCTTAAGAAAGCACGAGGATTACAGAGCGGACATCGTCTTTGATGTAACTGGCACTATTTTGTGTGGACACGGGGTATGGACGCAACTCACCCTTTGTTAACTGTTGTGTAAAGTAATCATATGATTATTAATGAACAAAGTACAGTATACAATGTATAAACTATATGCATGTCCTTAATTAAAACATTTCACCATAAATAAATAAATAAATCCGATAGGATACAATGGCTGAAAAGAGGAGGGGGATAGGAGCAAAATGCGTGTTATCTAGAACAGCGAAACAAAAGAGAAAAAATAAACCACAAAAATGACTCGATGAACTAAATGGAAATTCATTTCAAGTTTAATGCATTCATTATATGGGATCAACGTAAAATTTGTTACCGTATTCGCTGGGTTAAAAACTGGTGAAAGGCAGTGCTTTACACCTGCCGCTACATTCGGACCACCTCGGCTATTTCTGCGAGACACAAATATGCCTCGGCGCAGTAATTTTCAGACAAATCAAGCATTTTGTTCGCCAGAAATTTCTTCGCAAAATTGAAACCGCAATCTATACTGACCACCTTGGCTATTTCTACGATTGGATTAACCGTAGGATTGACCGAGATGTTGCGATTGAAAACATATTTCGATCCATTCGCAACTTCTGGGTCAAACCTTGTTTTGTAAATAACAGAGGTGGCCCGAATGATAGTTTAAGGCAGCTATCGGCATACATTCCTGGTATGATCCGTTGCGAATGCTTTCGCCTCTTTCTCGACACGCCAGCAGCAAGTGAGACAAGTCTCACACAGCATTGTGAAAAGGGTCTATTGGTGGATATACACAATAGTACATGAAGTCAGCTGTAATATCTACCAGGCGTAATTTTACAGGTGTACAATTTCCTGACTGCAGTATGAATTAGTATGCATTGATCTTTAGGAGTATATTATTTTAAATCATCATAAATTACCAATCATTTACCGAATGTGTGCAATTTATTTTACCAACATCATGTATATAGATCTTGTATTTCTTGTTCCTTTATAACGGATGAGATAAGTGCTGCTTTTTTTGTTGATGTCATTGTCCTTTCTCATTCGTCTAAGGTGGCAGCGGACAGTTTCGTAAATTGTCCCCAGTCAAATTTCTTAACTTAAGGCTATGATGTGACTTTTTGAGCTATTATTGTTTACTAATTAAAGGTATAGATATACTTGTGAATTAGGTGTTTCGGGCTTGTGTTGGTCTTCAAATTGACGTGAGGCATGTACACCTCCCATTGTCAGTTCACCGAATATAGACAGTGAAATACCAATAGTCGTCTAGGAAGCAGAGCTAGCCACCCATAGCAGTAGACACGGGGGTTCAAGGCAAGTAGAATATCTAAAACAAACTGCCTGGATGGCAACTATTTTGAATTGCATCAAGCTGTTTAGTACACAATCTTTTTCAAAATTATCACCTAGGGAAAGGGCTTGTGTTTGCACTGTGAGCATCACTTTGTGTCAAAAATGGCATTCGGACGTGAAAAATGCATGTATAAATTGGGGTTGGGGTGCATACACTTTTTATGCTATGAACTTCCATTGACTTGTCAGATCAAGTGAATGATATTCTTATGTGTTGTTGTATTATATCTATCCAAAAATATGGACCTTTTTGACCTCACTTGTATATTTTTTAAAATGCATTTTTATATTAGGCAGGTGGACGCGGTTGTAAATTTGTGCATAAAAACTGTCTCTTGCACCCTCATTCAATGACAGCCATTTGTTTGCCTTCGTTATTGACTGTTTGCTTCAAGCAGCAAATGGCAGCCTGGTGTTCATTTTAACTATCAAAGAACCTGTTGCCGTTATCTATGTCATGCGCTGTCAATCACCCCCTAGATGCATTATTTATCTCTCTTGATAAGACTCAGTTAAAAATCCTATTGCAACAGGCGTCTATTAAGCCATCTTGTAAGCATCAATTGATTTGCATGTTGGTGGCCGTCACGCACACGTCGATAACATAAAATCATGGGACGAGAGTATTAAATCATCCAGACATTCATAGTTCTGATTTCCCACGTGTATATGATGATGCTTCCATATCAGAAAGATTTGATTTCTGTGGTTAATAAACGCCAAACAACTAAGAAAGATTGCATGAACCTTGACTAATTTGGTAATATGATTGCTGGTCATCATACTATACACTGAAAGCAGGAAGATTTTGTTTAAATATAAAAATAGCAATTTACCTCATTTTAAAAGTGGAAAACACACGCATACATACAGTGGAAAACACACATACCCCTACAATGGAAAACACACACATCACATATACATACACATAAACACACACATACACATACAGAAGCATATGCACGGAAAATAGAGCGAACATTATATGTTCATTCAATCAAACAATGACGAAGGATATCGGGGGTAACCTTTTACCTCTCCACTCCCCCCCCCACCCCATATGATGGGATTCACTTTGGTACTTTGATGAAGAAAAGAAAAAGAATGACCACTCTCTAAACATCAATTGTAAAAAGTTTCATCGAATTGCTACCACTAATTTTAGAGTTATGGACTTGCACAAAAACTTCAGAGTTGACGCCGACTACGACGACATCAGCATCGCTATGTCTCGCATTTTTCTCCGAAAAAAGACGAAACCAAAGGAAAAATGAGTGATAGCCTCAGACAGATCTAGTGTCAGACAGATCTAGTGTCAGACAAATCTAGTGCCAGATGAGCTGAATATTGATGTATACGTCGACTCTACTACGCTGAAATGAAGGCACTTATCTATAGATTATCAGGAAGAACAAGAACTGGTGCTTTTGTAGCTGATGATAATTCGCTTACGAGTTGGCGCTAATGAAGTTCATTAGAGGGCAATCGGCCTATTTGAAGTTAAACGGCTCTAGATGTTATGAACTTTTTTGTACATAACTCAAAACCATTCATTAGTCAGGTATAAGGTTGCTATGGGTACAAGCTGTTTATATATATATATATATATATATATATATATATATATATATATATATATATATATATATATATATATATATATATATATATATATATATATATATATATATGGGGTGGGGTGGGGGTGTTTCCCAACGTTTCGAGGTAATGAAACTCTTCCTCAGAGGAAGAAGTAACTTATATCAACAAAACAAATAATAAATACAAAACCAAGAGGTAAACTTACTATTACATGTTTGAACCACAGGTGAAATCTACAAACAGGAGTTAAATAGTGGAAAAGAGAAAGAAGAAACAGTTTTAAAATGGTCTTAAAATGAGTAAACTACTTATATATTTTGTGTTGTTGTCAGAATAGCAAAATGTTCTAAGAATAATCAATAATAAAAAATGTGGTCATCTGCATTATTACGCGTTTGTCCTAGGAGAACCAAATTGTTTGACCTAATTAAAGGCTCAGTAGAAAATTATTTTGCCTATATATTCTCTACATTTGCTTTTCAGTACTGAGCTTTCCAATGCGTCCAAATCCCAATAAATAAAACATTTAAATCAAAAGTATCTTCCTAGAAAATTTAGTTCTAGTCATAGGTTATCCGGCATTTTTGGAGAGGCTGAGCTGTAAACACAGCAACGTGCTATGGGTCACAGATTTCACTTCCGGAATAGCATCAATGCCTGATTACTCACTGTGCAGTGTAGCCTAAAGACACACAGACAATCACAACATAATCCTCATAGTCTAAAGAACAACACATTTAAGTTATTCGTGGATGAGGTAGCAAAGGAAATGTGTAATGAGAATGTTGTAGCGGGGCACTGAACAAGAGATTATATATATATATATATATATATATATATATATATATATATATATATATATATATATATATATATATATATATATATATATATATATATATAAGTGCCTTTTGAGCCGCATGTTACCCTTCAGGAGTTTTACATATGTTAGTGTAGTGGTGTTTTTCTTAATCTTAGCAGCCTTTATTTTGATGGTCGTAAACTTATCGTCTCATTTTCGAGGCATGGTAGTTACGATGGATCTCTAGATAACAAACATACAGCGCCTGTATTTGTTGCCCAATTTCCAATATTTATGTGTTTCTGCGTAAGAGATTTTCTGTGATGGGGTCCTGCGGCTTCCATAAACCTCTGCGTAAAGCTCTCTAAAGCTGTCAAGAAAGATTGCAAACTGTCTGGATATGTGAACCATATGTAGCTCAACAAAATAAGACGTTTGTAACAAACACTTTCTTACTTCTCCCACCTCTCAATGAAGTTAAAGTTTGTTGTGCGACAATTTGAATGTATGACTTTAAACAACTGTCTTTTTTGTTTTGTTTTGTTTTCTTCACTTGGCAAATCTATGCACAATATCTCTGGAATGAAATCATTCTAAGTGAATAATAGGATCAGCAATTGACTAGGGAAAGAGTATTTCGAGGAGTTTGCAGATATAATGCAAGAAAGAATCGTTGTGGTATTATTGGGAAAAGAATATTTGTTGAAAATGTAATATATTGCTTAATTTAGTTCCCAAATGTTTAATCTTCGTATTCTTTGACTCATTTGAATCGCTTGGAAAATCTATATACTAATGAACACATTTTAATAAATAAGCATATAATTAAATTCCCTTATCACCAGGCGGATAAGGGACGAGGACAAATCCAAGCTAAGCGACTAATTTTCTCATGCGGTCGCTAAAAACCTTAAACACAAAATGTGTCACAAACTTGAAAGCAAAAATATTGTGTACAGGAAAGCTTAGCCACTAATACTGCAAATATTGCAGATAGTTTGCAATCTGCGAGCAATCTCATTCCTCTATAATGCGAAAAGTACCACAAAATTATGATCAAATGATGCGACTAAAGAACCACAAAATTATGATCAAATGATGCGACTAAAGTACTGTCTGACTAGTATTGTTACGTTTTATTCAATTTTCCTAGAGGAGTCCTGAATTTTACTTGTCATTATCGTACATAAAGAGTAGTATAAGGATGGACTTCCTTGGACCAGTCTGAAAGAGTAGTATAAGGATGGACTTCCTTGGACCAGTCTGAAAGAGTAGTAAAAGGATGGACTTCCTTGGACCAGTCTGAAAGAGTAGTAAAAGGATGGACTTCCTTGGACCAGTCTGAAAGAGTAGTATAAGGATGGATTTCCTTGGACCAGTCTGAAAGAGTAGTAAAGGAATGGACTTCCTTGGACCAGTCTGAAAGAGTAATATAAGGATGGACTTCCTTGGACCAGTCTGAAAGAATAGTAAAAGGATGGACTTCCTTGGACCAGTCTGAAAGAGTAGTAAAAGGATGGACTTCCTTGGACCATTCTGAACGAGTAGTATAAGGATGGACTTCCTTGAACCAGTCCCAAAGAGTAGTATAAGGATGGACTTCCTTGGACCAGTCTGAAAGAGTAGTATAAGGATGGACTTCCTTGGACCAGTCTGAAAAATAAGAAATAAAAGGACCCCCGTGTCTATTAATTTTGAAATTTCAAAATAATTCAATTTGGTAAACTAGTTTCTTTACAGATGGATAAAAAGCAGGCTGACATAGACAAAACTGGTTAAGACCCGAATGACAAAAATAATACATTTGCTTAAATAATTGAAAAAAAAACTACCAATAACTAATGCGTGACTAAAAATTGCTTTTAAATGAATCATTCTGAGATATATGATGCTCAGGAGACAATGACAGTCATCGTAGTTTTCACAACATATTTATCCAAAAAGACAAAATAATTAGTAGATATAAATTTGTCGCCTGTTTTAAATACGAAGCATATAAAACCTCCAAATGGCATTAGGTTTATGATGTTTTTTTTGTCTCCAGCCTTTAATTTATTTAACACAAGGCGTAATTTGTGTAGATATTTCTGTAACATTTCAGCAATGCAACTATTACATTCTGTAGGCTCCATATTTTTACTTTGCTCTTTTGTAGCTGTACCTTTTTGCTTACGTTTTTCATCACCTACTCTAGTTGAGAGCGGAAAGTTTTCCCATGTCTCAGGTTTGCAAATAAAGTAAATTATACCAGTCAATTAACAGGAAATTGTATATTGTCATTGAGCTGAATAAAACATTTTCCGTTGTACCTTGTTCAGAGAAGCCAAATAATACATACTTGATTTATCTGTTGTCTTTCCTAATTTATTCTAAGTCATCCTCCAGTTCATTTTGCCCTATCTCTTCTAAAATGATGAATATGTTATTCATATGTTTAATATTTCCTCAATTTATGTTAGCTTGCTGGATAAAATGTCTAATTGTTTTCTCTTTGAATCTTCAATTCATTTGGTAATACAACGTAGGAATCTTCCTTTGTAATTTTTTTTACTGGTTTTGACAATACTTTCCTCAGTAACATTTTTCAGCTCTAGCTGTTGAATATTGTCTTTTTGTTTTTCACTTGCTAATGTAATAGACGTCGCTGTCAGGATGTTTGCATTAATATGTTGCTAGGATTCCGCATGTGTCTTGATGAGTGAGGGCAATTAGAGTATTGGTTTGGCATCCTACCCATTTAAGAAGGGAAAAAGTAAGTTACTTCCGTAGTAACTAACTAAAGTCATTAATATATACTGAAGTTACTAATAGGCATTAACTAAAGGTCACTAATAGGTACTAAAAGTTACTAATATGTTGTTATTTTTAGGTACTAAAATTTTCGAATAGGTATTCACTTTCAGGTGGTAAATGTTACTAATATGAGCTATTGAAAGTGACTAAATTTACTTTGAACATTTTAGGAGGGAATAATTTCAACAAATATAAATATCAATCAGTAAAAATTGTAGTGGAAACGCACCGTTGTCTGAAATCATTAAATTCGTTCAATACAAGTGCAATAAGATGAAATTTGCAATTAAATTCGAGAAATGAAATGATGGATGCATGATATGCAGTGGATGCGCATATGAATATAAAACAGAATGGAATAGAAATATTAAAATACCGATAAGAAATAAATTAGTAGAATATGAATATGGAAAAACGATTAACTAAATTATATGTACATACATGAAAGAATTATCTTTCGTAATAAAGGAATGACTGATATTTTAGCTCAGTTAATTATATTGGTTCAGCATTGAATCAAATTGTTGATAGCAAATCGCTGAGTTTTAGCGTTTCGACATTTGAAGATGTTTACTTATTTAAATCGTTGACTTACAGCGATTCAATCAAAAATATAACTATACCTGAGTCTACCAAATCTGACTATAAAAATCCTGTATACACAGACACAACATACAGACGGCACATATTAACAGAGTATAAAAAATACATGGGATATTAGTTGATCCCGTACGATGAAGTTATTTAGAAAGAATAACAATGATTTTTGAGAATTCCAGACGAACTTATCTCTTACGAAGAAAATAAAGTACTTATTAAAAAAAAAAGGAGAATGCTAAAAGATAAAGTCAAAGTGTCAAGTGATGCCTTTGATTTGATGGAGTATCAGCGAGCGGCGAATTCTTGCCCAAGGACGAGACACATATGTGTACATATGTTTAGAGAGGATCAAAGAAAAGATATTAGAATTGGTCACCAGGAAAACGAAAAGACTGACAAATTTGAGATCTTCTTTTGTCCTGGAGGTCATATTGTATAAAGTTGTAATTATCAGATAGGAAGAATATGGACCAGTAGAATTAAGACGAGAAAATGTTGTATTTTTAACCGTGTTAATGCGAGTGACTTCAGTATCTATGTAGATATTAATAACAAAGTGAGACAAAGGAGAGACGATGAAATGAACGTTGATGACATGATCTATGAAATATTTAACAAAGTGGAGCAATAGACGGGTATGAAATATTTAACAAAGTGGAGCAATAGACGGGTAAGTCTACAGAGTGGCGGATACACATAAATTTAAATTTAGGAATTAACATGTTTAAAATTCAAGACTTGCTGGTACATATATCGATTTAACTAAGTGGGTAAAATATAAACAAGTGTCCATAAATGTAAAATCTAAATATGATAAATGTTTCTTTTATGCGATTGAAAGTGTTTTGAATACACCGAGTGATCATTTAGACAGACCATCAAAATACAGTTTAGACAAGTATAGTCATTGGTTTGAAAAGTGCACAATGAATACATTCTTGTGTTATTGAAAAATCTGGAGATCTGCACGACATTTCGATTAACATTTACGAAATTGTGGAGAACATTGAGAATATGGGTATCACACTCCCGATGATCAGAATTAGAAAGACTAAACGATACAGGGACAAGTATGAGAACATGCTAAGGAATTTAGAGATTGAGAATTATGACTGTGCTTTTTATTCCTTTGTATCAATGCATAATTTATCGGGGAAATAGATAAAGGGAATCTTATTGGTGTGTTACTGTTAGACTGTTAGAAAAATTAAAAATATTTGACCAGGTCAATCACAATATTCTACTACAGAAAACTTGAATTTATGGATATTCAAATTTAGCACTATTTTTTTTAAGCTCATACTAGTATTTAAACAGTAGATCCCAAACCGTTTGTTTCAATGGCGTTTTAAGTGATCCTATGCCATAGGAGTTCCTCCAAAGTCAAATTTAAGACCACTCTTCTTTGTGTTGTTTAATTAACCGCCCGTTGGTATTTAACCGTACTGATGTGTTTATGTATGCGGATGACACAGCTGCCCAAGAGCTAAGTACATATATTTATGACATTTAGAGTAAGCGAAATTCTGACATGTCAAATTTTTCAAGTTGGTGTACTAACAACGCTGTCTGTCTAAGTTCTCAATAAAGCCAAGATTTTAATAATTGGCACTACTTACAAGAAAAGGAGACTGCAAAGGGATCTATCTGTATACTGCAGAGATAGCAAACTTGAATGTGTCATTCATGAAAACTTTTAGGAGTCACTGTTTGCCCCACCCTGTCATGGAACAGAACAAATCAACTCTGTATGGAGCACAATTTCCTTCAAGTTACTGTGTTTTGAAAAGAATTAAGAATTATTAACTCATAAATCAAGTGTTACTTTTTACAATTATTTCATGTTTCCTCATTTTGATTATGGTTCCAATTTTTGGTAACATTGTTCATCTTATCTTTTAAAACGCATTCAACGAGTGCGAAATAGTGGGGTTAGAACCCTTTTGGGGAAAAACATTTTCAAAACCCAGTGCAACTTTATTTGTTCAGAATAACTTGGCACCAGATTATCTGAATACTTTTACTGCAGTCTCTAAAGTTCGTAGCCGAATCACGTGCTCGTGTACTAAAATCAACTAGGCATCCGAAAACACAAGACTACAATGTTTATAAAGAATTTGACATACATTTGTGTTTTAAAATGGAATATTTTACCTAATGAAATTAAATCATGAACAATTTTCCTGATTTCAAGTACAAATGTAAAACATTCTTTTTAACCATAAATATAATTTTATATTTGCAGTATATTATTGCCTACAGGCTGTGATGTTATTTATCTTATTTACTTCATGTACTTTGTTGTACGTAATGTGAATACTACACATTTTAATACATCTCGACCCTGTGCGAGACGAGGCTTTGGCTCAGAATAAATGAAGTATATTATTATTATTATTATTATTATTATTATTAGGTTCCAAATTCTCATTATGTTGGTATTAAATGTTTCCAACGATTGTTAGGTAATGAGATGATATCGCATAGAGGAGGTGTGTATAACTATATGTAGTAGAAATGTTTAATTAATTAACAAGTAATTAATAATCAATTGAGGTATTAAAACACGTGTTAGATTTTGTAATACTGTTAGTACATAGATTGAAGTTTGTGAAATTGATAATGAAAAAAATGTAATCCTTTTACTAGCTTTTTTATTCCGCCACCAGTAGAATGGTTCTTTGGCTGTAAAATAATTAGTGGTCCAATACCTATACCGAACATCAACGTTTTACATTTTTGTGTATTGACAGGCTTAAGCATCAAGTGTACAATAAATGACAATAATCAACATTTATGTAATGCCGACAGATGATAAAAATGAATATTTGATGATTATGAAAGATGATATTTTGGATGCCTAAAATTGTCTTCATTTTTTCTTGAATTATGTAGTAAGAAATTTTTACGGCAGCTAAAATCTTCATTTTGCTTTGCATCACTTGTCACATGAAAAATGTATGAATGTAGCTATCTGGAACCTAAGACCAAAAGTGAGTCTGGCTAGGATGTCAGCTGATGCAAGCACCCCTTGATGCATAGAAATAATATAAACAATTCAAAAGATAATTCTAACAGTACAAAAAGAGATAATGCAGTCAGATTTTAAAAATTAAATCATAAACTGCAGTCATCTAACAGTGTCAACAATGCCAAAATTAAATAATAATCTACAGCAATATTACAGTGTCAACAAAGTCAAAATGAAATCATAGACTACAGTCATATTACAGCGTCAACAATGCCAAAATTAAATCATAAACTAGTCATATTACAGTGTCAACAATGCCAAAATGAAATCATAAACTAGTCATATTACAGCGTCAACAATGCTAACATGAAATCATAAACTACAGTAATATGACAGCGTCAACAATGCTAAAATGAAATCATAAACTACAGTCATATTACAGTGTCAACAATGCCAAAATTAAATCATAAACTACAGTCATATTACAGTGTCAATAATGCCAAAATTAAATCATAAACTACAGTCATATTACAGTGTCAATAATGCCAAAATAAAATCATAAACTACAGTCATATTACAGCGTCAATAACGCAAAAATTAAAGCATAAACTACAGTCATATTGTAGTGTCAACAATGACAAAAGTTACGAGGAAAACCCAAGGTTATTTTAATAGGAGACACTTTCATTTCAAAACAGGAAATATTTCTCATAACCAGGGTGTAACAAATGAGAAAAATGTTGAAAGGCATGTCACAAAACACAATATAAAAGACTTTTCGAAGAATAGTACAATCTTGTCACACACACACACACACACACACACACACACACACACACACACACACACACACACATACACACACACAATAGGTTCACACCTGAGTGCTGACAAAGAGGAAGCTTTGATGTAATACAAGTTCGAAAGGCTGACAAAAAACCACAAAGATTTATAGGTTGATCTGATTGCCGGTGATTCCGAACAAAGGAGATAGATATAAATTCATCATAATGATTTAATTACAAAAGCATTATTATTCCATTTGTTTGATTTATTAAATGTACTGATTCATGAATCAAAGTAAATGAAGCCAAAATTATTATTAAAAATACTATCAATAATAAGAAAAATGTAATCCAAAATATAACTGACAATATATGTGCACAAAAATAATTTATTCGGAGAGACAGGGCTCTTCACACAGATCCTAAAAGTAAAGAGAGCTACTAATCAGAAATTCTGTAATTTAAAGAGCACCGTGCAATATAAAATATAATAAATGTTAGATTATATGACAAAAAAGGTAATACTTTCATAATTTTCATGTCATGCTCAGTGTGGAGAGTACATACGGAAATGATATGACAAAGATCTGAGATGAAATACGAAAAGTGAATTTGTTACGAGGTAACACAGAAAACATTATTGACATTCAATGTAATGATACGTACAAGAACGCACAGTATTTAGTGGTTGGGAAAATACCATTCCACCCCACAACTCATTGCTGTTACATTCAATTAGAAAATGTAACTCATGATAACAAGGTGCTTAATGTGTTGACCAAAAACAAATTCTGCACCTTTGGTCAATTTCATACATCTCAGGAAGAAGTTGGTAACTGTCTGTATCGCAAATATAACTGCTGAAATGGATATTGATGATGAAAAATCATGGTCAATAGATGGTCGATTAGAACATAAACTTCAATCTCACATGGAGGTAAAACAATGTGACAATTGGTCCAGATAGTAGCAGCTACTGAGTAGCTCCAAAGCTTCATTAGGCTTGTTTTCCATAATTCTCTGCAATTTCACTTGTGTCTGCTCTAACATTACTCCAGAATGATCCATTGTATCGTAATTTATAATAAATCAACTAATGAGACTGAAACTAATGCAACGGTAGCCTTAATCAACAAAGTTCCGCGACATTCTATTGAGCCTCGCGCTATTAAACAGGGGACCGCCTGGCTTAAACTAAAAACGTAGCTTTGCAAAAGATTTATTCGTTCAAGATAGGTGAAAACAAAAAAGTGTAAAGGTGCGAAGAAGTCGGTTGTTAATAATTTAAAGTTTGATGACAATAAATCATAAGAAATATCTATAAAACTGGCGAACAAAGAATATCTTGTAATTTTTGTATCTTTTTAGATACCAGCTTTTATACAAATCGATGACAACTGCCATTGTCTAGTGAGCAACACATATCTTGGAATGATTCATTTAAAAGTTCTTGAATCACTCATTACTTATAATTTCTTCAGCTTTTGTGAGTGATTGTGCTCTTTTTGTCCTTCGGATTTTAACCAGTCAGTCCGAATTTTATCCATCAGTAAAGTAAATCAGTTTATAAAATTAAACTATTTTTAAATTTCATTACGATCTATAAAAAAAGTCCAAAGAACTGGAGCTCTTTTATTTTTCATTTTTCAGTTCTGATGCAGTCAAAAATTCCTCTTACTACAAGCAATAAACAACTTCTGTAACTGAAGAAAAACATTTTCAGTACCCAAAATAATGATATTTGCCATTTATGCCAGCAAATAAAAACACGACACAATATGTTTGCGCTGTTGAGAGATATGACTGTTCACTCAAAAACCTTAACTTGTCAACACATTCGGCGTTGAGATTATACAGTTCCTAACTTACAAGTACTTTTTTTAACATGCAATAAGAAGACATTGGAATGAAGTTCGTGTTGTGTTGATCCTAAAGAAGTAACATGTGTATAAATAAGGTGAATCAAAAAGGTATAGTTTTGAACAGTGCATGGTTACGTGTCCGTTGGCTGCAACCATACATCAAGTGATAAATACAGGTAAGGCTATAGTTTTGAATAGTGCATGGTTACGTGTTCGTTGGCTTCAAGCATGCATCAAGTGATAAATACAAGTAATGATATAGTTTTGAACAGTGCATGGTTACGTGTCAATTGGCTGCAAGCATGCATCAGGTGATAAATACAAGTAATGGTATAGTTTTGAATAGTGCATGGTTACGTGTCAATTGGCTGCAAGCATACATCAAGTGATAAATACAAGTAATGGTATAGTTTTGAATAGTGCATGGTTACGTGTCAATTGGCTGCAAGCATGCATCAAGTGATAAATACAAGTAATGATATAGTTTTTAATAGTGCATGGTTACGTGTCCATTGGCTGCAAGCATGCATCAAGTGATAAATACAAGTAAATGTATAGTTTTGAACAGTGCATGGTTACGTGTCAATTGGCTGCAAGCATACATCAAGTGATAAATACAAGTAAGGGTATAGTTTTGAATAGTGCATGGTTACGTGTCAATTGGCTGCAAGCATACATCAAGTGATAAATACAAGTAAGGGTATAGTTTTGAACAGTGCATGGTTACGTGTCCGTTGGCTGCAAGCATGCATCAAGTGATAAATACAAGTAAATGTATAGTTTTGAACAGTGCATGGTTACGTGTCTGTTGGCTGCAAGCATGCATCAAGTGATAAATACAAGTAATGGTATAGTTTTGAACAGTGCATGGTTACGTGTCTGTTGGCTGCAAGCATGCATCAAGTGATAAATACAAGTAATGGTATAGTTTTGAACAGTGCATGGTTACGTGTCTGTTGGCTGCAAGCATGCATCAAGTGATAAATACAAGTAAATGTATAGTTTTGAACAGTGCATGGTTTCGTGTCCATTGGCAGCAAGCATGCATCAAGTGATAAATACAAGTAAGGGTATAGTTTTGAATAGTGCATGGTTACGTGTCCGTTGGCTGCAAGCATACATCAAGTGATAAATACAAGTAAATGCATAGTTTTGAACAGTGCATGGTTACGTGTCAATTGGCTGCAAGCATCAAGTGATAAATACAAGTAATGGTATAGTTTTGAACAGTGCATGGTTACGTGTCAATTGGCTGCAAGCATCAAGTGATAAATACAAGTAAGGGTATAGTTTTAAACAGTACATGGTTACGTGTCAATTGGCTGCAAGCATCAAGTGATAAATACAAGTAAGGGTATAGTTTTAAACAGTGCATGGTTACGTGTCCATTGGCTGCAAGCATACATCAAGTGATACATACAAGTAAGGGTAATAATGTGTTTACACGAATCTTAACAGAAGAGTGAGCTTTGAATCCGAAGTGTGAAATGTAAGTCACAGTGACCAAACGTTTAGTACAGTAGTATTTTAGCCCTCAGCACAAATTAAATTTGTTTATGAAGATGGTGAAAGTTTGAGATGTATAAGGTACCAACGTAAAAATATTATTATACCAAAAGAAGGTCACAGACACCTTCTTTAATGTGAAATATTCTCGCCAGTGGCGGGTCCATAAATGTCGTTGATAGGGGGATGGGGGGCGGCGTTGGTGGGGGGGGGGGGGGTAGGGAGGTGTGTAAACAAGTAGGCGAAGGGTATATGGGACTGAATTCCAGGTGAGGTCCAGCGACGAATATCTCAGCGTTTGCAGCGTATAATTAACTATCTAACTGTAAAGAAAACTTACGGTATGAAACGTTCCGGTTGTTTAACGCTCATTTATAGGGAGGTCCGGCTCGCCTCCCCCCCCCCTTCCGATTCCGTTCCTGCTCGCTCTCTCGAAATGCATCCACATTTCAAGGCCCAATATATAGCCGAGCATCATGACGGCACAGGTAACAAAGTGGGACATTTGGAACTGGAACAAAGTTACTTGATGAATGAAAAAATAAGATACTTTTGGTACAGCGGTACAGAATCTCCAAAAATACACATATTTTTCAAGTTTTAAAACGAAAGATAAGATTTCGACTCAAAGACAATCCCATGCTAACATCAGATCCACCAATAATACGATAATAACTTAAATGAAATTGCCGTAAATCTTTGCACTGGATTAGCTAATATATGTCAAAATTATCTTTCAAATGAATAATTTGACTCGCGTCAAAAGTTTTGAATTCAAGAATTATATTGCATTTTTAATTTATTCGCAGCAAAATAATTATCGTCGCAGAGAAATTAGAGAAGTATATTTTTCGCAGAGACAGTAAGTATTTTCTTTGCAAAAAATAATTTGCGAAGAAACTGAATTTATATTTGCATAAAGAATAACTTTATTCGCGTTGAAAAAAGTTCAATTCTCTGCGAAAACGCAGTTTTTCTCGCAGACTGAATAATCTTATTTGGGCCTTAAATAATATTTTTTTTGGCCCACAAATGCAATTCTCTCTTCAAAGGAGTTATTTTCTACGAGGCAAAAGTAATCCCATTCTCAAGGAGAAACATAAAAAAATTATTATTCTCAAGAAAAAGAAATAATTTGTCCCCGAAATGAATTTCGCAAATTAAATTTTACAGTCGCCGCGAAGGAAGTTGTATATAGACTCAAAATTATATTTTTCCAGAAGAAAATTGAATTCTTTCGCTTCGAATAACATTATTTCTCCGCGTATGAAATACATTATTCTATATGTGGCAAAAATATAGTATCGTTCGCGAATTATATATTTTGGATACATTTTAAATCATTTAAATATATTTCGGCAGCAGATTAAACTAAGTTCTCAAATCAGATCGTTCCCAATTCGTTTCACGATCTATATCATTTTCGCTGCGAAGAAATTCCTTTGGAAAGAAAATTCTCTTTTTGTAGTTAAATTCATTGCAAATTAAATCACTTTTTCCGCAGAGGAAAATACATTTTCTTAGCAAATGAATTTAGTTTCTTAGCGAAGAAAAGAATTTCCGTCGAGAATGAAATCATTTTATTTGTAAAAAAAAAAAATACTTTATAATTTAGCGATTTTTCTTTTTTTTTTTTTTTTTTTTTTTTTTTTTTTTTTTTGCTGCGAAGAAAGCGAAGAAACTTTAACTTTCAACATACTAGTACTTCATTTCAAATACCAGACTAAACAACATAGTTGATACACATTTTCGAAAGCTCAGAATACCTTTTGCCGCCCACACGGCATAGTAGATGGAATGAGGTTTCTAATTTCAGACCTGTCACATATTATTTCCATCTGGGACATCATATCTGACACTCGATTTTCAAATTATTTCATGCTTTATGTGCCCTTTTTATCAAGAGATCAAAAGTGCGCGAAATACAGACGTTTGACATTTTTGATCTTGTATTTTCGACATAATTAATTTCCAAAAGAATGTTTGGTCGCCACATTTGATCATATTTTCGTGCATAAGTGCACTTATCGTTTGAGGCATTCCGTTGTCGGATCCAAAGAGACTGACTTTATGACTTGCAGAAACGGCAATTGGTGAACCCTGTGTTTCTATGCCTTATTACAAAATATAATGAATTTGCTTAACGTGGCGAGATATTATAAAGTTTTCATAGCAACATCATGAATCCGATGTCTTAAGGAAAATGGATATAGTATTTAGAGGGTTGAAGTTTAAGCTGAAGTTTGAGGGTTGAAGTTTAAGCTGCCGAAATTTATTTAAACTTTTTGTTCTTTCTTTAATAAAATGTTCATAGCGGAGGTAAAACAGTATGATGGAATCTAAGCAATCGTCATGTTAAACAAAATGTACAGCTTCCTTTGCAACAAATATAATAAAGAACAGTTACAATAAATATGGTTTACTTTTTAATTATGAACGATGGTTACAAATATGTGAGTTTTCCGATAAACACAATTATGCAAATCGACAAAACAACCAAGTTTCAAGGAATGTACTTATCCGAAAAGGGATGAATTAAGGGTCTAAAAATTATATGAAATTAAGTATAATTCGATATAATTAAATTATATAGAAAAACATAATAATTATAAGTTGTGGTATTCCAAATTCATCTTGGGGTGTTGAAAAGAATTGGCCCCATGGAAAAGTGGAGAATTCCCTGCCTGCTCTTTCGCGTATCGATTTCTTTAAACCTGGCGTTTTCGTTGTGAAATAAATCTCCATTGATTGAAGCAAGACTGATAAATATATTTTAAAAATTTAAAGGATAATGGATAATTTTTTTTTAGAAAGAGCTGACTTTGTATATATTATAGAGTAAATTTCCTCTTTCCTCTGTTCAGTTACACAGCTGGATATGAAAACAAACTTCGTCTGATTTTTAGTCTCAGAGAATCATAACATGTATTCCAGAAGAACATAAAGATAGATTTTTTTTTAAAAAGTGGATACCAATTTCATTCCAAAATGTGAAGTACAAAATAGCACCAGTTTCCATAGTTAATAGGCTTAAGAAGGTACTTTCCTCTATTATAGGTGATACTCTGTAAGGTTTTATGAAAGGAAGATTTATTGGTAAAATACTTGAATTATATGATTTTATGAAATACCTCAATGAAACAAATCAGTCTGCTTTCCTCTTAGTAATTGATTTTGAGAAAGTATTTGACTTTGTCGAATGAGACTTTTTGGAAAATGCTCTGAAATCTTTTAATTTGGGTGATTCTGTTTGTCAGTGGTTCAGAGTATTTTGTAACAAGCCCAAAAGCAGCGTCATCAGCAATGGTTACTTGTCTCAGTTCTTTCATTTTGAGAGAGGATGTCGTTAAGGAGACCCATTAGCTCCATACTTATTTATCATAAAAATAGAACTTCTCTCCACTGAACTCAAGAAGAACAGAAATATTACTGGAATTTTCTATCATGACGGAGAATTTAAACTGGGTCAGTATGCTGATGATGCCTTTTTACTATTAAAAATGGCTCTCCAAGATTTTTTTAGATCTACCACCAGAACTCTCAATGATTTTGCATCAGTCTCTGGTTTATATTGTAATATATCAAAATCTAAAACTATCTGGATAGAAAGGAAACACATTTTCAGAAGCATAAATATGGACAGATATTGAAATAATTTGGTGTACTTTCTTCTTTTCGACTTTTAGGAACAGAGTTTGCTTTGAACATAGATGATATGTTAGAGTTAAATTATGCAAAGAAGTTAAAAAAGCCAAAAAGATTCTGCGTTGTTGGATGAGGAGAAATCTGTTCCTTACTGGAAAAATAACTTTGATAAAATGATTGATTTTGCCAAAATGTATTAATTTATTCTCAACATTGCTTAATCCTCCATTATATATAGAAAATGAATTGAACAAAATATTTTAAAAAAATTTACTTAGAGTGGTAAAAGCGAAACGGTAAAGAGATAAACTTATAACCCCATCTACAGATGGCAGCATATACATGGTTCATGTTCAATCTTGTATTGTTATGTATGATGTTTATATAATATTATAAATATTTTAGGAAATTATAAATGTTTCTTCACTTTAATATTTGCTTAAATCTTTATGTTTATCAGGAAAAACATGTTTAACTAGTGTCCTTGAATTAGGTTGTTTTGATCAATATAATGTTTTCTCAATTTGAAGGTCAAGGTTGATTTTTGTTTACAAGTAAAATTCCATTAAGATGACACACATTCTAGAAGATTCTGTCATGTGACCAATCTTTATATATACCATGTTTGGTGGACATTTTTTCAGTTTTGACATTACCATCAGTCTTGTAAAGAGCTATTACAGTTGTGAAAATTCATTCCAAATTCTAAGAGAGGAATTATTTTAAATATTCATTGGATTATAACAGTGCTCATAAACTTTGGATTTTGGATTTTTAATTGATGATTTTGGAATTTATGTGAACTTATATTCAGATATTTTGGAATACTTCATTTTGACATCAGCACATCAAAGATTACTAGTACATCAGGACTTTGGAGACCATTGGCATATAATAACATTCAAGGGCACAGCCGTGAATTCGGAACATTCTATATTTAGGACTTGTGATTAGAACAATCATTCTTATTGGATTATTAGGATTTCAAAACACATTACTGTAAGTGACTTTTTGATTTTTCATTTTAATTATCTAGTAATAAATTGCTTGTTGATTTTTACTTGATTTGTTGGTTTCACTTTCTTTCTGTTACATTTTTCTCAGACCATAGAGTCGTAACAGAAATTGGGGGCCGTTCCGGGATCTGAATTTCTTTAAAGCATATTAGAGATATTAAAGTTATTTTTGAAATTCATATTGATTTTGTTTCGGAATTTTTTTTTGTCTTTGGCAAAGATTTTATATAGAGAAATTTTTTTGTGTGAAACCAACAAGCATTTACTATGACATCTAATGTTCAGAATTTCATTTCAAAACCTACCTAGGAGGGGTTAGAGTGCATGAGAAAGGATGAGTTGCTCGAGCTTGCCAGAAAATACAGTCTATCTGAGGCAAAAGTATCATTGACAAAACAGGAGATAAAGATTATTTTAATTCAGTATTTAGTAGGAAAGGGAATTTTTGAAAATAGTGCTTTAAGTTTGAAGAGAAAGCCTGTATCTGGTTCTACAGGAAATTAAGGGAATTAGAGTTAAAGAACCAGATGGATTTAGAATTGGCAAAGCTTCAGATTCAGAGAGAGAGAGAGAAAGAAGAGAGGCAGATACAGATGGAGAGATAGAAAGAAGAGAGGCAGATGGAGAGAGAGAAAGAAGAGAGGCAGCTACAAATGCAGAAAGAAGAGGGGCAGCTACAAATGCAGAAGGAAGAGAGGCAGATACAAATGCAGAAGGAAGAGAGGCAAATACAAATGCAGATGCAAAGAGAAGAAAGGGAAATACAATTTAAATTAAGAGAATTAGAACTGGCAAACAGAGCACACTCCACTCCTTTAAACACAAGTTCAGGTTTTGATGTTACTAGATATATTAGGTTAGTATCCCCTTTTCAGGAAAAAGAAGTAGATAAATACTTTCTTCATTTCGAGAAAATAGCTGAAAACTTGAAATGGCCCAGAGAGCATTGGACTTTGTTATTACAAAGTGTACTTATTGGCAAAGCTCGTGAAGTCTACACTTCACTGTCAGTACAACAAAGCACTGATTATGATGTGGTTAAGGAGTACATCTTGAAAGCTTATGAGTTGGTACCAGAGGCATATCGACAAAGGTTTAGGAATTTTAGAAAAGAAACTGGACAAACTCATGTCGAATTTGCAAGGGATAAAGAACAACTATTTGATCGGTGGTGCTCAGCCAAGAAAGTTGATCAAGGTTATGATAACCTCCGACAGCTCGTATTAATTGAAGAGTTCAAGAGGTGTATCCATAGTGATGTTAAAACCTATCTTGACGAGCAGAATGTGGAAACTTTGGAAAATGCTGCTCGTATGGCTGATGATTATTCCTTGACTCACAAAATTTCATTTGGCAATAAGTCGTCCTCTTAGCAGTTTTCTGGTAAAAAACCATTTCAATCTCATTCGAGTACTTCCAAATTTCACAACAGCACAACTGTTAGGAATCAAACATCTGATAAGACTGATCAGAAATCCTTATCTCTTCCTACGTGCACTTATTGTAAAACGAAAGGGCACGTTATTTCTGATTGCTTCAAGTTGAAAAATAAGCAACAGAGAAAAGACAGAGCTTTTCCAAATGCTCTTATTTCTACGAGGTCAAGGTCACGGTCTTGTATTGAAAGCAATACATTTGTTGGGTCAAACAAACCCCAGTCTGATTCTATTTTAGAGGCTTATGAACCATTCATGTCAGAAGGTTCTATATCACTTATTGGTGATTCTGCCAAACCTATCCCAATTAAAATATTAAGGGACACTGGAGCTTCTCAGAGTCTTTTATTATCAGGTACTTTGCCTTTGTCTGAGGAGTCTTCTTCAAGTGAAAGTGTTCTTGTTCAGGGAGTAGAGTGCGGCTTTGTAAATGTTCCACTCCATTGTGTAAATTTGGCATCAGACTTAGTTTCTGGACCTGTGACTGTTGGGGCAGTGACTTCTTTACCCATAGAGGGTGTTCATTTATTACTAGGCAATGACCTAACTGGAGATAAGGTTGTGGTTAATCCACTTGTAACTGACAAGCCTTGTTTGGATCAGAAAGTTGATCCTGTCGAAACTGAAATCCCTGATTTGTACCCTGCTTGTGCAGTTACTAGAGCTATGGCAAAAAGAGCTCTTGAGAGTGATGTTGATCAGGATATTATTCCTTTAGCTGACACATGTATTGGTCAGTCTTTTGATGAGGTCACTTTTTCCTCAGGTATTGATCAATCAAATGGTATTGATCACAGTGATCCTCTTTTGGCAACTCATTCTCTTTGTTCTAATCAGGATGACAAACGACAATCCCTTGCCGTTAAACAGGAGCAAGATCCCGAGATATCTTGTTTGTTTCAGAGGGCTATTAGTGAAACTGAAGCCACACAAGTTCCAGTGTGTTACTTTGTGAAAAATGGGGTCCTTATGAGGAAATGGAGACCACCTGATGTACCCGCTGGTGACGAGTGGTCAGTGAGCTATCAAATTGTTGTTCCTAAGTCATATAGACAGGAAATTCTTAATTTAGCCCATGAAACTCCTTTGGCTGGTCATTTAGGAGTCCGTAAGACTTATCACAAGATCTTGAATCATTTTTATTGGCCGAAACTCAAAAGTGATGTTTCTAAATGCTGCAGATCTTGTCACACTTGTCAAATGGTAGGAAAACCCAATCAGAAGATACCTAAGGCTCATCTACAACCTATTCCTGCATTTGATGAACCATTTAGTAGAATAATAGTAGACTGTGTTGGTCCTTTACCCAAAACCAAGTCAGGCAACCAATACTTGTTGACCATCATGTGTGCATCTACAAGATTTCCAGAGGCAATTCCTCTGAGAAATATAAAAACTAAAACTATTGTGAAAGCTTTGGTGAAGTTTTTTACACTTGTTGGCCTTCCCAAATCTGTCCAGTCAGATCAAGGGTCAAATTGTATGTCTGGAATTTTCCAACAAGTTATGCATGAATTAGGCATCCAACAGTTTAAATCTTCTGCCTATCACCCTGAAAGTCAAGGTGCTTTGGAAAGATTTCATCAAACTTTGAAGAATATGATTCGATCATATTGCTTTGATACAGAAAAGGATTGGGATGAGGGTGTTCATTTGTTGTTGTTTGCTGTTAGGTAATCAGTTCAAGAGTCGTTGGGTTTTAGTCCCTTTGAACTAGTTTTTGGTCATACTGTCCGTGGACCATTGAAATTATTGAAAGAGAAACTTCTTTCAAATGAAGATTCAAAGATTAATCTTCTTGATTATGTTTCTGATTTCAAATACAAGTTGTCAAAGGCCTGTGAAGTAGCAAGAACTAATCTTCACACTACTCAGTCAAATATGAAATTAAGGTGTGACAGAAATACACAGGAAAGGAGTTTTAAACCTGGTGACAAAGTTCTGGCTCTCTTTCCCATACCTCAGAATCCTCTTCAGGCTAAATTTTATGGTCCTTATACCGTTGAAAAGAAAGTAAATGACTTAAATTATATCATTAACACTCCTGGGAGACGGAAACAGAAACAACTTTGTCATATAAATATGTTAAAGGAATATTTTGACAGAGATAGCTCAGCTAATTATTCAGTTAATTTAGTTGTACCTGTCCCACACAGTGAAGATATCAACGATGGAATACGATCAGACTATAGTGACTCTGGTATAACCAGTCTTCGGAATTCAGAAATATTGAACAACCTAGACCAGAAACTTTCACATCTACAACAACAGGAAAGAAATGAACTAAAACAGCTATTACATGACTATGAGCACTTGTTTCCTGATGTTCCAACACGAACAAGTCAAATTTATCATGACGTTGACATTGTAGATTCTGCGCCTGTGAAACAGCATCCTTATAGGATGAATCCTCTCAAACAGAACTATCTGAAGAAAGAAATTCAGTATCTACTGGAGAATGATTTCATAGAACCAAGTAAAAGTAACTGGAGTTCACCATGTATTCTTGTTCCCAAGCCAGATAATACATTCCGTATGTGTACTGACTATAGAAAAGTCAACAGTGTCACCAAAACTGATTCATTTCCAATCCCAAGAATGGACGATTGCATTGATAAAATTGGAAATGCTAAATATGTCACCAAGTTTGACCTTTTAAAAGGATTCTGGCAAATTCCACTGACGGAAAGGGCAAAAGAAATTTCAGCATTTGCAACTCCAGATGGACTTTATCAATATAAAGTCATGCCGTTTGGAATGAAAAATTCGCCTGCAACGTTTCAACGTCTGATGAACATGATAACATTTGGTCTTGATAATTGTGACGCTTATATCGATGACGTCATTATCTACAACAACACCTGGGAAGATCATTTGGAAACCATTCGAAAATTCTTTGATCGACTCAGCGATGCGAATCTGACAATTAATTTGAGCAAAAGTGAGTTTTGCCATGCTTGTGTCACATTTTTAGGACATATTGTGGGACAAGGTCAAGTTAAACCTATAGAAGCTAAGGTCAAAGCTATCTCTGAATTTCAAGTTCCAATTTGTAAAAAGCAACTGATGCGATTTCTAGGTATGGCTGGATATTATCGGAAATTTTGTTCCAATTTTTCCAAAATTGCTGAACCTTTGACAAGTTTATTGAGTAAGAAAACCAAATTTTATTGGTCTGACAAGTGTCAGGAATCTTTTGACAAGTTAAAGGCCATGCTTAAGAATGCACCAGTTCTTTCTGCACCAAATTTTAGCCAATCATTTAAATTATCTGTTGATGCAAGTGATGTAGGGGTTGGTGGAGTATTGATTCAGGAAGACAAAAGTGGTGTGGATCACCCTGTGTGTTATTTTTCTAAAAAACTAAACAAGCACCAGAAAAATTATTCCACAATTGAGAAGGAATGTTTGGCTTTGATATTGGCTTTACAGCATTTTGAAGTGTATGTTACCTCAGCTCTTTCTCCAATTATTGTGTACAGTGATCACAATCCCCTTACTTTCATCAACAAAATGAAAGATAAAAATCGGAGATTGTTGAGATGGAGTTTGATATTGCAGGAATATAACATTGACATCAAACACATCAAGGGAAAAGACAATGTGATTGCAGATGCACTCTCACGTGCCTAGAAATGTAATATTGCTTGATGTAATTAAGTCCAGTATCATAAAACATGTTCTTATGTAATTTTGGTTATTATAGTATTAGATGTATATTCAAAAGAAAGCTTTATTATATAAATCTTTCTTTTTCTTTATGAGGGGAGGTGTTATGTATGATGTTTATATAATATTATAAATATTTTAGGAAATTATAAATGTTTCTTCACTTTAATATTTGCTTAAATCTTTATGTTTATCAGGAAAAACATGTTTAACTAGTGTCCTTGAATTAGGTTGTTTTGATCAATATAATGTTTTCTCAATTTGAAGGTCAAGGTTGATTTTTGTTTACAAGTAAAATTCCATTAAGATGACACACATTCTAGAAGATTCTGTCATGTGACCAATCTTTATATATACCATGTTTGGTGGACATTTTTTCAGTTTTGACATTACCATCAGTCTTGTAAAGAGCTATTACAGTTGTGAAAATTCATTCCAAATTCTAAGAGAGGAATTATTTTAAATATTCATTGGATTATAACAGTGCTCATAAACTTTGGATTTTGGATTTTTAATTGATGATTTTGGAATTTATGTGAACTTATATTCAGATATTTTGGAATACTTCATTTTGACATCAGCACATCAAAGATTACTAGTACATCAGGACTTTGGAGACCATTGGCATATAATAACATTCAAGGACACAGCCGTGAATTCGGAACATTCTATATTTAGGACTTGTGATTAGAACAATCATTCTTATTGGATTATTAGGATTTCAAAACACATTACTGTAAGTGACTTTTTGATTTTTCATTTTAATTATCTAGTAATAAATTGCTTGTTGATTTTTACTTGATTTGTTGGTTTCACTTTCTTTCTGTTACATTTTTCTTAGACCATAGAGTCGTAACAGTATTCATTACATGAAGATCACTTGGAATAAATGTCTTATCACAAATGAAGAAGGACTTTGGTAGAATATGGTTTAAAAAACAAATGTTTGGAAAATTTGGAGGATTTCGGATATTAAAATTAGGGCAGATAAAATTAACAAAGATCAGTAAATGCATGAGTAATAAATTTTGGCAAGATATTATCCATGCCATAGCAACTTGGAAAAGAGGGCCCTCGTCATTGGAAGAATACATGTCCCAGGATATTCTAAATTTTGTTGATATTAATAACTTTCATTCGTATACAAAATGGCTGTCGAACGGATTCATATGTATCTAAAATCTCTTAGATGGTCAAGGATCATTATTAAATTTTGAAGCAATACGTCAAAAGGCACACACTAATAATTACAGTGAATATTTCTCAATTATTTCAAACATGTCTGGTCATTGGAAAAGAAAGATTTAAAATTATATACAAGGGAAACACTCTTATGAATTTAAATTCAGAAAAGAATTGCTCTCAGCAAATAAAAATTTAAAATTGTATATAAAGGCCAGGTAAATAATACAAAAAATAAGCTTTATGGAAAACTTGGTCCAGAAAATTAAAGTACCAGATAATTGATCAAAACTGGAAAAATCTCTAATCTTGTCTAAGAAGTGCACCGAAGATACAAATTTAATTGCCTTTCAGTTTAAATTTATGCACAGAATTATTGTAACAAATAAATTTTAGAAAAAGAAAAAAAAAAAAAATCATCTATGATGATACATGTATTTTGTAAAGAAGACGTCGAAAGTATTGAACCCTTATTCTATGACGGTACAGTTATTGAAGATTTATGGAAATCATTTATTGTATGGATTAGGAATTATAATCTAAATATTACGATTTCCAAAAGTGAAGTATTTCATGGAAATGACAAGTTTGGTCATGCAATTCATGTCTTCATTCTGATTGCAAAATATAAAATTTATAAATTACGCTGTGCTTTAAAACAAAAGCAAAAAAGTTTACAAGTTACAAAGGAAATGTGCTATACTAAAACAAAGTTGTATAATAAAAAGTTTACGTTCGAAAAAAAGTGTACCCTTTTTTAAAACTTGTAGAATGCCAAACGTATACTACTACTGAGTGTGTATTTTATGTATCATTTCACAATCTGATTAACACCCTATTTTTCTTGATGTGTGTTAAGACTCGTGTATATTATTCATTTGTGTCTTACAGTGTGTTTGTGTGTGTGTGTGTGTGTGTGTGTGTGTGTGAGAGAGAGAGAGAGAGAGTTGGCACTAGATATTTATTTGTATATTTATCATTTAATAAGACTGTGAAAATGAAGAGTCAGGACTGCTCATTATTATGCATAAATCCCTTAACACTGAGTCAGATGGTGTTAAAATTAATTTGTAAAATCATGATAGTCAAGTTTAAAAACAAAAAATATTTTTAAATATTCGCCAGTGTGTGGATGACAGAAAATCTAAGATGCTCTAAGCAAAAGTCTCAGGGCCAACAGAGTAGTTATCCTCCAAGCATTAGGTCACGTTAAATTATCAAATGGATAAGGTACTCCTTTTTGTGAAACGAATTGTGCATACTATTATAGGAAATCTGCCAATAGCAAGTACCGCTGGTGAATTTATTTATAAATTCCCTGTCTCTATTTGTATTCTAGAGATACTAACCACGAATTAAATAAATATAAAATCTCAATGCACATATTTTAATTTCATGAACCCTTCCTATTGAAATAAAAAAGTAATTTTTATATATTCATTGAATGATTCAATGAAACACATACGTTTTTATAGACAATATCATTGGTCGCCATCGTCGTCTTGATATTACCGATGTGGACTTGGGCCTATACAAATATTAATCCGGTAGTGACCAACAGAAAGTGAAGGAGTGTTATTGTTTCCTTTATACAGAGTACAAATTAGTTGAAGAGATTCGTGCATAAATGAAGTTAGCTGGTCTTATTGGTATTCAAAGAGCAATTGCATTACATTTAGGCAGTCTAGTAACTGAACTTGGTAAATTGCGTTAAAACGCCTTTTTTACCTGCTACGATACAGATCTAATGAGAACCAAACACCCACAAACCAACACCCACACACCCACACACCAACACACACAACAACAACACACACACACACACACACACACACACACACACACACACACACACACCACTAAATTATATATCCCTGGTTACACTTAACAGGTACATATTTATATACTGTTTTCGTGAAGACACATGCTGTATATTTGTTTGTGTGTATTGCATACTTATTTTTACTTTGATTGTGTACCTTTTGTTTCCTGTCATTTGACTTCAAAGTCATCATTTAATTCGAAGCAAACAAACGTGCTGACAGATAATTATACCAAAGAGGATTTAAACATACACTTATAATCTATTTCTCTACCGTGAATTTTGTGTTTCCGAGAGGGCAGGTTGGCACCCCCTCCCGGGGAATTTTCATATATTTTTTTACAAGTAACCTTTCATATATTCGACACGAATTTGAAAGGACAACTGAGATTAGACTAGACTGTTTTCACTGTATTTATCAACATGTTTGTAAATGAAGAAGTTCAAAATAAATCTTACGTTGTTAATTTTTCCCTGCAGACAATTATTTGGATGAAGGCTGTCTGGAAACACTCTATGTCGTCTTACCAACGGAAATGCTCTTCTTCATATTCTTGTTACAGGTAGGTAATTTCTGGAGTCATGCATTTTGTCATCTATTCATTTATGTATTCCTTTGTTCCTTGATTAGTCGCCAATGGTTCAATGACCAATATTTAAGATTAACGAAGTTAGAATCACGATAGATAGATAGATAGATAGATAGATAGATAGATAGATAGATAGATAGATGGATGGATCGATGGATGGATGGATGGATGGATATTGCTTTACAAAAAATATAATCCGGTTTCATGCAATATCATTATATTCGACGAAAGCTGTCATATAATTCCGACATTCAATCGATGTTTATTGAAAGCTGAAACAATTCCACTTTATTTTGTCAGTTAAATTTCTATAATATTGATCTCTTATTCAGTTAGCGGTGATGTACTCGGTTTCAAAAGATGTAGAGAGAGGGGGTAGGGGTTGAAGTGGAATTCTATTCCAGAGAGCAGGGTAACGCATTTCACAGTGGAGTAGCAACCACCGAAGCAAGCCCCCGCAACTGCGCGGGGGCAAGGGTGTGAGGGGGTGCGATAAGGGGACAAGCCCACCAAACAACTTTTGTTATTTGGAGGGGGCCCAAGAATCAAGTTTTGGGAGGGGGCCCAGAATATCTTGCCACGCCACTGGTATTTCTTATACAACAAAACAATATATTTTAGGTCTACCTTTCCCTCCATGTCTCCCTATTTTCGTGGCTATATTCTGCTTCTAATGTGGTATAGATACATTTAGTTAAGCAAGTGAATTAGAACAGTAAATCAATAATTAGCGTATATTATATTGTAGCGTGCGGCGCAAAATTGAAAACCAAAAACAAACAAACAAACAAGCAAAACACAGAGTGACAGTACTAGTCTGTTTCCAAAACTAGCTACAATAAAATACAGAATTTAAAAAAATCGCATTCAGTTACTGGGGCAGCCTGTGTATATGTACTGTTTCTCCAGATGTGAGGTACAATCAGACCGTGTTCCCATGTAATAATCTTTTAGCAGCGACGCTCGATATACATAAATGGAAATTCTTACGTATAAATACGTATTGTATTAATGTGGCCGAATCCATTTAACAACATATCATTTATCGCATAATTCATCTTCTTATACTTTTTTTCGGAACGAACGCAAAACAAAAGACTACATGCCCCATCTAGTAGTGTCCATTAGGCACAAAGTATGCGTTACATTCTTGCATTGTATTAACTCGAAGCGAAAGGAATAAGATGCAAGTTTGGGGCTTGGTGGTGGGAACTCGTCTGCTTCACAGTTGTGAATTCTCGAGTATTGCTCAAATTACGGTTTAGAATCTGTGTAACTACACTTAGTTCCCAGTCAAACACGTAGCAGATGCTTTTTCATCAGAAATAACAGAAAGCTGAACGACTTGAAAAAGGTGTATTTCTGGAAACATCTTCGCAGTTTGCTCACTCTCATGTACATCGAACAGGTTACAATCAGCTAATAGGGAACCTGCTACGCCCAGGAAAATAGACAAATAAAGCAGATGTGCAACATCTGCCCCTTCAGTAGGAAAGCTGGTAATATTATTTAAAAGTTTTGAAGGTTTTCTTCGGTCTCAGTCTTCAGCGACCACTTCGGGACGCTTATACCAGAAACACCATACATGATCCCTATATTCTTTAGTAATTTTTAGCATAGGCACGTATCACTTGTTGGGATAGGTTGTGGGCATACAGAATCAAGATCTGTTTGAATCAGAATCAAGACGACCCAATTTTTTAGTTTGGCAAACGCAACCAATGCTACGCTCAATCCGAATCAACATAAACTTAATGCACAGTCTGAGAATAAACCAACCCTAAGGATAAAATAGATAAGTATATATTGCATCTGATGCAGATTGATAATACAGACAATATGTAGCTGGCACTGAAGAAGCTTCAAATAACTCGGGATGTACCTTGGTTTTGACAAGAAGGAAAATGGTGCCTATATGCAAATACATCAATTGAAATAAACTAAAAATTGACCCAAAGTAATTAAATCTATGTAAATTCGTTGATAACGCGCCCGGCATTAATAGCCCGGGAAACCCAACTTTATACAGAGAAAAATTCGGCTTTATTGTGAACCAATTAAACTACTATATTATATTGACCAGATGTGAGCACCAGGTTCCATGTCCGTTGTTAATCCATACATAGTTCAATAAAAATAGTTAAAATATGAATCCTATATTTTTCTTCTTGCAAAATGTTTTGGTGATATTTTTTTTTTCTACATTGATATCGCTTATTTGTCTTCATGACTGATATTTGAGGACAAAAATATCCCGGCGCTCATACAGGCTTTAAAGCGATTATCACACGGCTTAGCATTCGCATAAAACGTGTTATGCCATGAATATTAGCGTACTGATAATATTACATATTATTGATTCATAATTGTAGTATACAAGCTGGACTTTGATGTCTATCAACAAATATAATTTTTTTTAAATATTTCATGTCCTTGTGAAATTGATTCATCTCGTTTCGTGGATTCATTTTATCAAAATGATGTATTTAGCAACATCGAACGACATAAACAAAATTAATGCAAGCGTTTTGATTCACTTGATGTTTTTCATAGAATTCGTTGTTAAGCTTAAACCCGCCACCAAGAGGCAGAAAAATCATAACTGTAGTATGCCACGTAACGGCGTTATTTGGACGAGTAAATATCAATTAAAAACGATCGAAAGCTAATACCACGGACTGGTGCCAGGACTATATTAAGCTATGAAGACAGATAATTTTCTACAAGTTTTATAGTGGAGATTTCCGGTACATAATGGATTTAAGCTTTATTTCACAAAATATAGGGGCATGAGCTGTCAGAAAAGGGGGGCGTGAAAACTATTTACGAATTAATGATTTAACTTTTGTCTGAAGAAAAAAAACCAAATAAAAACACAACAGGATTTTCAAACAACAAAATGATTTGCTTGTATCTACTACCATGCTTTGATATTAATCGTAAAATTGCTCTGAACAGTCGGTATGTAAGACTTCAGTGCATATTACGCGTGGTTAGTAGTAAAGCTTCTCCTTCATTGACACTCACTTCCTGTCAGTTAATGAGGAATGAAAATAATTACATGCCTCTTTTTTCTTTAAAAGCTTGAAATAAGAATGGATTTACTATTGTATGTTGGCATATTTTTCACCATGTATGTTCCCTGCACATCCTGATTCCTGATGGATACATGTATCATTTTATTCCCTACTTCTAATCTGCATCTCATTTCCTAGATGCTTATATTTTTCGGTATCTTGAACACGCTTCTAATAAGTCAGGGCCATGCCGAGGTAATTAATACAAACTGTGATGTGGAACTTAAAGTTAACTCATCGAAAATAATTACCTTTAATGATATAGCCTTATGTCCATACATTATTTTTTTTCTGGCATAAAATTTTTTCTGAATAAATAAATCAGTAAATTATTTATTTATCTATCTATCTATCTGTTTTCTTTGACTATTTGAATAATTTTCAGCCCGCCCATTTATCGTTTGATTTTCAGTTTGTAATATATAGATAACAACCCAAGAAACGATTTTTATGGTTGACGGTCGTAATGCTCCTGTTTTTAACACCTTATTTCTTCCTTGTCTTACAAATGTGGATTTCCAGCGTCTGGCTACATGATATAACGTGGAAAAGGTTATCTACGGTCTGCTTAGAGAGTCGTGGATGACACAGGACGAATATCACCACCGTTGCTTCTGAAAGTTCCATATACAAACGCTATTAATTTACATGAAGGAAAAGATGAACTGCAAGGACACATTGTTTAGTGGTAATGCTAGGAGCTGTTTACAAACGTTGTAGGGTAGAACGCTTTCAACTGACTGTTAAACATAATTTGACGGATCCGAATGCACGATTTGATTGGAACACGAAAAAATATGAATCTAAAGACGCATCTCAATGTCCAAAAAGACGAGAATTCATACTTCTACTTTTACTTAGTGGAATGCCATCGTTTTTTTTTTTAAATGACCGTGTGTCGTATGTAAAACCACAGCAGCAGTGGCGACATGTCTAAATCACTAGATACGACCTGTTAGGGGCTACATAGCCCAATCTTCAGAGTTATCTCATATCCCGTAATAGAGGTAAGTATCTAACCTCCATTGGGTTCAAACCATTACTGACATATTTGCTATGAAAATATGGATATAAATTATTAAATTAATCTACACACACACACACACACATATATATATATATATATATATATATATTTCAGTGTCATATGGTCACAGGGGTGTGATTGATACATCCTGTCGTGTGCCTCAAAGCCTTATTATGTACATATTTCAATATAGTTTTCTAAAGTTTGTAAAGACTACCGTTCAAGACTAGTTTTCTTTATAATATTTTCTTCTTTTTCTTCTTCTTTTTTTTTTTTTTGCCCGCACCGACACACAGATAATCAGCACACGGAAAATCGAGAGTATGCCTCCTATGTGTAAACGATTTATTGAAAATAGTTTACCTCTTATAGGGCAAGAAAGCCTTATACATGAATAGATGTTACGCTCTGAAGTCTCTCGGATATGACCGCTCTCTGATGTTTCTACAGAACCCCCACACCAACAATGTTCACTGTATCAATCCGTGCAAGACATGTGCCAACGAAAATAAAAATCTCTTCATTGTCCTATGAAAACAGCCATTAATTTGACAAATTATACAATTTGAAGCATTATATGTGCAAGCTAAATTTGTAAACAGTCGCTGTCCTAAAGTTATTGTAAAATTTCGGAACATCTTTTTATCGATGTAGTTATGCAGCCACTAATGGAGATACAAATCCATGCAAATCGACGGTTAATGCTTTAAAATATATATTAAAAAGAAAGCTACATTGTTTTGAGTAGATATAGGGAAATATTTCACTCGTGAAGTGGAAACATTTTGTATTGTCATTCGTGGATTCACCACTTGTGACAATCAAACGTTTCCACTTTACTCGTGAAATATTTCCTTGCATGTACTCAAAAAACGTAGATATCCTCTATTTCCTAAAAATCAAAACCAAAAACAAAATCAATAGTATGGACAGGATTGTATGTTATAATTTCTGCCACTTCTCACTTTTAAATCACCTTTCAGGTACAAACCTATGGCTAATCTTGCTCGTGCATATTGAGTGAAAAATGACTCTCTTGATATACATTTACCAACATATATTTCCATTACATTGAGAGACTGTTTCAAGTCGATACGTTTTTCTCTTTACACTGCCAAGTGTTAACTTTAATCCAGTGTTTTCATAACAGGACTGGCATCATACCGGATTTTCTGGAGCACGTGCTCACTGGCATCATACCGGATTTTCTGGAGCACGTGCTCATACAACATCGTGCCACATTAGCCAACTCTCGTGTCCACAGTTGCCTCCTTGTCCAGGAATATATCACCTGTAATGAAAGAGTGTACATTGCAGAACTGAAGAGTCATTGAGACTTTTACCTTTAGAAAATCAGCTTTAATTGTTAAGAAACTTAACACAGTCTTCATTTCTATTTAAATTTTGGTTTCGAAGGAATTGCAGCTCCCAGGACTTAATTTTGTAGCGAGATTGGCTGAGATATTGTTTTGCATTTAAAAAAAAAAAACTGAAACATTTGTTCTTCTCATACTAGGATATATATGTTCTTTTCTGCATCTATCTAGTTTTTGCTAGAATATGACTTAGTATCCTAGATATTGGCCCTGATATGCAGAACATTGCATATTGTTCCTATTTTTATATCTAATATATTCAACAGCAATTTGGACATTTTGTATGTTGTATTCCATGTCCAATAAAATAATTTTTATGTATAAAATAATAAATCGTTTTGTTGTTATTATTTTCACCATGGTAGATGTATTTGCACATTTTATTAGCAGACTGTAGATTTTCACAGAAGTTGCATATGCAAAATTCCCACAAGGAGGTCAAATGAGTCATCTGCTAGGGTACGTGTTGGCACTGTACCGGCACATCATATTACCTTAGACTATTGTTCGGCTACCTGTTTGTTACCTTTGTAATGATGACAAGAAACGGATTCATGTTTTGAATTTAGCTGAAACAAGTCATCAAAACATATGAGTGGTTTAGGCCGAACCATATTTTAACTTAAACCATTTTTGTCTCAGAAACTTTGTCAAATGCAAGTACCAGCATAAGATTTCCGGAATTCAGTAGAAAACATTAGCTTAATAGAGCACTCTCTACCCAACAGTAACAAAAATATAACAGCGTAAAGCCGGATGCTGGAACAAGTGAACCATAATTTAGTATCAAACGCCAAAACACACCTTTGTACGAAACACGGTGAGATTTTCTGGCATTAAAATACAAGATCGAGTTCTATCAGAATTCCGTACTATTTGCTTTTGATCGGTAAATATGCATCAGCTATCGTCTTTTTAGGCAGCCTAATACAAAAAAACTTAACAAATTCAAAGCGTTGCAGTCCCATATATTTCATGTTACAAGAATGAAACAACCTTTTCCACATTATATTCTCTGCTTGATGGCCATAAACTGACTTTTTCATTCCTCTAGTACTTATGCTACATAATAGAACCAGGCAATTAAAACAAACCTCTGTATTGGCTTCATTATTATTCATATTAATGTACTCTTACACGTGGTTTTCTTTAATACAATGTCTACTCCATCTTCAAAGCTCAAGGGCGAAGCTCAGTGTGCCTGTCAAAATACATTTGGCGCTCCAAAACTACAAGAACCAGATGCTACTCATTACCTCTTAACACATATCAAAACAACACTTTACTGTTGCGCTACCATCTTACAACTAAGCACTGGAGTCAGTTAATGTTTGGTAATCACTCTTTGATAAAAATACGTTTATACCCATATGTGAAGTAACCTTTGGATAGTAAGTCTTTCAAGATAGACATTACAGCGAAGAGTGTTTAGTGACTTCTCACGTGAATCTTGCTGCATAGATGTTGAAGGAACTAAAATATAGGAACTATTTTTTTTCCTACTACATATATATTTTCCAGAGTGCGTTCGTGCCTTTGGCCACCAACATTGATGGTGTTGGGGGAAGGGGTTGAGGACTCCTGACTTTGCTAAGAAAATATGTATGCCCTTAATATTCCAGAATTTGTTTTATTTCTTTCTTTCTTTTAACTTTTTCTTTCTTCTTTCTTTCTTTATTTCTTACTTTCTTTTTGTCTTTCTTATTGAACTATATTCATCCAATAAAACTAAAGTTTATTGAATTTTTCCATCGATTCCTTAAAAGTCTCATTCATTACTCTTTTTGATTCTCACTCAATCTTTAAACACCGACGTTGACATAAGTAAAATAATTGCGGCGTATAAGGCCCTGATTGCCTAGTACATTTTATTGTTATGTTGTTAGTCAAAATTGTATTAACTTAATGAAAGGATAATATAATATTTCACATACATCATATCCACTCCCTCCCCCTCACGCTCCCCATCTTCCACCCCACCCCCCCCCCCCACACACACACACGCACAAAAACAGTGCTGGAAACCGTCGAGGTAATTGAAATACGCGGCTTTTCGTCTTGTATACTGGAGAAGCATGGTGTAATGATAGAAATTTGTGAAAATGTTAAATAATTCTCTCTCTCTCTCTCTCTCTCTCTCTCTCTCTCTCTCTCTCTCTCTCTCTCTATCTCCTAATTCTAAAATAAAACGAAACAGACATCAATTACAATTTAGTAAAGAAACAATTTTGCTTTTAACAATGATAACATGAACTTGTAGTTAATAAAACAATGTCAATTTGGACTCGAAATTCGGACGAGAATCTGTAAATGCAGGTAGGTTAGTCGGTGTAAACTTTTTGTATGGGATATGCTGTCTTCAAATGCTGCCGGTTTTTGGATGTAAATGTGTTGAAATTCATGTTTGCTTAGATTTGTTTGTGAAAGAACGATCAAGTGATGATGGAAACCAGGAAGAGTTTGTTTGTCTGTGTGCGCTGTGATCGAGACAGTCGTGTGTTGTAAAAGAACATTAAATTCATGTCAGATATAAATATTCCCCATCAACGTTCTGCATTAGAAAAAGTCGTAAAAATGGACCAGCGCGGGAAACAGATTTCCATGCTCTGGAGATCTGGTAGCTTCCATGCGTATTACAATTGAAATAACAAACTACCCTGTGATGATTCATTACACATTATAAGGACCATATGTGCTTTTTCTTGTTAAACGTTCGGCAAATTCCGTTTCTTTTAGTGATTTATTTAATTTATTTATTTGTAAATTATTAACGTTCGCTGAATGCGTCGTAGAAGCCTTTTGCCGACACACGAGGGGAGGCGGGAGGGTCGTTGAAGCACGAGTCATATACCTCAGAAAAATAAATAAATGCATGATCACTATTCTTATATGAAAATAAACGAAAATCTTTGAAATGTTGATATAAAATTATGTTTCCATGGAGAAGGCGCCGAAACTGTACGTTTGCTTTACTTAAACACTAACCAGGGCAGCGCGCTCCCGATCAGCTAACGTAACTTGTTCGACGTACATTGGCGTTTCACACAAGCGCCAGCCTCGAAGATCCATGGAAAAATAAAAATCCCTTTAAGCAAATCGATATTGAAAGTACTGGTATATGTTACTTCTGAGGAATAAACAAAGCATCAACTAAGTCTTTGACAGGTAATTACGTGCAGTTACGCAGATTCGGGACCTTACTTTGACTCGTACGCATTGGAGAATACACAGCGGTTTCTGTGGAGCAGATGAGTTCGAAACCCCGCTGCGCTTGTATCGTAATTCTTTCCTCTTTGAGTGAATAAGATGTACTGAGAAACAAGACAATTTATTATTTGTCTCCTCATAATATTTCTCGCTTTCTTTGAGACTGGAGCACGTAACACGATTGCATACTTTTCACCCAATACACATTATATGTGGAATGTAGAGTCATAATTTTTATTTATTTATCTATTTTTATTTATTTATTTGTTTTTTTTATTTCGGGGGTGGAGGGAGGGGGCGGGATTGTTGCTTCCCTGAAATGATATAATAACAACACACTCATGCATCAATAGCGCGTAAAATCCGACTTTGGATCATCGTTGGAATCATCCTAATTATTAAAAAAAAACACAATGCTGCATAGTATTGGACACGGTTCACATTTGAAAAACAAACGTTTATTTCTTTCGAAGTACAATTTTAAGTACACGCTGCGTACAAATATATATATATATATATATATATATATATATATATATATATATATATATATATATATATATATATATATATATATCGTGTTATAAGATCATCTCAAGAGTTATGCACACAAAACAAATCGTTAGAATGTGATATTTGTTCGAAGTTTGGATCCCTCTAAATTCCTTTAATTACGATAATTCGTTACAATCTGACTCACACAGAACGGTATGCGTGATTGATCTAATTAATAATTCCTTGGCGACCTATGTAACCTTCATCTATTAGTTATAAAAAAAACGGAATGCCTATTGCAGCACGGTGTTAAAAGTGTTGAAGTTTCCTTGCTTACCCTGTGCTCCAGTAACGATGCTTCACGTCATTACGTTTTGTTCGATACTGTTCTGTTGCGGATTAATTTCTTTCTAGAAAGATAAAAATTTTTACAAATGTTTCAATTCCGTGAGACTGTCTGTCTGTTAAACTGAAAGATAATCAAGCTTTGGGATTTAAGAATCTAGACACGGATTTAAGGAGAAGATCATTTGGTACATACATGAATTCATGAATTAATCATCTACCCCACCCTTTTGAAAAAAACAAACAAACAACTAAACTTCTCTGAAGTGGGCTAACTAGCAGGACGACAATAAGCAGTTTCAAAAGAAGGAGATTCGTCTTATTTTGTAATATGATATATATATATATATATATATATATATATATATATATATATATATATATATATATATATATATATATATATATATATCTATATATCTATCTATCTATCTATATATCTATCTATCTATCTATATATATATATATATATATATATATATATATATATATATATATATATATATATATATATATATATATATATTCAAGTTGTTTTTCATGTTAATAATTGCATCTAGTTTATTTACTACTGACATCCGTTGAAAGGTGTCCCCCGATTTGTTTCTGCAGCGCTATCTGTATGGCGAGTGCATATGTGCCATCGAGTGAAATATGTAAGCGATACAAGACTATTTGCTTTCGAAATAATCTAACGACAACATACGCACTGTTGTGTACACATGTCTTCCGTGAATTCACTGATTCAAAAGCCGGTACAGTGGACCCTAATGTGCTCAGTATAGTGTTTTGGTAAACTCAAGCCATCGACCATTGCAGTTCCACCCGTATTAGGACATAAGACTTGACGTTAAGGCAACCACTCATGTCGGCTTCCAAGAAATGGTTAAAGTGAGTAATGAATCTTCGCATCTACTCCAGATTCATAACCATTCAATCCTTTCTTTTTTTACATGCGTGCTCTGCTTTTCTTTTCTTTTTTTAAAAAATTATTTTGCTTCTAAATTAATTTATAAATAAATTAACGTGTTAAGTCGATATCATATTATTAACACAAATAGTTCTAATATCACAGATTATGTAAAATGTGATTTTCTTGTACATATATTATCATGTTACTACCGTATATAGTCGCGTATAATCCTATACCAACTGCAAATCAGTATAACAAACAACATAGACCCTGATCTGCCGGCGCATTATTCGACGGCAGATCAGGGTCCATGTTATTTGTATTTGGAACCTGATTATACGTGAGTATACACGGTATATCAAGATTAAGTTTGATTTTGAACGTGACAGTGTCTGTAACTATAAAACATTGTGCACGTTCTACTTAAACTTTGTAATGAAATTTGTAAAAAAAAAAAAAAAAAGGTCAATATTATGCAAAATGGGGTGAAGGTTGGCGTAGGATGGATATGGACTAATACTAATTATCTGGCTCATTTTTTAATTACTTTATTGCCAACAGTTTCCTTCGTTTAAATAATACCGATACATGCTGATAGGTAAACATTGTTCTCGCGTGTTCTTGCAACGATAGGGCTGTCTTCATTATCTTTCTGAAAACTAAACGAAACAAGATTAACATAAATTCGATGTCATTTTGTTTATAAATTGCATTATATTATATGAAATTAACCACTATTTTAGAAGACGGTGCTCATTGTGTTTTGGATTGCGAAATGCTTCGAACAGATAGGAGTTACAGCTGTTATACTTGTTTGGTGTCATGCAATATATATTTGTCACACGTCTTCACTCTTTCCGAGATACAGTATATGTGATACAAGTATAATATAGTTATAATACAGGCAGTACATATATTTTACATTGTATATTTTTTTCTTTAAGAAAAGAAGTGTGTTGTATCCCGTTTCTTACTATTCAAGGGAAAAAAAAGTTAACGATTCATAGCTCATATATTGCTTAAAGTAAGAATAGTCTGAATCATTTAGGCGCTTGCAAGATAGTGTCCAAGTTTCTTTAACATTAACAGGGGCCGTTTTTATTGCCTCGAAATCCATTCATAAACTTAAAAGTTAATGAGTGTTGACGCGGCCGCGGGTCTAGGATTTTTCAAATCAAACATAGTAAAATATTGAGTCTCCGGTTATAAACGTTGATAAGAGAAAGATGAAGACGTACGAAAACCGTGTACACATTTATATCACTAAAACTGCTTTCAACATCTTAATAAATTATTTGCACAAATACTTGGAAATTTTTAAACAAAGGAAACGATTTTCTATATATGAATTAAAACATAAAAATACATCAGCGTTTGTTTATTATATTTTGTATATACTTTATTCCTATTACGGCACGACATAATACAATTTAGACAACTGATAAAAAATTACTATTTCACAATCAATACTTAAAAATATAAAACTTCTGCATCTACAAGTATGTGACTGACAGCACAGGATGATCACTGCGAGTGTTTGCCACTTTTCAAAGGTCGTATTTCTAAACCAATTGAAAGCCATCTGTTGGAAACAAAGCGTATGATTTCACATAAAGATTCATGCAGCAGTATCATAAATGTCAATATTCGATAGAAATTCGGGATTTTCCACTCATTGTTTACCCATTGTTTATGAACCCTCAAGTGCCAGCGGCCAGGACTATTAGCAGAGACTTCGCATTTGTAGTTTACTTCCGGCTGCCCACGTTGGCTTTTGTTTATTTTAACTGGATGTACATCCACGAAGAATGTATTGATGATATTCAAGCGTCTAAAGATACAATTATCTTCCGAACACCTTTACTTCTTGACATTATCAAAGTTTTATTAAACAACTCGCTTTAAAATGAGTCCCTGACTATGCAATATCTCAAAAAACAAATCCACTTCTGTCCATTTTTCTATCTTTTCCTAATTCTAATGTCTATACTTGTCAGCCATCATTCACAGCAAAGTGATTGTCTTTCTTCAGAGTGAATGATTTTGATGAAAATTTGTAAATGTTAAGTAATTATTTACCTGCCACCATTCTTTAAAAACACGGTTTAATAGCATTGATGTAAACACTAAATTTATGTTTTCAGTACTCGGTTGTTTGAATATAATCGAAACCGTTTTGATAAGACAACTTACAACATGGCAACGGATCGTTGCGTCTCGTGTGGAAAACAGGACTTATAAACAAATACCATCGTCGAAATATGTCCTGGAGAATTTATTGCAAAGTTCTCATCGATTTTTGTGACTAGTGCACAGAAAATAAAGCTAGTAGAGGAAGGGAAAGAAAAGATGAAACCAAACAAAATGATCCCATACAGATTTGCATACGTTTAACCAATAGAAACTATAGGTAATTTATACATCTCTTTTGAAGAATTCCTAGAGGATTTAAGTATCAGATACTTGTAGCAACAATGCGTTTGAAAAAAATACACACAAAAACAGACAGAGTTATATGTGGAATTTTACATCTTGCGAAGGTCTTATCTAAGATTTTAAAGCATTACACTTCAAATACGAGAGGCATGTTGTCTTATACTAATAGTTTCTGACAGTAAACAATTTTAAAAGATGAAATTTTAGAAGTGTTTGACTAAATTTTTGACAGCTTGTGTTGGGACCTTTTGTAGTTGTCTTACCTTGGGATAAATACCAGTATCAATCCTATTGTGTTTCGCTACTTTATATACCTAGTTAGCTCATCTGCTTCCCTACTTTAAACAAGAGTGTGTATTGTTACAAGAGAAAGTAGTCAAAGAGTAATGGAATTTGCCACATTTAGCCTCAAATGATAAAAAAAAAACTTGATATCGGTATTACAAATTCCTTGATATAAAGGACAATGACATTAAACCAATTACATGATATTAAAAATAATACAAATTTTCATAGCAAACTGTTCACTTTAAAAGGGAAATTGATGATGATCATCATCATCATGGTTATTATTATTTTTATTATTATTATTATTATTATTATTATTATTATTATTATTTGTATTATTATTATTATTATTATTATTAGAGAAGTAAAGATCTACACTGTCTATATCTTTCATAACATTATAACATTGTTCCTCAAACTAAAGGGTTTTTTTTGTGTTAAACATAGGTCCTAATAAATTATCTGTTATAACGGAATCTGCCCCAACATTAAGTTGGTTGGTTGGTTTTTAACGGCACTTTCAACACATTACTGACTATACAATGCCGTGGAAATGGAAGCTAAGCGTCTTTCCTTTAGCAAAGACACTCTGAGACAGCCGACCCATGCTGGCCTGGGCGGGTATCGAACGTGGGACCCTTGGATTGCGAGTGGTACATTCTAGCAACTGAGCTATCACATCAGTATGACAGTATGATTGAACTGAAGTACTTATTTACTCTAATTCTTCAGAAACCTCTTACATGGTGACATGATTGTTCATGTAGAACAAGCAGAAAGCATGCACATTTATATACCTATTTCTCAGAAGGTTTGTCTTGGTTTGGTTTGGTCTTTGGTGTCCTACGGCACAACAACACTTCAATATTATATCTTGTTGAGAGAAGGTGAGTAAAGAACCTTGCCAAAGGACACACCACGGTACATTATATGGGCTGATCCGATGGTGGAAATCGAACCCGCACACTTCTGGTCATGAATCCAATTCCTTAACCACTTAGCTATTGTGGTTCTTGAGATTGACTAGGTCTTAACAGCCATTCAAATTAAAGGTCAGACAGGTGATGTTGGTCAAGATATACTCCCTGTCAAGAGTGGCCCAATTTCCTGAGCGGAAGAATAACCAGCGCGCAAATAAGATTAGATTATATCTAAATGAGATAATATCTTTCCTTTGTAATTATTATCCGTAAATAGACTCTTTAGTAAATCTCAGGCATTGTGAAACAGTCTTTGTGTGGAATACATGCAAATACCCCTTTTTATTCCTTATTCATAAAGAGATGATCTTATCATTGATGGCAGTATTTTACACCATACCATCAAGAAAGCACCTTTATTTCACTGATTAAAAGACAGATACTGATTATCTTAGGTCAATTCATTTTTAACAAGGAAGAAAAATCAACCACAAAGGAACAGATGAAAAACAAAAAAGTAATAGTATACTAATTATGCATGTTTCAGTTAACAAATGATAACCGCACAGTTCAGTCAAGAATTCATTCCAACTGTTCTTTTGGGATCCATGGAGTGTACATGTTCATTTTACAGTCTTTAGTCGTTTGATCAGTGTAAAATGGGCAGACCCTCTTGTGACTTTATTTTTACGAGAACAGATAATTGGAAGATTTCCAAATATAAGGTTATGGGTATTGGTGAATGTACTATTACACTAAAACAAAAATGGTTTTCTTTAAACCTGTTGCTGTTTCCCTAGAATTCTTCTCGTGATAAAATTGAGCTGTGAAAAACCTCTGGCTATATTAATCTTGTTTGTGGTAGATCCGAAGACTCTTCGCATCCATACTATAAGTCCGTATCACTATTTACGTTTAGAAAAAATGTGTCTCCTCAGTCATCACAATTTATCTCTTACAGACCAATGAAGATCTTCCGCTGTAATCCTATATATTTTTACAGGCCAATGAAGATATACCACTGTAATCCTATATACTTTTACAGGTGACTGAAGATATACCACTGTAATCCTATATACTTTTACAGGCCAATGAAGATATACCGGTACCACTGTAATCCTATATACTTTTACAGGTGACTGAAGATATACCACTGTAATCCTATATACTTTTACAGGCCAATGAAGATATACCACTGTAATCCTTTATACGTTTTTGCCCATTCAGTTTCAGCATGTTTTTAGGAAGAGTTTTAAAAATAGATTTATTTAGGTAATTTTCACTGAAAAATTGTTATTTCTTAAAGGAACACGCAGTTATGTTACACCGTTAGTATCAAAACAAGTTCATCGTTACCAGGGAATTCTGTGCGCCCATATTTAAAAGATAATTATATAATTATTCTATGTGTAAAGAAGATAATTAGAAAGGCATGCTCAAATTATTCTCTGAAAGCAATGCAACCAGGACTTTAAAAATTGACTTGATTCCTTCTCTTGCCAGGTGGTTGGAGGGCAAGGACAAACGGATTTTACCTAAGAAAGAGCACACTATTGTTGTATCGTGTTCTGCAGGTTGGATAGCAATATAAAAGTTTCAAGGTTTGAGAATTCTCACTGACAAAACTTACTGGAAATATCGTTATGGATTGTGGAAGTCATACTTATAACAGCTGATTTGTGTCAACTGTCAGTTTACTTACTTTCAGGTTTTTGCGGGTGGGGATCGTAAATGAGTAGTCTGTAAGTTATTGTTCATATAGTTGTCTCGTATGGCTTGTCTAGATTTAAAACAAGTAGAAAGTGCATACGCTATGTGCAGCACCAGCGGCCACAATAAGAGCATACCAATTTTTCCTCAGTGGTGTAAACATCGGTGGTCGACTTGTCTAGAGCGTTGGCCTTCAGCAAATTAGCTGCCAATCCAGCAGTCGTGAGTATGAACAGAGTTGGAATTGTTATTAAGCCTTATAAAAAAGTAGACATCCAAATGAACAGAAACAAACAACAACAATAGTTTTGGTTATCATAGACCTTCAGGTCTGCAGGTAAGGAAAGGTCAAGAATTTAAAAGTCACCATGTTTAGCAAATGCTGCAAGTGAATACCAAATTTAGCAATCAACTATCATGATCTGTTGTTGTACGCGATAACACAGGTGAGCGCTATGCTGAAGGTCCGATAGTAATTATACGTAACTTATACAGAATGAGGTAAGATCTAGTTACGAAAGAAGGACATGATGGCACAGTATATATTAATTATCAATATATCAGATGCCCATTTTATTTACCGTGTATACTCGCTTATAAATCTCTACCAACTGCAAACTGCATAGACCCAGATCTGCCGGCGCATAATGCGCCGGCAGATCTGGGTCTATGCAGTTTGTAAGGACTAATCAGTCGAACAAACAACATAGACCCTGATCTGCCGGCACATTATGCGACGGCAGATCAGAGTTTATTTTGTTTGCATTTGGAATCAGTTTATACGTGAGTATATACGGTATATTTTTATATTTGTGGAAGGGACTAGCAATGAACTGTTACAGTATAAAATTTATCTTGAAGCGGGAAATCTCTGTGTAATATCAGACTAGTAGTTGTGTTCTTCATTTCTTAGCAAGCCGTGTTCATCTTCAACAAGCAATATTTACAGAAATCCTGTAATGTCTAATCTCACCAGACATAAGATCGAAATGAAGTACGATGCAGCCACGCATAGCTATCACCACCCCTGGGCAATTACCTATATTTATATATAAGATTGGGTTATATCCCTGGACCAGAATCCAGAGGGGGTGGGAATTTGTCAGTTTAAAAAATTATAACTTCGCGATATGCAGCCAAGAAATAGACTTTTCATCAGTTACTAGTCCACCTAACCAACCACTTACCAACTACCTGTGTTCATTTTTATGTTCCAGCCATATTCCATGGATGAGGCTTAGAATTTAAGCCATGTTCATCTGTCCAACTGTATGTAACCCATCTTTGTATAAAGTGTTTTATCTAGGGGTGTTCACCTTTTGTCTTCAAAATTTTAATTATGTGCCCTGTTTGACTTAGAAGTTTATGATCTTCATATTTTAATACAAATGTTGTTTCTGCTCAAAAAGGACTTAATCAACTGAAAACTAAATCAGGTATGAAGGGGTTTTTTCCCCAGAAGACTTAGGTGACACGTTTGGTTTCCACCTATTCCTGTCAAAAATGAGTCCGAGTTATTGTCCCTGTTTAACTTTGAAATTTGCCATTGCATCTAGAACCTATTGTGTTTCAGTTCTACCTTGTTGTCAAAGAATCTGTGGCATTTTGACACATTGTTCGATGTGAGTTGAAATTCTCAGGAAAATCAACCCCAATCATATCACACAGTGAGCACACATGAAGTAAAAGTTGCGTGACATATTACTAAGGCTGCAACGTTTATCAAAACGTTTATCAAAACGTCTAAACGTGTACATGGTTTACAATAAAAGAAACGATGCCGTTTAATCGAAACGATTAGAAACTGAACTCCCCCTTAGCACCCTCCCATCTACCCGCTAATTTTACTGAACAGTTGACAGTTATTGTACTGTGCATGCTGAATCTCGTTCATCTTGTGATTTTTTTCATGTGATGTACGTTCTTCACCTCGTATTATGACAGGTGCCTAGGGGGTTATAGTAATTTTAGTTCCTCCTGTAACATATATGTACATGATGAAAAAATCGATAATGTGTTTGGATGTACTACCGGTACGTACGCATGGGATGCTTTTGTAGGATCTACAATTTCTAAGAAAATATGCAGTGGTTTACAAACTTGAAACGGTGTTTCTTGTTTTTTGTTTTTTTTTCTTTTTTTTTTTCGTTTTTTTAATGCTACCAATTAAAGGTTATTTTAACAAACATGTTGTTTAAAGGTTAAAGGTAAATACTGTAGTTTAAAGAACTTTGTCAGCATTATCAGTAAATGAACCTTATGTGTAATGTTGTGTAATGTGCGCTGTAACTAATTCTCTTTACTGTCTGCTCTTTACCTAGCAATGCCACATTCGATCTGAAAATCATAGACACATTCTTTAATAAAAGAATTAACGTATAAATCCTACTAAATAATCCACTTAAGCAATGACGTGATATATATAATATAATTGGAAATGGTTGTTCCTGTGTCGCATGAAGTGCAGAATGGTGCAAACTTATGATCAGCTTCATTAAGATTTCTTGCTATTATTTGCCTCATACTTTGTAAAGAAAATGTAGGAACCATGTTATTCTGAACATGTTGAAAGCTTATTCTCCATAGATTCTGATGTCAAACGCAAGAACTGAGACTCTGTTTCAATCAAAGAAAGAACTATATAACACAAAGCAACAAGCATGGTCTGATAGGGGAAAAGTTAATCTTTTCCTCAGACAAATGTAATCCCTTTATATAGCCAATCAATACGTCGTTGATATTTGTTTTAATTAAGTCAGCAAAGCTTGGTTGGAACTGGCCTTGGCTTCATAATTAGATTGTTTTATTGCCGAAATACGGAGTACTAATCGAAACAAATGAACACTGTTTCTCATCACACCATTTTTAATAAACTATACCTAATTGGCTGACATATTTTTGATTTGGTCTCTATGATGTACAATACGCCGAAACGGTTGCCCCGGGCGCCAGAGGTCTTCGTGCGCCAAAACATCTGATAAAAATTCCGGCCTTGTATTATGGCCCTGTGGGCTATCATCGTTGCCCGGGCGCAATTTACCATTAATACGCCACTGACAGCAGGCAAGGGAGAAACTTGTATTTTGACTGGGCAAAGTCATGATCGCAAATCTTATCGCAAAAATATAAAACTTGCATCTAAATAGTTGTGACGCAAAATTGATTTCCAAAAGGCATATTTTAATTTTTGGCGAGTTAATCTTTAGCAATTTCAGATCTACTGAGGTTTCAATATACTTCGTAATAAATTCGTATGGGATTTGTTTCGACATCTTATTCTGAAACCGTTAAATTGCTTAAAAACGTGCAATAACCATAATGACTATTATGATATGTGTGTGTGTCTGTGTGTGTGGTCGTAATATTATTTGAAGAACGAGAACGTTTCTTTAAAATGTTCAATGAAGTAAAATTAAAATGACCAATTATTTTGTCACCCAAGACACCAGTTATTATTTTCTTTCAGGACGGAAAAAAGTATTACATATACACATGTAATTATCATTTTTCTATATACAAATGTAATTATCCGTTTTCTGTATACAAATGTAATTATCAGTTTTCTATACAAATGTAATTATCAGTTTTCTATATACAAATGTAATTATTACTTTTCTATCATCATGAAAGGAAAAAAAACAAGAACTCACTTATGTTCCTCCAAAGTCACATCACTCAAACATAACTCTATGAAACGAGCGGAAAATATCATCATCATCATCATCATCATCATCATCGTAAAAGGCAGCTTGATTGCTTCGTCTGCAGTTGTTGTAGTAGAAATGGTAGTAGTAGTTCTTGTTTTTTGTTGTGTTGTTGTCGTTGTCGTTGTTGTTGTTCATCTTCCTGCAATAACTCTGGTAATAGTTGTAGTGGTGATAGTGGTAGTGTAATAGTGGAGAGTAGTTAGGAAATTCTTGCTGATGACAAAACAGTATACACGACCATTAGAAACCTACCATTCTTGAAGGCCAAAAGGGCATTATACAAATATTTGTTAATACTACTAGTGGTTCCTCACACTTTCATAAAGTTATTTGTGACACAGATACGGTGAAGCAACGGTGAGTGCACTTTGAAAACATGATGCACGTTTAAATTTACTCATGGAAAGTAAAAATAACATTCATATTATAGATTCGCAAGAACGTCGTCTTTCTAGTTCAAGGCATTCGAACTGATATTCTTGCTCTGGTCTTAGAAGCTTGGTATTAATGTTCAAACCGAAGTCTATGACGTATTTAAAGCACATGCATGGATAGTAAAGCCACATTAAAATTGACTAATTCATCAAAATTTGACATTAGTGTGCTGTTTAACACCAGTTTGTATAATTACAGTTGATTATAACTAGATTCCCTGTCCCCCAACATATCATTAAAACCAATGCAGTACTAATTGATTTATGGAAATGTATGTTTCGAATATCTCCGTAATGAAAAATTAATTAATTTACTACATTGACCTTTCGGACACGTCAGTTTCTATCTTCAAACATTAGTTGCTAATGTGGCATGCTGTGATATTCTCAGCACGTGCCACCATAGTGACCAGTATACTGACCGACGTGAAGTGTCGCATACAAAGTCATCAATTCGTCAGGGGACATGTCATAAGCTATTGTTCTTCATTGCCTGAACTGACTACTTCAGTTACCATTGAAAGATTTGGCTCACGTGATCAGAAAAACAAAACAGATCCAAATTCATACAACTGAAAGAATCGTTCTTTGGTAGATTTTGACAACTCTCATACGTATTGAGTACTGAAACGATATATTCTTCATATGATCAACGTAATTGTTGCAAGGCACGTCATGTTATTTAACTCGGTCCATAGAAATCACGTACGTAACATTAAAATAGCCAAGTAGAACCTAAAGGCCGATACCATTTCTATCTCCGACAGAAAGATCAAAGATCGTTGTCCTCAAGTGCACAGAGAGGACATGTCTTCAAGTCAAATTCCGTAATGATATTTTTAGACAAGTTACAATTCATTGTTTCTGGGAAACGAACATTTCCCTGACTTATGTTAACCTCATCTCATTTCTTCCAATTCAGCATCAGTAAATAAGAACTAGTTTAATTAAGATGAAGAAGTAAACTCAGCTGAAATGGAAACATCTTTTAAGTGTTGTTTAAGAATGAGGAGTAATTTTTACTATTTTGAACTTACCAGATAAACCAGAGTCATTTTTACTATTTTGAACTTACCAGATAAACCAGTCATTTTTACTATTTTGAACTTACCAAATAAACCAGAGTAATTTCTACTATTTGAACTTACCAGATAAACCAGAGTAATTTATACTATTTTGAACTTACCAGATAAACAAGAGTAATTTTTACTATTTTGAACTTACCAAATAAAATAAACCAGAGTAATTTATACTATTTTGAACTTACCAGATAAACCAGTCATTTTTACTATTTTGAACTTACCAGATAAACCAGTCATTTTTACTATTTTGAACTTACCAAATAAACCAGAGTAATTTTTACAATTTTTACTATTTTGAACTTACCAGATAAACCAAAGTACTTTTTACTATTTTGAACTTACTAGATAAACCAGAGTTAGCTTTACAATTTTGAACTGACCAGATAAACCAGAGTAATTTTTACTATTTTGAACTTACCAGATAAACCAGAGAATGATTGCAACTGAGAAACAGCTTGCATGTAAGAAAACAGGTCAACACGTACATTAAGTTGTTGTGACAAAATTGTCATATCTAAAGATATAGAAGATATCAGACTGCTAATATGGATGAAGTAAAGTATTTAGGTCTTCATAAAAATGTATTTGCCTCGGTGCGTCTGAATTAAAGACGAATGTCTCAAGGTTGTTTCATCTCGAGCTCGTTGAAACGTAAACAGTACAGCATGCTTCACCTGGCAAAGTGGCATGTGCAAACAGCTCAACACAAATCGAAAAAGACATTATGAAGACAACCGAATCACCAAAATTTGCGAAATGTTATCATGATTTCCAGAGTAAGGGCTTCCCATAAAAGAACTTGTACATATTTTCAGGAACTCTCGATGTTTACTAACGCAATTGTCAGAACAATCTGTTTACTTCAAAAGTGAACACATCTTCAAAATTATGCTTCATGTTATGCTACAGAAAATCTTGTGGCTACACAATATTTTGCTCCTATTACCTACAAAATTCTGTGAATACTGAATTATTTATGATAAACAATTATTACACCTCAGCTCAAAAAGTTGAGATCTGAGAAACCACCAATTGGTCATTCAACGTTTTTTTTTCTTTCTCTTTTTCTTTTTTTGCATGTAACTCCATATCGTTTTGAGAAACAACACATATTTTATCCTGGATAAAATTCAAACCAATAATTTTAAGTGTAACACAAAAAACTGTATTCTTTACTTTTACTCTGAAAAGAAAATACTAACGACAACCATGACGTCGAAGTTCGTCTTTCTTAAAAATTAGGTTTGACAGGTTGATACGTCTCCCATAATGAGTTCTTGCCCTACAGCAATGAAAAACCACAAGGGATTCAATAATATAGACTGTACAACATGACATAGCTTTCCTCCTCCACTGTTCTTAGCTCACAGTGGTTTAACATATACTACAGTGTGAATCCCAACAAGTGACGCACAGAAAACAATCCAGTCGAGCTGTTTAAGGTGAATCGGAAATAAATATCTCCATAGCTGTGGATAACGGTCAGCACGTTTTGTACTATTGGAACACATAATCATGACCGGAATGCTACAATTTTAATTCGTGATATAACAAAGACATTCAATAACATTGTATTCCATAACATGTTCATTTCATTTCAAGAAAACAAAGATCTGTCTTTTTTGTGAAAGTGTGACATAACGTATGGAAAGTCTGACATAACGTATGGAAAGTCTGACATAACGTATGAAAAGTGTAACATAACGTATGGAAAGTGTGACATAACGTATGGAAAGTGTGACATAACGTATGGAAAGTGTGACATAACGTATGAAAAGTCAAGCACTAAGGAACCCGTAACCCACATCCTCATTCTCAGTGCTCAGATATACTCTTTTAAATATGCATTAGTATTGTCTCTAACTTTTTGAATAGCATCTTAGCCTAAGGCAATCGAATTTCCCCTTTACATTATTATTAAGACAAACACAGAACTTCATTTGAAATCCACCTTTATCCATTAAACACTGCCGACTAACCCTCATACGATGTGCCCTTTTTGAAGGTCATGTACGGCAAGCTAATGTGACACAAATCAAATTTATAAAAATTGCTATGTGCACATGCATTATTATATTGACATAAATATTCAGAAATTTATTTACATTTCTTTAAGTCAATAAATTTGGAGACAAGAATATAGCGATCTAAAACTTATATTAATACCACTGATTTTGTTCAACAAAGTCTGTTACCACTTCTTTCCTTTTAAACATTGCTACCTTCAGTATTATTCATGATGCTTTATTCTTAACTCTTTCCATGTGGAGAGCCTATATATATATATATATATATATATATATATATATATATATATATATATATATATATATATATATATATGATGTTCCACCTGGTACAGACAGTGTACCGTATATACACGCGTATAGGTAGGGTCCAAATGCAAACAACATAGACCCTGGTCTGCCGTCGCATAATGCGCCGGCAGATCAGGGTCTATGTTGTTTGTTTTACTGATTAGTCCTTACAAACTGTATAGACCCAGATCTGCCGGCGCATTATGCGACGGCAGATCTGAGTCTATGCAGTTTGCAGTTGGTAGGAGCTTATACGCAAGTATATACGGTATGTATCACAATGAATCGACTATGAATCAGTGTTACACATTTCGACACTACAAGTATGTATTTTTATTCCAGCTCACGTTCCTTGACGTAAGCACGCGGAACTGTAACAGATATATCGACATGGGTTAAAGAAAACATGATTCACCTTTTTTTTTGGGGGGGGGGGGGACTAGGATGATGTGGATGACGAAGCAGTGAAACGTAAACAGGACATTAAACAAAAACATATAGGTGTGGTGCTGCGTGACTAATTTTTTGGGGTTATTTGAACATCCATATTCAGTCTATCGAAAAATGTCCTTAAAGTTAAAGTTCTTTATAAATACATTGAACCTTTGTTTTGTACCCTGACACATTTAAATAATTGTCTTTTTTGATTTCCCCCTTTGTCAAGAGAGATACCTTTCGTTTATATAGTGAGGGTATTACTTCAAAAACAGTATTAACACAGTATAAAACAATATTAACAGAGTTTAAAACAGTATTAACCGAGTATAAAACAGTATTAACCGAGTATATGAGATACGCAGTCTAAGACAACTAATGTTTTAGTTTTATTTAATGCACCTGTTTCATTTCGTTTTCAATACATATATCAATCATGAAATGATGCGATATTATCTGAATTATTTCATGGCTTGGAAAAAGCTTATAAAATATGAGATTACGAAAGTGTCTGTTTTTTTAATTAATTATATGGTTTGGTTCCGCAGACTTTAGAAGGATACATTTCTGAATATTACACCTCTTAATAATGTATACATTTGATCCTTAATGGATTCAGATACACGCAAGAAAAACATGCAGCCAACCTGCGAAAAACGATATATGTTTGAAAATATGACTATATTATCATTTCGGTATATGTGTATTATATGCATTACAGAAATGCTTCGTACATATCCACTGAAAATACCAAACATTTTTTTAGACTCCAAAGTTTGATAACACAATTAATCTGCCAGATATTATAAGCGTCATTTTCATGTAAACGATGTAATACATTATACATTATAACATACCATTTCATTTCTTTAATAGTTAATATATTTGTTTCCTTTCTACATTTTCCACATGAATTAAAAAGATTCAAGGTTTCTACAGAATCATAAATGATGGTGAAAATTAAAACTTCGAAAAAAGTTGATATATCAAGCTTGGTTTGGGCAATAGATAGAATCTTAATTAAGACTTCGAGATTTCTCGTTATGACATTGTGTCATTTCTCACAAGCCTGTTCTATATATTCATTCGCCATGACAGCGGCACAGTTTTCCCTGAATTGTTTTAAACAGAGAAACTCGCTCGCAGCTGGTCCATGATTATGTTGGCGAATGTCTATTTCACCTTATTAACCACATTACAAATTAAGCCAATTACGCAGTGTAATTAAATTATGGGCAATCAGCGAGGTGGACCTTGAGGCAGAAACTCTCGCCTTGTGATGTACTGCCAATGTGTCCAAATATTCTGTGGAAGCGATGACAGATGTAGAATATCTTAACCTGGCAGAGTAAGCTAGAAAACCTTTTCTTGCTCGTTAGATGCACAATGCTACCATGTTTTTATCATTTATCTCGCTTAATGGATTTTATTTTTATTCCTCTTCTTCTTTTACTCTTAATATTGGATTAAATCAGTGTCATATCACCAATTTATATGCTAGTACAAAAATATATAAAACAATCCTCACTCAAATCCATCGAACCTCGAGTCCTTTCTTTGTTCCATCCTTTTTTTTTTTTTTTCTTTTTTGAAAATGAGCGAATGTCTGAGTGAATTAGAGCGCTGGTGTATGAGAACTAGACGATGGGTGGCGTTACTCGCGGGTTCGATTCCTGGTTGGAACGAATTAACACTCCATAACTTATATATTCACTAATCAATGACCACTTCTATACATTGCATCAGACTGGCCGCAGAACTATATAATCATTATTTTTTTCCTTAATATGCAGGTACAGAACAGATCACATTTATTTTCTTTATGTACACGTATCTTAGGATGACACTATGATATATGTCATTTCCAATAATACAATTTTAAAAAAAATTTTCTTATTCATTTCTCATAACTCAACTAGAATCAATATTTCAAATGCTTTCTTTATATGATTCAGGCAAACGGAAGAGAACTACTAAATTTTCCCAATCCTTCCAAATACTAGGACCTATAAAGAAATATGATTCTTTTTTCCCCAAACCATCATAATCTAAATTCATTAGTTTCAGTTAGTCTATCATTCCACACTGAGCTACGCTCTACAAGTTGCTCTTACTAGCTGGTATCACTGTACTAATTTTTTCATCAAAGACTCTTATGTGACCATTTTATTAAACAAAATATTTTTTCTGCTCTACTGTGGCAGGTACATGATATACCGTCCAAGAGATCCATCCTTGACCGTGAAATTGAGACCTCGAAAACATGGTACTCCACAGCACTTAAGAGAAATAACTCCACCAGACTAAGACCATGATGAAGAAGTAGAATTATCAAGGAATAAATTATCACCTTGATATGAGGCATGAAAAAAGAATTCATAAACATACAAAAAGTTATCCAAAAATAAATATATATGATTTAAAGGCAGCTAATGGACCCAGCTTTCTTCTACGAATAACAACAGCAACAAGTCAGACAAAATAAACCAATCACAGCTCGCCTTACGATTTGGTGTTCCCTACACATTAAGCTGCACGTATTTCCCATCAATAATTGTGTACCTTTGCATCTAAATTTTCTTTTATACCTTCATGTGGTTGTAGAGTGCATACACAAAAAAATGTGAAGTTTCACATTTCAAAGATCAAACTTGAGGTTGTCAAAGCATATTAGAGAGTCACGTTCAGCGATATTTGCAATGCAGCAATTATGCATCATAAAAAATTAGCTTGATTTTTGTTTTAAATTAGTACAATTATTTTATAAAATCTGGACAACCAAGAGGTAATTGAATTAATTTAATAATTAATCATATCTTATTTTAAGGTTGAAGCATCACGTCGATATAGTCTTATTAGGTAATGTATGAGTAAATGGTCATTGGGATAATTTTCTTGTATATGCCTTGATTAAACAAAAGATTATGCAAAATTCGATTAAAACATATATAATTAGAAATTAAAGTCAGGTAGGTATACATAAATTTTTGTACTTACTATTAGGTTTCAAATCACTCCAGTCAATGAAAGGAAGGGGATACAAACTCATGAGATCTTCAATACTGAGTATGCTGTTGGAGAGATAAATAATCAAAACAAAGCATGATTTAAAAACTATAGCCACATTGATGATCATACTCCTTTTGAAAGGGTGATCTATCCATAAAATAGATAAATCTGGTGTCTGGAGGTCAGTTTATGCGCTGAACAATCAGCATAACATGGTCAAATCCCTCTTCATTACCCCGATCCCCAATACATAATATTTTAAAAGTGTCTTTATGTCCTGCCAACATTCTTTCAGAGGTTGACAAAAAGTATTCATATTCCTTGTTTTCAGTAGTTAGTACCATACTATCACATATAAAATTACTTACCTGTACATGTATCTATGGAACTACTGTAAGATTATTGTTGTACATAGGTATCACGGTACTAATTGTTTCCCCATAGATCTTAATATTAACGTTTTGTTAAATAAACATTATTTCTGCCCTACTTTGGTAGGCGCGTCATGTATCGTCCAAGAGATCCCTCCTTTTCTGTCAATTTGAGATTTCGAAATCACGGAACACTTAAGATAGATAACTCCACCAGACTAAGACAGGAGTAGAGAAGTATAATTATACAGGAGTAAATTCTCGCCTTGATATGAGTTTTGAAAAGAATTTTTTAAAATACACAAAATTAGCCTAGAATAAATAAATAATAACTAAATATTATTTAAAGGTAGATAAGGGACACAACTTTCTTCTAAGAATAAAGCCAGGTACAACTCTTGCAAAATAAACCAATCACAACTAACCTTACCATTTTTTTCTTCTGATTCTAGTGTTCTGTACACATTATACACCACATAGCCTATGTACAGTCGGCGATATATGTTTGCTTTGCCAATATATTCTTTTCTTTTTATTCCCCCCCCCCCCCCTTATAATCCGTCGAAGAAAGATTATCATCAATTAATGGCACCGTATTGAGACTGTGGCGATATCGACGCCTGGGGACATGCGAGGTGTTTTCCATGATGATTAATCCTATTAATAGACAATTTACACATGACGTTGACCTTATCCAAAACGAGGCAAGGATGCGGTCTATTTCTGGACAACTTGATCAGAGCTATCGAACGCGAAATTAGCCCATTGAATCCGAGGGGTAAACAGAGGGATCTGCGCTAACTTTTCGCAGGTCCACAGGCCGTCATTCTCGAGAACTATAACGGACTGTTACACAGGCTATACTCCACCCACTTTCCATAAATAATTAGTACCGTTACGCTAGCTGTAGGAAAGCATGCATCAGTGACATGATGAATATTTACGTTCTCGAGTGTGCGTTTTTTTCCGGGAATCTGGCGTCACAAATGTTGATGTTTGATGGGGATCAGACTTGCTTGACATCAAATAAGGTGCACCGCCCTTGAACACGCCCCTTGCACAAACTTCCCATCATGTGGTCTCGAAATTCGCTTAGCCGCGAGCTGTGTGTTTCATATTGTAGGAGCCCATCGGAAACCAGCCTACAATCACATTGATCCTAAAATAGCACACAACTGAATCATATGGCTGACGTTAATAATTGAGATGTATGATTCATAGCTAATCATAGAACGGTTCCATTGATACTGGCGATCCTCGCCCGGAAAACGCAACGGTGGTACATGAGTTGCATAATATACACACATACACCATTCTCGCCTCAGTTGATAGGAGAGCAACTTTAACCGAGATATTCCTATTGTGTGAGCTATCTTAAAAAAAAAATAACGCGGTCTCATGATTGACTTTGAAACGTTAGGTTAAATGCTGGATAAAGTTGAAAAAGACGGTAACAAATGCACTTGGTATTTGTGTTGTCTTATTTGGCAAAAAATTAAATTCCAAGCAATATATTATGGTATAATAGTTACAGGCAATATTTTATTAAATGAAGTTGTAAAGATTAAATGTTGTGACTCCATAAGCAAAGACCGATTCTCCAGATTTTTAATTTGTTGTAATACAATTGTGATCATTAGTTATAAGTTCAGATGCAACAAGACTATCTTACTGATCTCAGGCACTAAAACTGGAAACAACATATAAAGTAAAATTAGGATGGGTTATGTGGCATTTTCTAAACATAGTTGCATTTTGAATGAAATAACTGGACATTTTATTGCAAGTGACCTTTCCGGAACCGGCCGAATCACACCTGTTTGTTTTGTCATCCTACGCAAAAGTCAAGAGGATGAACTCAATAAGATTTTCTGTTTAAAGTTTTAATGCTGCTTTCTATTTAATGCAAGCAACATTTGTCATTGGTTAGCAAATGTCAAGAAAAAATTAGAGAAGCAATATTCATGATTTTCTTAGGGACTGCAACAGAAAGCAATAACAGCTGATTGACCCAATTAATGTAGTGTTACCTCTAAGGTCTGATTGAAGATCCCGGATGTATCACATTGAACAGAAATAGTACTGAATATTGGTTCAGCTGAATGTCTTTTGATTCATTCATATACTTATTTTAATACCTCTTTTGACATGAAGATGAGATGACTCTAATATCGCTAATTTGGATAGAATTTTAGCTACAAACTCCTTTTTACATAAAAGTAATTTAACTACCACCTTTTCATGTGACCTCGTTAAAGAAGGCAATGAAATCACAGAACTCCGTTTCATATATCTTTCTAAAAGCAAGATAAGATACACATACAGAGATGACCGAGAAGGCTATCATGTTGGGTTTTAATATAAAAGATAAATTATGAACTGAAAAAAAAACAACTGTTATCTTTTCCCGTGTTCAAAACCCTTCTAAAAGACCCTTACTCTGTATCGAGAAATACTTTTATTTTTCTCAATCAAAATCGCAAATTTGAAAACCCTAAACAAACAAAACAAAAAACAAAACGCTGGGATCCACGAAGTAAACTGATTAATAAATTATTGTAAATGTGATCAACATTTCTTTCTATAACATTATCTACTTTGATTGTGAAAACTGTGACAAATAATTTCAATTTCTAATGCAAAAATAATGGGTGATGCATCTTCCCTTTTCTTTATTTTCTTCTTCCTCTTCTTTTCCTTTATATATATATATATATATATATATATATATATATATATATATATATATATATATATATATATATATATATATATATATATATATATTCAATATCATCATTCTTTACGCGCAGAGTTTCTTGTAAACTCTATAATTAGTACTGGAAGAAGCAGGATCAGGGGTATTATTTAAGACTAATCATGCGAAAAAATCAGTCAAAATATGAAGAATGTTAGTGACCTTGTGTACATTTTAGCGTCTTCCTCTATCTTTATTAAAACCCATATTTATATTATTTTTATGTAAGACCCATGTACTAATATCATTTTTAATTGCACACGTTTCTTGTAAGACAATTTTAAGAGCCTGGTTTAATTCTAACGGATATTTGGTGACTCTGTGAGTACTGTTGTTAGAATAGTTCTGATTTATTTACAGTATCCATCACGCCCACTATATTCGAAGGTATCGATATTAACCAAATGTACTTGTTTTTTCCTTAATGTAATTACCTTGTACTGAAAGCACTGACACCGATAAGATTATTGTTGACAGAACGGTGTTTCGCTTTCTTTGTAGTTTTTGTTAATACAGTATTGCATGCTAAAGACGGTTTGACGTACAACTAAAGGAATATTTCTCCATCTGATTTATGCTGCTTTTTGAGAACAAACATCTGGAACGCAAGTATTTTTCTTTTCCATGTGACCACAAGAATACTTTTCGACGCCGTTGACATGGGGATGAAAGAAGCAACGATCATTCTTTGAACACAGCTATACGTCCACGTTTTTCAAATGCTCTGCATTATCGGTCAGTTTTACTCATACTGGCAGGCTACCAATCTGCTGCTCTGTCATCACTATCACCAATATTGGTTTACCAGCTGCAGCTATTCGACTACTTTAATAGTCCTGGTGGACACACGGTCTTTAGGTCACACGAATTTATTGCCCCGTAGACCATTAACCTGTCCGTGAGTTTATCCATTCAGCGAATATATTGGTTTTAGATTCTCATCTAGGGTTAAATTTGATCTGTTTAATTTCAACTCGAAGTAGTACCTGGCTTTCAATGAATCTAGCATTGGTCATTTATAGACTGGCATGGCCATTCAACGAAGTTCGTGTCAGTTTTGAATTAAATCAGGGAAACAATTTAAAGGAGGAAAAGACTCTTTAGTTGGTATTTTAAAACTGGTTACAATTTTACAGTGAGATAAAGAAAGAAAAAAAAAAGAAAGGGTGTGGAGGAAAAGACTCTCTAGCCGGTATTTTTAAACTGAATACAAATTTTAAAGTGAGATAAAGAAAGAAAGAAAAAAAAAAAAAGAAAGGGTGTAGAAGAAAAGGGGAAGAGAGGTTGTAGTGAGAGTTTTCTTGGTGATTAATTAAGAAAATGAATTTCTATTGTGGACAAAACTACATTCTTTCCATCACATCGGCAGAACTTTAACAATCATGTTGGACATGCGCCACCCGGGAGCCTTTGACCAATCATCTGCTTTTACGATGTTGTTTTTAATTTTATCTAATGTAGAGAACATCACAATCGATATTAACAGGAAAAAATGCTAATTTTTCTTGATTAAATCTCATCGAAAGAGTCTAGAAAATAGAGATTTTAGATTTCGCTCCCTCTAGGAGATATTACAGGACCTTTTTCGAGCTCCAAAAATTTCATTTGAAATGAGCACCAATGTACGATTATATTTATCACGTGACGAAAAAAACAACACTCATTTAATAAAACCGCAAAATGAGCCGTCCGAGGCATAAAGGTCCTGCCAATGGAATATTAGCCTTTTACCATGTTCTAATTAAGGGATCCTTAAAAAAGTAATTAATGAAATAGTATTTTAGCCGTTTACATTTCTTTGATCACCATTTGCTACCACTAAAATTTTTATTACTCAAATAAATACACGTTTGAACTCATGTGTTATCATTTTATCATTGTAAAAAACTCAAATTGTTAAAAAAAAAAAAATAGAACAAGATGATATATGATAACATGCTTTCTTTCTAAGTGCGAACGCATGTTGAGATATAGTAGTCACTTCTGCGCCTGCGTACGCATGTTGAGGTATAGTAGTCACTTTCGCGCCTGCGTAGGCATGTTGAGATATAGTAGTCACTTTTGCGCGTGCGTACGCATGTTGATATATAGTAGTCACTTTTGCGCCGGTGGCTGCGTCAATAACATTAAAGTTTTGCGTTTAAGTTTTTGAAAGTCACACACCTTCTACATCAGTTAATATATTCAAGTGAAGGTTTGGAGTAATATCGCTGTAGGTCTGGAGTTTATACTCTGATATGCTAGGAGTTCCTGTCTTGCCTGTTTCGCCTGCTAAAACAGAAAGCTTGTAGCATCATTATAAACCATGGTAAAGTTTTGTGTTCAAGTTTTTGAAAGTCACAAATCTTCTACATCTATTAGTGCATTCAAGAGAATCTTTAGGATAATAATAAATCTGATTAAAATCGAGATATATTTATGATAAGCAGATCTGACAGGTACCGATACGAGGTTATAATCTGTTGACCTTGTGATTCACTAATCAAATTACAGCTTTAAAATTTCTGAAAGCGAAAAACGTCATTCGGAACAGATCATTACTAACGATAAGTCTCCCTAACACGAAATGAAATGCTTTATCTGATAGGCTACTAAAATAATTGGACAGGCAATTCCAAAGGTCACCGGAACATGAAATTGTATCGGTGTCTATCAGATCTCCGTTATGTCGGAGATTACGATTTTAATCAGATTGGGATAATATTACTATGGGTCTAAAGTTTATTCCGTGATATGCTAGGAATTCCTTTATTGGCTATCTCACCTGATTAAACAGAAAACGTGTAGCATAGTGATGATCAATGTTAAAGTTTTTCGGTAAAGTTTTAGAAAGTCATTTGTTATATATTTTATAGTGAGATATTGAAATATATCAGTGGGAGAAAAATTATTTCGCCACAATGCATGACAAGTGCATATTGTACATGTTTGGTTCCATTTAAATTTCATTCTATGCCGTCAAATGGCCCAACGAAGCCTGAGTGGATTAAAGCCATACATCGAAATACATTGCCGAAAAAGGTTTTTGTTTGTTCTGAACACCTTTTAGACGGAATGTCGACAGAAAAAACCCATTCCCAAAGCCTAAATTGGGATATGAAAGCAAAGTAACACAGGATCGGCACAAACTTCTGAGACAAAAACCGGGTCTTTAAAAAACGAAAATTGGTATGCACTAGTAGTGATCAGTATGACGAAAATCACAGTTTTTCGGAAAGGGAATTAAACATGTCGGTAGGTGGTGAGGCTACGTGTAGTTTAAATGTTGTTCAAACCCCAACTACATGTACTGCTGCCACACAGTACGAAGAATCGCACTTTACAATTCACCATGACCATTCTTATGCGCTAGAATGGACAGACTTTGAGACAAGGTCTTCTCAGACAAATGATAATTTTACAGAGGAAAAGAGTCTTCAAAGTAAACTTGAATGGGGGAACAATTTCTGCGGCTCAACATTTAATTACTGGCAGTGATGCTTGACTATGTACAGGTGTGACAAAACAAGTCTTATTTACTTTCGTTGACTGTATGTCTCAATTTATCACTTTATATTTCTAGTTGGAGATCGCAGATCAAATAATGCTTGTTCTAATGAGATTAAAGTTACTCCTTGTATTTGATGATCATAGTCGCAGGTTTGGAATTTCAAGAAGCTTAGCATGCAAGATTTTCAATTATTATATATTCATTTTTTTCCCCATTTACTTTGCACTGTCAGAATGGTGCAGTATTTCTCCATACTGTACGGCTTCATACCGCACGACAAGTGTGTCTAAAAATAGTATCGCGGTTTAGGAACTGCTTTTTATTATAAACAAACAATGTACGCTCATGTAGCAGACACCGGAGCTTTTGCTTTATTAGATTTTTTTCTGTGGATGAACTAAGCAAGTCTTGTGAGCCATTTTAAAGTTGAAATGACGATGTTCATTGAGTCACAAAAGAAACTTTCAAACTGAAAAGCGACTGAATGTGTCGCAATGTCCAGCGGTGGCTTTATGAACGTGAAACATGCGGTATTGAAAATATCATTCTGATAATTTAAAATGTTATTTAGCTTATCGTTCAGACTATGAACCGTACTCTCTAGAGTCTATAAAAAAATAGCATAGAAAGGTATCTTAAAGCCAAAGGATATTCCGTCTCTCTCAGAGACCGCCCATTTTACAAGTCAGTCCAAGCACTAAATTCGAAAAAAATACAACTAAAGAAGGCGGGTTTTGGTATAAAAGCAAGTGCATCAGAGCCAATAAACTAAGATAACGAAGGAGCCTTATTTTCCGCTGGCGAAATGGGCTCTCACACCCTAGCTGCTTTGCAATTTTCTCTGTTTTAAATTTTTAAGAAAATGTTTGGATTTATATAGTACAAGTCATATAGGTCATGTAGCTGGGGTCTCTCCAACAAAAGTCATGCAAGGGACAGTACATAATATGTCATCTAAAGCTGTTAGTAAGAATGGCAATAAATGTACTTCCGTTTCTGCATCTTAAATTTCTTTAAAATGTACTTTCTGATCCACGGCGCAAAATTGCACTGCAATCAAGACTGCATTTCCAAGAGAAATCACATTCCAAAGGCGAATTAACTGCTCTCAAAAAACGAAACTAATTTGATATTCAATAACAAAAAAATATTGAATCCTGCATCTTCTTGAGAATTTGAATTAGAAGAATATCAAATTTTGTCCACCATGTGATTCCAAACTATCAATGGCAGAACAGAAACACATGTGTAGCTTGCTGTCGAGGCCAGTCCCTCCAGCTACACGTACGTAATCGACCCAGCTAATAACTCCAGTCCACCACAACTAAAACAGCAGAATTTAGTTGGATCGACAGAAAAACAAAATCCTTCCATTCAAGACCAAATGGGAAAGTTGTTTCAAGGCAAAGTCATTCAAAATATGACTCTAAATTTCAATTTTAAGTGGACCAAAATGTGATTTCTTTTTAAAACGAATGACTGAGCGCGCGGTATTCTACCAAGTTCAAAGGTCGCAGGGCGGTGCCATGTGGGCATGAATACTGTTACTGTTAATTTGTTTAACTACGGTTGTGTATTTACTTTGGAATCTATCAGAAATTCGATTATATTGTTTCATGTAGTGTGTTCTTTTTGTTATTCAGGCTTAGGTAGAAGAGTAAAATGAGTATAAAATAAATAGGTTACTGCATTTGTATAGGAAAATATGAACTCGTTTTTTCTGAGCTATACTTTACTCCTAAAGTCATGCAGTATAGCTCAGAAAAACTCGTTCATATTTTCCCATACAAATGCAGTAACCTATAATTCTTGGATTCCAATCTTAGCAGATAAGTTGAAATCACTGATAAATATGGCTTCATAGAGAAATACTTAGAGAATGTTGTCCGGAATCTTTCAGAGAAAACTTACAGTCGCACTACATTTATTATTGATTGTGCAGAAACATTTATTCAGAGGCCAAATAATCTCAAAAGCAGAGGTGAGATTTAAGGCAATTATAAGTCGCACAACACTGCCAACTATATGTTAGGAATATCTCCACATTGGCAAATTATGTTTATTTCAAAGGCATTCGGTGGACGGGCAAGTGATAAATTCATAGTTGAAAAAAGCAGATTTTAAATTACCTTCTCCCTGGAGATGAAATCATGGCAGACCGTGGTTTTACAATAGAGGAGAGTAACACTTAACGTTCCTGAATTCACTAAATGCAATCCACAACTTAGTGCAGAAGATGTTACATCAACAAGACGGATTGCACGGGTTCAAATCCATGTAGAAAGAGCTATCAGGAGATTGAAAGTTTTCAAAATATTAAGCAGCACAGTCCGGATGACTTCCCCTTAACTTTTTGATGACATTCTTGTTGTGTGTGCAACACTTGTGAATTTGAGAGTTGACCTGATAAGAGATACTGATGAAAGTGATTGATGCTCTATGTTTAATAAAATATTGTGCTTATACCTTCTTGCTCTATTTTTGGTGCAATACAATACACATCTACAGTGTAGTTGTCAGCAATTTTTAAATTTTATTGTGGTGACAGATTTTTATGGTTTTTGTTTGTTTTAGTGTTTTCATGCGACTTTTAGCAATTCATCGTCTACATCATGGCGACCATTTTTTCCGAATTATCCGGAGAGACCCAACCACCTTCATCAAGAAACTTATAATTGTTTTCTTATGAGTTAATTTGTGCACTTTACTAAAGGTTAAACTTGAACTCGCACATAAATGACTAAATTTGATTTTTCCAAATCTGTAATTTAAATAAATGACACATTATTAACATTATAACATGATTTAAAAATCAGAACCAACATAAAAATATAATTATATACATTTAAAGTCACAGACGCATACACGTTTTGAAATTCTTACCGAACAATAAGGCGTCTTCTATGATTTCATCAACTGTGCATGACATCATTTTCTCTGCATGAAATGTACTTAATCTTGTAACATGGCCATTTACAGAATTTTCAATAATATTTTACATCCACAAACTTGTAGTCATCTGCTCTAAGCCATACCAGAAGTTTACATTTCCTAAGTCCAATACAAAACATTGTCAACTGTATTTGCATATATAATCCTCGATTCCCTTTCTTCTTAAGAATACGATTCTCACTGTCACTCTTTTGGACATAAAATTTCTTGTTTGAAAAAAGTTCATCGGAATCTGGTCCAGTCAGTAGGCATTGGACTTGTAATTTCAAGCAGCGTGTCTTCATTTAAAATTCCATCTGGACTCGCTGACAACCAGTTTTCCTGCACAGAAACATGCATTCAATTTTCAATAACAGAATATCCATTAGAATATAAATATTGTTTTGCTGCCACTTCACTTTGAAGACCATGGTTTGCGAATTTATTTTCTTCAAATTCGGAATGTAAATGCTCTCTTATAAAATTCGTGCAAACAGTGGAATCCTTTATGGGAATTTTGTGCGCACTGCTTTCAGAAATCTTGATTTTCCTTGCATCTTTTCATAGGGTACTTTCACTTTGCGTCATTGTATCATTGTCCTTGCATCTTTCCATAGGGTACTTTCACTTTGCGTCAGTGTATCATTGTCCTTGCATCTTTCCATAGGGAACTTTCACTTTGCGTCAGTGTATCATTGTCCTTGCATCTTTCCATAGGGTACTTTCACTTTGTGTCAGTGTATCATTATCCTTGCATCTTTCCATAGGGTACTTTCACTTTGCGTCAGTGTATCATTATCCTTGCATCTTTCCATAGGGTACTTTCACTTTGCGTCAGTGTATCATTTTGCAACTTTTCAATCTGAGTATTGTCCAGAGTTACTGATTTCCGAAAGAAAATGGAACATATTTCACAGGATGTCAGAGAATCGTGATTACTGCGAGCTTGCACACCAGTCTCCCTTATAGATGGTGTGCTTGTAAAACTCATGAGAACTATTGTTGTATTCTTGATCTCCAACAAGGTTAATAACAGTGAATTTTGAATCGTACTTTTAAATTCAGATTCTGATAAATACATTGGAGTGTATTGAACACCTGGAGCAAATTCATCATCGTCATTTAACATATCTGTACAAATTTTAGGCTCTTTGGACAGAATATTGGCCAAATACTCAGACTCAATTTTTCTCTTGGCACCCCTGTTCCACTTGGCTGTCTCATCAGTGCGACTTAAACACCGGTTCAATTGTTCTTGACAAAATGCTCAATTTTCCAGAGTAAGGCGTTAACATGACTGCATGACAGCCCCTGTCCTGCCATGCAAGAACACCATCCCAGTTCTATAGTTCAGTCCATGCTACAAGTAACGTAGGCTACGTTTTCCTTGTTGACAGTCTAGGAATAACGTACATCTGCTTTAAGAATTATTTTGTTGTCCTCCTACACGCTGTGTAAAATCATGTCAACATTGTCACTTTGAAAGTAACTGTAGTTTTGTAAACTTTTGTAGTTTTTCATTTCGCCTCCATCGACCGCTTTTCACGAAAACAAATAATTATAAATGTCACCCTACATCACATTTTGGCCAATTTCTCCTGTCGTCTATCCATTTGGTTACCTTACGAAAATCCGGGGGCATTGGACTTTTTACTTTTGTTGTCATTGTAGGTAATTCTATTGATTATTTTTACACACTTATCCACTATGTTTACAATGTATTTCACTACTTGTATGGCGGATGCTATTGCTACGCACCTAAGGAACGATATCAATACAACGGGCTATCATTTACAAAACGTGTCTATACTGTCGGTCTAACGTTACGCCGTGATATGCTGGGAGTTCCTTTCTTGCCTGTCTCACTTGCTTAAACAGATAACTTGTGGCATCATGATAAACAATGTTAAAGTTTTGTGCTAAAGGTTTTTAAAAGCCATGTATCAAACGAAACTTTAGTGTAATATTACTGTGAGTCTAAAGTTCATATGCTGATAATGTCACGAGGTTTTGTCTTGCTTGTCTCACCTACTTAAGCAGAGAGTTTGGTTCATCATTGTGAACAATGTGAAATTTTTGTGTTAAACTTTTTGAAAGTCATATAGCTGCATTCAACTGAAGCTTTGGTGTAATATTACAATATGTCTAAACTTTATATGAGGATAAGCTAAGAGTTCCTGTTTTACCTGTCTCGCCCGCCTGCTTAAGTATTAAGCATGTTTTAATTTTTTCTGTTACATTTTTGAAAGTCACATGTCATAAACATCAGTTGCTGTATTCAGCTCAAGCATTGGTATAATATTACTCTAAGTCTGAAGTTAATGTGATGATTATATGCGAGGAGTTCCTATCTGGCCTGTCTCGCCAACATAGTAAGAAAAACTTATTGCGTCATGGTCATCAATGTTAAAGTTATGTTTGAAATTGTATGAAAGTCAGATACAAGGGTTATACTAGCAAGCATTCGAACACAACTGAGATATTTGTTTCCGCGGAAGACTTGTTCTAAATCCTAGTTATTAATAATAACTTGTTCTGTGTTGTTTTGCTCGTTTTTTCTTATTCTTTTATTTTCTGTTTTACAAAGTGTGAATCGAATTTGAGAAGCTTGTTAAATTAAGAGTCCACTTGACATACAAGTTCTTATAGCCTTGCATTCATTCTTTTATTTTTTAAATTTACTTTTATTTCCTGCACATAGGAGATCAACAATTATCAACTTCAAACCTTTTACCAATACCGTACACTGTTTGCAAGGAACTTGACGGTTTAACCTCACTAATTCCAATACAATGTCATTTTATTATATATTATTATTATTTGGAAATCTAATATGGATTATATCATATTATCACGAAAACATTTCAATATTATCTTCTAAGACATATTTCATGATACATACCTGTATGTATGCATGTATATCTGTATTTACGTATGTGTCAGAGTTAATGGCACTACGGTGCAAATCCTGGTTATACAGTGGCAAGTAAGTTTAGGTATCCCCGAAAAAAAAAAAAGATAACACCAAAAAATGCTAAAATCATTAAAATACAAAGTCCAAATCGTTTTATATTTTTTTTTAAATAAACGTACTCTTTTAAAAAGTCAAAGACCTTCTCAGTTAGAACATCATAACGGGACACCACTTTGCTCCAATGCCGCTTAGTAGGCACCTCTGCTATCTGGCGATTCACTATACAATCTTGTATGTCATCCCTACGCCGACCAGCTTGGCGGACACATATATATGTTAAGTGTCTAAGATAATAGTTTCGCACACTAGACTCCTGCAATTCGTTTGTTGTGATGACTTGATAAAATCAATCTATTATGCGTCTTGACTGTAACTTGAACTAAGAAAAATTGTTGGTTAAAATCTGTTAACATGTGCTTTTGTAAAACGTAAGATTGCCCATGCTCATTTGAGCACTTCCGTTGTAAAACTCTTCAGTTTCGGAGGTGAATAGTTCTTGCACGTTGTCAAGCACTTAGTTTTCGGAGGAAAGTAGTTTCTGCATGTAGTCCGCAATCCCAAAATGCCTAAATGTAATTGATCGGTTTTGAAAAACGTAGGAACTTTTGAAATTCGCACAGGACACATGTCAGGGAGTAAAAAGTTGCCTCCATTAGTTGAATCTTACGCCATGCAGGAGGCGCATTGGGACTAATCTACATGCCCTGGCTTGCTGTGGGCGATACATATCAGTATATGATTAAGAATGACGTTTGACGGTTATGACTGCAATAATTAAGATGGAACAGATGCAAAGAAGTCAAACAGCGCAAAACAACAGGTTGACATTTTTATACATGCAGTATGTATTTTATTAGCGTGAGATTTTGTGGCCAACCAAATACAAAGGACGTTACCTTTGAAAGGAAGTCACTTTTGACTGGCTGAAAGTAATAACTCGATCTCAAAAATCGAGCTCAGAATGCTATGATCTCAAAGCCTGATTGTAACTATTCTGCCTGTATGAGAATTTGCCGTAGCGAAGAATACTGGAAAAGCGAGAGATGTGGTATAAGTCTAAGAGATGAATGTTTTGAACGTCAATCAATCATCTTGTTTTGCTTTGCCATGCCCTAGTAATTGCCGCCTGCAAATAAAAAAGCAAAAATAATGTTTCTATTTCTGAAAACAATAATAAAAACTGAAGTGAATCTGACGTATATTTCCAACTTCGATTGTCCATGAAGTTCCTGAAATCTAAATTGAGATGGTAAAATAAGCCTCCAGTATGCAAAAGTTATGTTGCCTTAATACGCAGCTATGTTCTGGTTTAAAAGAGCACTAAACATAATTAGTACCACGTTGTTGAACGAATAGCATGTAACCCTAGACTTGTGTTTCTGGCAAGATATGAAAGGCATGCGGTTTTCCCGATATCATATATTCAGGGTTTTTTTTTTACAATATTTCCCCGAGTGGTATCTGTCAAACAACACTATGAACTTGTACAGATGTATTGATACTGGCTTACCAAACCCTGTCTGATGGTCACAAGGTCTTGTGTTCTTGATACTGCTTTACCAAACCCTGTCCTGTCTGGTGGTCTTAAGGTCTTGTGTTCATTTAGAAAGCATTTGGAAATCGACATTTTCTGAATGGAAAACACGTTTTTCGTGTACAACTAAATCACCAGTTTTATCTTCATTCTGAATACTGCAAACATCATTCTAGCCTGGTTCAATAAGAACCTAATTTGGATTTGGTTACTTTTGGATGCAACTATCATTAGTCTTATAAGGAGATGAACGCTAGCAGCATTAATTCGTCATGTTAGAATGGCTCTAAAGATGGACCTAGTATAACGTTTGTTTTTGTTGGTTTTAACGGTACTTTTTACACAATATTGGTTATATCATGCCTAGTAAATGGGAGCTAAGTGCCTTTCCCGAAGCACACCCCGAAGCCGCCGACGCGGGCCGGCCTGGGCGCGTATCGAACCCGCGACTCTTGGATTACCAGTCCGACGCTCTACCACCTGAGCTACCGCGGCTCCCGCAAAACATATAAAGACAGATAACCTTTAGCCATACTTTATTTTAATGTCAAAGCCTCTTCCAAAACCTAATATCAAATTAGTGTACATGCCAGTACTATTTCTGCTAACATGATGTATAAAAAATCTATATAGTGTGGTTAGATTACACATTATTTTTATATAAACCATACTTTGAAATCTTGAAGCCGCAGGTTCAGATAAAGAGGTCTTGGGGCAGAGGAAACCAGACTACTAGACGTAACCCGAATCACATGACTACTACAACAACAACACTAAACAGAAAGAAATAGCTGCATATATTGTCAGGATTTATACATATATGCATTGATCTTTAAAACCAACAAAGCATTGTCGATCAGAATATATGAAACATTTTATTGTCATTATTCTCCAATTCATTATCTTTTCTATTCTCTCAGTTGACAGCGAAAATCAGAATCAAAACTTTTAACACGTTTATTATACTTCACACATTTGTGGAAACATTGTGAGTGTAGTCGTGTGCTTCCGTACGTACGTCTTTTCGGGCATCCGTGTTTCAGTCGGTTTATCCTTACTCCGTCCTAATCGACTGAAATGGGTTGAATATGAGGGTGAATATGAGAAGGAAGGTATACAATCCTGGATGCAACCTAAATTGTGAGGTTGAATCCAAAGGGGTACCGTATGAGCGGATAATTGCGATGGATTGCCTTTCAAGTTGTCCAAACTAAAGAGGAAGTGTTATTTTTCTGCAGTATCTCCTTTCTCGTTGCAAGCCGTGGCGTCAGAAAACACATTATGATGGTGTTGAGATTGGGGCTGGAGACTAGAGTCATGATCTTGGTGAAATCTAATGTGTTCAGAGCATCATGAAAATCAAAATCTTTTTATATACTATATAAAAATCCTTAATTAACTGGAAGCCACGGTATCTCAGGTGGCAGAGCGTCGGACTCGTAATCCAAGAGTCTGCCTCGGTGTGCCCTTGATAAAAGCATTAAATTCCCATTTCCTATTCTTGATAACCAATAATGTGTTAGAAGTGCCGTTGAATCCAATAAAAAAAAATAATTAAAAATTTTTTTTTAAAATTTTCTTCCAGGTAAACTGTATTTCGGAATAATCATATTCTGAATTATCCAGCTTATGAAAATGTGTTCTGTAATAGACGTGCAGCTCCGGATAGAGGGGCTAGTTTACAATCATGCAAAAGTCGAACAATACTTTTATATAAATTATGGTACTTTTTATTATTGGTTATGTATCTTGTCAGACTGCATTGTGTATATGTGTGTGGGTATAATGTAACTCACAGACACAATGAGCTGAATGGGATTATTTCTCTTTCTGCATTTCTGGTAGATGAGAGTTACAATTAAGAGAAAATGACATGGGCAACATATGGTTTAACCATCAATATGCACCGATTCGCAGAAAACGCAGATGGGAAACCTCGTATTTCTAGGAGCAGAGAAAGTTCAAACTGTTTCACGAAACTGGCACTGGAATATGCGTGAATGCGCTCATCGGCTTTGCTCAAACAACGGCACAAAGGATATACTGAGGGTATAACCAGGGCCGGATTAAGACCTTTAGAGGCCCTAAGCACTGAAAAGATTATGGTGCCACCCCACCCCCCACCCTCACATGTAATTTAAAATAAAAACAATACTAAACCGTAATTTCTCTTTTTTTTTTTTTTTTTTGTGCCCGTGCGTTGCTGGTGCCTAAGCACGTGATTAGTCTGCCTTTTGGGTAATCTAGCACAGGGTATAACAATATCCTTAATGCATTTTTATTGAAAAAGCGCGGAGATAATAAAATATTAATTCTAAATCTCACTCAACTAACCCTACACCACTCTTTCCACGCATGATTTATTTCGATGCTGATTAATAGAGAAATAGCCTGCTTAACCAGGCACAGATGTTTCTCGCGACTGTTTACCTGCCTTATTTGTGATTGAAATATTACATTCTCTGGACAGCGTACGCTCCGGCTACTTGTTTCTGATGTGAGCTTAAGAAAATAACATCCTTGACACAAGTCAGCCAGGTGTATTGGCACAATAGGTGTCAGTGATGTCCAAGAAATTTGATAGCCGTGAATAGTGGAGCCATTGCACATATTGTCAATTCGATAGCCGTGAATAGTTGAGCCATTGCACATATTGTCAATTCGATAGCCGTGAATAGTTGAGCCATTGCACATATTGTCAATTCGATAGCCGTGAATAGTTGAGCCATTGCACATATTGTCAATTCGATAATAGTTCAACAATCAACTGCACCTGAGAAAATCCGACATTTTTGGAAGATTTGCACCGAGGTTCTGGGAGGAAAGACAAAATAATGTAATTAGTGTCGTGAAAATGTAAGTGTGTATGTCGTAAGGTAGCAGTATTCATGGTCATTTTATTACGGGCCGGATGACCTACGTGTCATGAACTTAAAGCATGAAAAAGTAAAGCAGCTTTATATAATAAGATTACTAAAGGTAATGATTTTGAGCGGCATTAGTTGCAATTTTCCATCGATCATATTGCATCGTAGCAATTGACTTAATGTGTCTTCCATATTTTTTAAGTTGAGTCCCAAAATCAAAAAGATCTCATTCATACACGGCTTAGATAAGATTTAGCATCATGCCTTTTACTTTTTTTGTTTTTGACTCGTGTAAATATCGTTTGCTTCTGAATGAGGTGGTGTTCGCGATGACTTCTAGACTGTATCCCTAAAACCGGGAGCCCAAAGGTTGGCAGAACACATAAGTCATCTGCAGAAGTAATGTTTATTGTAAAGTTGTTCTTATCGTGGAATTTTTAACCAGTTCAAAATCCCCAATAATACGGGCAAATTATAAACTGGATCAATGCGTGAAATAAAAGGCTGATGTACAAAACATAAATTAAAGAAAAACGGGAAAAATAATTAGTTACAAAATTTATAAGAAAATGATACAAATAACATATTTCGATTACCGCTACCGATACGCCATCATAAATGGTAACGATTGCTTGAAAGTCGTTCAAAAATTGAAGCCGTTATTCGATACTTTAATGCATCAGATATAATAACAGGGGGATAAATCTATAAAATGATGACTTGCTTATTTTCGAAATGTAAATGTAATCTATTGAGTGGATCGTGTTTTGCAATGTTTTGCAATATCTCTCTGCTTTTCTTGTTATCCACGAAAAACGACTTTTTCATCCCATTTTTCAAAGATGAAAATTTATTTGAAATTGATATTATTCTATCCTGATATTTATTATTGTATCTTCTAAGAGGAGTAATGTTATAGTCTCATTTATTATATACCTAGCAATTTTCTACCCAAGAAAGAGCCAGAATTTTACCGTCATTTCCTACAAGCAGGAAAACGATACTATCGTTTTCTAAACCCGTATCACCATACTCTCAAACGCGGCTGGGACTACTTTATCCTCGAGGTTTCCTGGTGACAATAGCAGCGCACCTAGCGATGGAATGCCAATACTTGCAGTAAACAAAGCTCTTACAGAGACGTTAGTTAAGACACCTTGCGTTATATGTAAAATATCTGAAAGGTCTAAACCATGTTTTTGTCACAACAACAATAAAAAAGCATTTATTCCTTTATTTTGAAGTAGTAAAATATTGCCAAAATGTTCGTCTGAAACAAGATCACATTCGGCAATCGCGCACCAAAACTTTACAGTTGTACAGTACAACCCATTTACGGAAATTCATAAATGGTAACGTTAGTGAGTTTCACGCATAATGGATGAATCTGAAATTATAAATGAGTAATATTCTCTGCAACAAATCTGTATCATCAAGTTCCAACAATTTATCCAATCTTGTTGTAAATAACTGTCCAAAAAATGTTGTTATTCCCGTGTCAAGTTCCCATCGGAGCCTCTCACAATGTCCCCGACAGAAACAGTTCAACCTCATTCAACCTGGCCTCTGCAAGAACTTTCCAGTCATTCAGCTGGTGAAAACTTCCGTGATGCAAAAGTTCAGAACTGCACAATAACTGCAAATCACATATGAGTAGTCTACCCTAAAGCGTCGAAGAATTCGTGTTATTGACAGTGATGGTAGTCAAAATGAGCGAGCGTTGTTTTACAAACTTCATTCATAAATGATAAAACTAATATTCATGCGCATGTCAGCCTTTCAAAAAGTAATTCGGTTTATGCTTTAAGATGAAGTTCGTATTAAAGAGGATGAAATGTTTAGCAATTTCTTGTGTTTTTCAACTACATATGGTGATTTTATTAAATTATCTGAAAATTGATAGGTATATAACAAAAATATCATTATGACAGTAATGCGATTTTGATTGCTAGATCACGTCTCGTTGTCAGCATAAAAATCCGGATCATGACTCGACGCTTCGCGTCATGATCCGGATTTTCTAATGCTGACAACTCGACGTGATCTAGCAATCAAGATCGCGTTACTGTGATAATACTATATATGTACCATTCGTTGACCTGAGTTTTGTGACGCAAGTTTGCATGTCATAGCCTTGTTTTGACGTAAGTTAGCATGTCATAGCCATATTGTGACGTAAGTTTGCATGTCATAGCCTTGTTTTGGATTCTTATCATGTGATGTTTTGTTCATTTTAAAGTAGATACTTAATTTGTAAGCAGATACAGATTAGTGGTTGTGTTGAACAATAATAATAAAGGTTCCGCTCTACACTGTCTTACTTTGCACAGGGTCTGAATTTTTAAAGAAAATAACATTTTCATACGATATCTTCACTGGTTATCCTGTTTATTTCTTTTAATTTTTTTTCAATACCTTGTAAAGCTTAGGTAGTGTTAAAACAACTTTTAATTCTCTTTATTTTGGTGCATAATTAGTGGGTGTAATTTGGGTTATAGAGTATGCAGCTTGGTCTTATTTTCACTTCCTGGACTTCAGAGGTAAATTGGAAAGAAAAAAATAGCATATAACTTTGTTGTTTTTTTAAAATATATATTTTATATTTCATTTATTTCGCTTTCTACTCTGGCAAAATTTATTTATTTCCCTAATACCACATATAAAGCAATTTCAGTCACAGTACATGAAAGTAGTATAGAGGTACACCAACTTTCTTTCCACTGTGCTTGTTGCAAGTGCACACAACTTTCCCTTATACATATCCCTCTTGGAGAAGTTCTTAATAATTGTAGAGCAGAACCAAAGTGAATATTTAACCCATCCCCCATCCCCACTCCAGCATTTTTCAGGTCTTCGAAATGAGAACTTTGGAGGCTTAGATTGCCATTCACAGGTCTCAACTGAAAGTCATTAAATCAAGCAGGATTAAATCTATTGGACTTTGTTCAACAGATTGATTAATGATTGTGCAATAACGGAACAACCGTGTATTTTGTCTTCAATCGAACCTGACAATTTTGTATGCTTTATGTTCTTTGCTTAAAATAACTTATAAAGTACATTATAATTACATAAATAGTTAATAACTCGTCACATGATATCCCGTATATTGTTTCAACTTTTGAGCTGTATCCTGGTGTTTATGTTCTTGTCAATATTAGTCAATATTAATCAATATTAATGTCAGCTCCAATCGACATCCTTTTTCTCCCTTATGAACGCAAAATCAATAACTACTTCAGATAATGTGCGTGTGTTGGCGTCTAAAATATATAATGGTTATCATCTCAACCTGCCGCAGTTTTTTTTACAGGGAACCATGAGGATTAATTACGTGATGCTACATGCATCTGTCTGTCTGTTTGTGCTTGTGTGCGTTAGTCTCTGTCATGATGTCTTTGTCAATTCACTTGTGGCGGGTGTGTTGATGTTGTGGAGGTAGGAAAATGAAAATTGACAAACGCATATAGACTAAGCTAATCGAAAGCTTTCGAGATCTACGGATCTCTTTTTCAAGGCGGACGACACTAACGAAGAATATTTATGAACACAAAACGTAAACAATTTACATGCTATTTTGTTACGGTGAAACAAAAATCAAAGAATATTGTAATAATATATAAGAAAAACAAAAACTGAAGAAAACTGTACACTTTGAATTATTTACATTGTGGCAAATCAAGAATTCGAATTTGGCGAATGGACTATTTTATTACAAATTATCCGCAGGTGACCTAGTTTTTAACTGCTTGAAACGAAGGAAAGATATCATGTAACGGCAATCATGCGCTGTCTGTGTTTTATTGTCGATATGTGACTGCCCAAAATATGGACCCGGATAGCATATATTGTACAGCTCTAGTCCATAGAGAAAATATAATGTGTTGCCAAAATTAAAGATGAGATAAGGGAAAAAGGAAAATAGTAAGAAATTGCACAGGTTTCTAATCTTCTTGATTCACATCGCCTGGTCCTAGAGTTAGGATATGGCGAATCAAATGTGTTCCGTCATTCAATCAAGTTATATCGCATAAATCTCAAATATAGATCATGTGTGTTTTTGGACACGATAACACACATCATTGCAAACAAACTCCATACAGTCTTATACTCCAAGCCATTAGACAAATATAAATACTTGCTCCCAGCTGTCACCAAAACATTGCATTCAAAATATCACCTTTTATCAGGCACTAAGCATCAGAAGAGTCTGCTCTGATGAAGAGTCATTTGGAAAACGGTCTGAAGAATTGTATACATTTAGTTAAGGTGATCTAAGACAGAAAAATGGTGGGTGATGCCACAGAAAGAACGAAAATGGAAAATCGGGACGACCTTCTACAGTGCAAAACAAGGGAAAATATTGAAATAATACTATTTGTTGTAATGTTTTTAATCCAGATTATTCATTATGCACAATCATTGAACAACACTGGCCTATCGCTGAGTGTGCCCAATCATAGAACAACACTGGACTATCGCTGAGTGATCTGAATTCTTAAAAAAGATTTTTGTTTCTTCTAAATAAGCGAGTCATTGCATACTGCAGACCGAAATAAGCGAGTCATAGCATACTGCAGACCGAAAATTCGAGAGACACACTCATCAGAACAAAACGAAAACCCCGCACAAACTTAACTACAAAACAGATCCTTCGATCCGGGTGGGAATAAAAGATGAAAGACATGCCAACACATGACAGTTCAGTATTAACATATTCGCAAGAGCACCATGACATGCAAAATACGAAACGTGATCAGTTGTGGCGCGGGGGGGGGGGGGGGGGGGCAATTGCCCTCGCGACTCCAGGCGAAGAGGGGCGCCGTCGGGATTTGTTTTTTAGCTGAATTTTCATAGTATTTCACCTTCACCTTAGTGTAACAGGGGCAATTCATCACAAGACTTATATTTAGATGGGGGAAGGATGGAGAGGATGGGCGCCACTAAAGAACATTGCTCCCGGGCGCCTCGAACCCTCGCGCCATCACTAAATATGATATATTTAATAACATGCAAAGTTTGTTCAATAAAGTAATCTGGAGGAGATTGATAAATTAAAAATAAGGGCGTATCTACATAGATACTATTGGCAAAACAAAACTTGCGGCAAAAGTACCATTGCCTAACACTTTTCTTCATCTGGCCACCATTTCAATGACTAGCGTAGCCAACAGTCAAAATTGGAACCTCTAAACCAAGAGAGAAAAGGAAATTTATTGGATTCATTGCGTCCAAACTGTAAGATCAGGCGGCTTAAATCAAGAAGAATAGAAACAATGTTCTAGAGTGTGTCATTTTTGTTTCTCCGTAACAAAAAAAAAAACAATATGCAAATACATTTTTTTTATGTTTTGTATTTTTAATTGTTCGTTTTTAGTGTTGTCCGTTTGGAAAAAGTCGTCTCTAGGCGCTTCGTGGAAGAACTTTTTATTGTTTTTCGTACAAGGCCATGGGCTCAAGTACAAGATTATACAATTAATATATATAATTTGGCCGGAAACACTTGAGTATTTTCGAAGTCTACATTATAGTAGTTAGTCATATATTCACATATATATCACAAAATATACATAATTACAGAATTTGTAAAGTATTTTCTCTAGCTTAAAGACAAAATATATAAACTGTGATTACCTCATCAGATTTATTACAAAATAACGTGCAAAATATTTCATAAGAGGGGTGTTCGGAATAGTAATTTGGAAGAAACTCAAATTTTAATTCTGATTATTATTTCATTTTAATAAAAAAGGGAATTTTTCATCTTCAATTTCCACACAAACAATCACATAAATAACATCATTTCAGTGTTTCAATCGAGATTTGTTTGTCGGTCTGTCTGTAACTATATTAACAGTAAGTTCTCCTAATCTAACGAGAGTGTATAACCGCCTTATTTCGTTCATTTCAACAACATATAAGTATTTTCCTCATTCTATAAGACTTTCATATTTCCTATAATTCAGTAAAGCGGTTGATCCATTTACTTCTTCATGCCACTCTTGCAAGTTACAATCCATTAACGGTCGTCTAAATTACACAATAAATAAACTAACATCGCAAATATCTTGTGATATCCTCACAAAACCAAACCAATATTTGCAAAGTAGTTGTCTGATATAAGTTGCTTTTATTCTCTCACTATCATCCAGTGTCTTTAAAATCAGGCAACATTTCCTGGGATATATATATATATATATATATATATATATATATATATATATATATATATATATATATATATATATATATATATATAGGCACGTGCAACAATTTACACCAATATTGTAGACATTTAATATAATAGTCAATGTACATATTATAACGTCCACATTCACCAAAAGATCCCATGTTTGAAGTCTGTCTTCCAAGAGACAGATACAATTTACAGAACTGTTGATGGAATTTATCTACAGAGTTTCCTATCTTGTATCTCCAAATTTCAGGTGAATAGAAGAGAATGAGTCTGGCTGGCCGTATGTTTGACACCCCTGGTTTAGAAACAAGGAGAAAGGAGAGGACTTAATATACAACCTTGTCTCACTCCAAGTTTTCATTCAAAATATTCACTCAGTTGATCTTGAGGAGTCTGTACAGCTGATTTAATATGAATATATATTCTGAATATATATATATATATATATATATATATATATATATATATATATATATATATATATATATATATATATATATATATATATTAATATTTTTTTAAAATAGTCAGCATCCTACCATGCACAGCATTTTGCAATAACGCATACCACATTCTCTCTCTATCCACTGAATCAAATGCCTTTTAAAATCGACGTATAGGCAATAGTATTTTCCTATTTTTTTTTTCGAACGATATTTCTGTATTACAGATTGCAATATAAAAATATTATCTTCTGTCGAATAACCAGCCCGGAATCCCGACTGTTCTTCAGGTGTCTTATCGTATTTGTTAGCCCAAGTATTAAGTCTTTCGTTTAAAATTGTAGTAAATAGTTTGCTGCGAGTATCGAGTAAAGTTATTCCTCTATAATTGTTTACATCAAAGGAGTTGCCTTTCTTAAAAAGTGATATAATTAAACCCTCTCTCCATCTATCAGGAAAGTACCATGGTAGAAAACAGCATTAAAGAGAGGTGCGAAATAACGTACTATGCTATCTTTTTTAAACTTGAAAAATTCTCCTGGAAGCCCGTATGCACCAGGTGATTTGCTACTTTTAAGCAAATGTAATGCTTTCAGTACTTCATTCTCAAATATTTCTCAGTTGAGAATTTGAGTTGTGTCATCGTCATTGCATATATCACAGACATTATTGTCATGATTTGCCATAATATTTCTAATAAATACTAAACAATTTCAAATGGATTCAGTACACTTTTAAAATACTCGAATAATTCCAAATTTGATATTTATTTGGCATTTTCAAGCGAGGCACATCAAGATATCGAATTTACAAGATCCCCAAAATGTTTTGCCTCATCACATGAATTCTCTAATTTGTTATACAGAGCTTTGATACAACATGTCTTTTTATTTTTGCAGACTTCTCTATATTTATTTCTGAGTTCCAGAAACGTTTGATAAAATTCCTTTTACTTGCTTTCCAAAGCTGGTTTAAGAGAGTGTATTTCCTCTTTTTCAAATCCATGCATTCCAAATCGTACCAAGACGATTTAGGAATATTTGATTTTCTCCAGTCTGCTTTAAAACTATCTGCTGTATTATATAAAATATTTAGGAGCATGTCAAGAGCCTGTTCTATATCCTCTGTGAGAGTGTTTAAATAATCATGACAAAACGACTCCGTGAGAAGCAATTCTAAATTAGTCACATATAAATTCTTTGCATTCTCATTCTAGGGTTTTGTACCTAAATTTATATCATTCAAGCGTTTCGGAATCTACCGATTCCTTTTTTTATTCTTTGATTTGAGAGTGACTTTAACTTTTCCCTGTTTAGCATGTCTCTCAAATCGAAGCCTTGTGCAAACAAAAGATGCAAGATGTGCCAACACATAAAGGAAACAAACACATTTTCTAGCACAGCCACGGATGAAAAGTTAAATATTCACAACCATACTATAATATGCAACACAGAAAATGTGATCTACCTTTTCACATCCAAGGTATGCAGCACCCAATATGTTGGAGAGATGCAGAAATTCAATATTAGACTGAATCTCCACAGATTAGACTGGCAAACCAATAAAGTGGAAAGGAGCCCAGTGGCGGGATATTTCTCTTCCCCCGGCCATGCTTACAGTGATGTAATCCTGACTTTCAAAATGGAGTAAAGGAAATAAAAAATTCAAAGTAAAACCTATGGGTTTCGCCGATTACGAACACTCGAACCCAGCGGCTTACATCAAGTGAGTTTATTGTGCATAGGTAACAAGGTGTTTCCAAGTTGCTATAATCACATTTTCCTGCCATTGATTCGATTTATCAAACCCATAGTCTTAACTACCATTCTTCTGTAAAAACAAGAGTCAAATATAAAAACGCATATAAATGTATTATTTTTCAATTTTGTTTAAGCTATTAATTTGTACCAACTCAATTATGTAATACTACTTTAGAACATAACTTCTACAAGTTTAAAGAAACTGCCAGTTATACAAAATACTATATCCGGGATTTTAAAAAATGCAATTGGACTATTGTGGGTGGCGCAAAGATTTCATTGCTGACCTACTTGCTTACGTCATCAATTGGAGTCCTTTGTTCTAGCCATTTCCGCCTTACAAGCATTTTATCAAGATGCATCTTAAAAAGTAGCAACGTTCGACCCCGCTCAGCCTTGCTCGTATTATTTCATTGTATCGTTTAGGTAAATATGTGCAGTAAACATCAATGAAGATTCTATAGAGTAATTAGGTTTTTGCGTTTTGCTGTTGTTTCGTTTGTGTAATGGTCTCTTGTGGCATTGTGCCCTTGAACAAGGAATCGGTAGATTCCGAAAGCACTTGGGTTGGTTTCACACCAGTTTGACATTGTTTTCGGAAGTTATTTCTACCAACACTATCTTTCTTGATCCAGTGCTTCTGGAAAGACTGTTTTTTGCTATGTGATTTGTAATATATATATGCATACAGAGAGAGAGAGAGAGAGAGAGAGAGAGAGAGAGAGAGAGAGAGAGAGAGAGAGAGAGAGAGAGAGAGAGAGAATTATAATTCGTCCCCAACTGAGAATCACACTCGTGTCAACAAATTACTTGCCTTACCTGCACGCACCAACCTCAATACCCTCTCCACTAAGCGCACATCCCCATAAAGGATGGAACTTTGTTGTGAATATAGGCATTAATGATATCACACACTCGCTGGGCGACCCAGTAATGAACTATTTTCAAAATACACATTCTCTCTGGATTCTTTTAACAGAAATCAAGTTATATATAAGCCATATTGTGCGTTACAAATATGGTAACGTGGAGTGAAATTATATAGTGAAAGTATATTACCCTACTGGTTGAAGAATTAGAATTCGTCCCCTACTGAGAATTGAACCCAGGTCCGCCATTTACCTTACCCGCATGCAGCAACCACCATACCCTCTCGTCTAAAGGCAGATGCACCCAAAAAGAATGGCACGAAGTCAGGAATAAAGGCAATCCCAAAATGAATTCTAAAAATATATATGTGTGTGTGTCTGTGCGTGTGTGTGTGTGTGTGTGTGTATGTGTGTGTGTAATGCATATATGAGCTTCTATATTGGAAAGATATTTTTGGTTGTCGGGAGGGTGAGGGTGCATGAGTTACAATATTACGTACGATGAATAGAGTATTCCGCAAAATTATATTATCAGACCATTGTGCAATGCTGATAAAACCGTATTTGATAAAGGCTGGCAAAGTGTTTCATACTCTTAAATATCACAAAATCATACCGATATATATATATATATATATATATATATATATATATATATATATATATATATATATATATATATATATATACACGAGAACTTAAAGCGAGAGCGTAAGCATACTACTGCTACATTAGTAGACATAAATCTTGTTTTTTCTTTTTTGTTTTTTTTTCTTCTAATTTTATCTCTCATTCAAAGTCATAATGAAACCATATCATAAACCAAGCTATCGCAATTTCGCTGACAGGACCCTTGCATATGATTTTTTTTGGGAAAAAATGCGGTCGTATATCTGTTATCACTGATTTATACGCTGTTGTTACGAAAATGGATGCTTTTTGTGTTTGCAAAGCAGCAGAATCAGCAGCCAGAGTATTGGATTCATAGATGCCAGAAGTATAATTTGACAAGCCATAAACAACAGCTCTTCCCTTCTCTTGATCTGGTAGCATCTCTCGTGCTACGCCAATGTATTGCATACCAATATTCGAAATGCTGTGTGTATAATTTCCTCTTTGTTAACCAACACATTTATGTCTGACATTTATGTATAACTATTATGATTTGTACAAATGATTTAAAAGATAATATGGAAAGATACATTTTTATTTTCACTGAAGTAAAGTGACATGAATATTAGTTTATACTTCCCATGACTCTTTAATCAACATGGACAATAATGAAAGCCTCCCAGACCATGAATATTTTTAATAATTTTATAGTTGATGGTATAGTTTCTTCTTTCAACAGTAGTTTTATTTTATCATTGGTCATCAGGGTTACTGCAGCTATGCTCCATCAGTAAGATATTATATGACGATTGATTGATTAATTGACTGATTGGTATTTTCCCGAATGTCATCGAGATTATTGCAGTTTCAAGATGGCCTTTTCCCAATAAAGAATGAAATATAATTGATTGATTGTTTCGTTGCTTGCTTATTTGATTGATTGATTAGCTCTTAACGGCCCATCCACACACGAAAGGTTATGCCGTACTAAGACAAATGTAGTAAAATGTCTTTCCCAGAGACACGCCCGGTGGCCGACCTGGCCTGGTCTGGGCAGGATTCGATTCCACACCCTTCTGTGCCACCACGGCTTCCCTTGAGAACTACAAGCTCAGTATTACGGGAGAAAGAGAAAGTTTTATTGAAGCACCAAGCCATCGAGGATTGGCATAGCTGAGGAGGTTCTAAAGCGTTAATAATCAATCTAGTTTTTTGGGCACATTATGTGTCATATAAATGAAAACTGTACCAATCAGAATTATATAAATAAAAATCCCCATTTGTCACCTGAAAGTAACCCATCAAAAAGAGGGAGAATTTGGTCATAGGATGCAAATTGATAAATCAACTTTTATTTTTAAGAAAGACATATTAGTTAAGTTCATTTAGGATTTACACACTTGATCAGATTACACAAATAGTATTTACCTGAAGAGCATCCATGATGATGAATCGAATGTATCTACTTAAAGAGCATCCATGATGATGATTCGAATGTATCTATTTAAAGAGCATCCATGATGATTCCAACGTATCTACCTAAAGAGCATCCATGATGATGATTCTAATGTATCTACCTGAAGAGCATCCATGATGATGAATCGAATGTATCTACCTGAAGAGCATCCATGATGATGATTCGAATGTATCTACTTAAAGAGCATCCATGATGATGATTCTAATGTATCTACCTAAAGAGCATCCATGATGATTCGAATGTATCTACCTTAAGAGCATCCATGATGATGAATCGAATGTATCTACTTAAAGAGCATCCATGATGATTCCAATGTATCTACCTGAAGAGCATCCATGATGATGATTCTAATGTATCTACCTGATGAGCATCCATGATGATGATTCTAATGTATCTACCTGAAGAGCATCCATGATGATGATTCGAATGTATCTACCTAAAGAGGATCCATGATGATGAATCGAATGTATCTACTTAAAGAGCATCCATGACGATTCCAATGTATCTAAATGAAGAGCATCCATGATGATGATTCTAATGTATCTACCTGAAGAGCATCCATGATGATGAATCGAATGTATCTACTTAAAGAGCATCCATGATGATTCCAATGTATCTACCTGAAGAGCATCCATGATGATGATTCGAATGTATCTACTTAAGGAGCATCCATGATGATTCCAATGTATCTACCTGAAGAGCATCTATGATGATGATTCGAATGTATCTACCTGAAGAGCATCCATGATGATTCTAATGTATCTACCGAAAGAGCATCCATGATGATGATTCCAATGTATCTACCTAAAGAGCATCCATGATGATGATTCGAATGTATCTACCTAAAGAGCATCCATGATGATGATTCCAATGTATCTACTTAAAGAGCATCAATGATGATGATTCTAATGTATCTACCTAAAGAGCATCCATGATGATGATTCGAATCTATCTACCTAAAGAGCATCCATGATGATTCCAATGTATCTACCTAAAGAGAATCCATCATGATGATTCGAATGTATCTACCTAAAGAGCATCCATGATGATTCGAATGTATCTACCTAAAGAGCATCCATGATGATTCGAATGTATCTACCTAAAGAGCATCCATGATGATTCGAATGTATCTACCTGAAGAGCATCCATGATGATTCTAATGTATCTACCTAAAGAGCATCCATAATGATGATTCGAATGTATGTACCTAAAGAGCATCCATGATCATTCGAATGTATCTACCTAAAGAGCATCCATGATGATGATTCGAATGTATCTACCTAAAGAGCATCCATGATGATGAATCGAATGTATCTACTTAAAGAGCATCCATGATGATTCCAATGTATCTACCTGAAGAGCATCCATGATGATGATTCGAATGTATCTACTTAACGAGCATCCATGATGATTCCAATGTATCTACCTGAAGAGCATCTATGATGATGATTCGAATGTATCTACCTGAAGAGCATCCATGATGATTCTAATGTATCTACCGAAAGAGCATCCATGATGATGATTCCAATGTATCTACCTAAAGAGCATCCATGATGATGATTCGAATGTATCTACCTAAAGAGCATCCATGATGATGATTCCAATGTATCTACTTAAAGAGCATCAATGATGATGATTCTAATGTATCTACCTAAAGAGCATCCATGATGATGATTCGAATCTATCTACCTAAAGAGCATCCATGATGATTCCAATGTATCTACCTAAAGAGAATCCATCATGATGATTCGAATGTATCTACCTAAAGAGCATCCATGATGATTCGAATGTATCTACCTAAAGAGCATCCATGATGATTCGAATGTATCTACCTAAAGAGCATCCATGATGATTCGAATGTATCTACCTGAAGAGCATCCATGATGATTCTAATGTATCTACCTAAAGAGCATCCATAATGATGATTCGAATGTATGTACCTAAAGAGCATCCATGATCATTCGAATGTATCTACCTAAAGAGCATCCATGATGATGATTCGAATGTATCTACCTAAAGAGCATCCATGATGATGATTCGAATGTATCTACCTAAAGAGCATCCATGATGATGATTCGAATGTATCAACTTAAAGAGCATCCATGATGATGATTCTAAGGTATCTACCTAAACAGCATCCATGATGATGATTCCAATGTATCTACCTGAAGAGCATTCATGATGATGATTCGAATGTATCTACTTAAAGAGCATCCATGATGATTCCAATGTATCTACCTGAAGAGCATCCATGATGATGATTCGAATGTATCTACCGAAAGAGCATCCATGATGATTCTAATGTATCTACCAAAAGAGCATCCATGATGATGATTCCAATGTATCTACCTGAAGAGCATCCATGATGATGATTCCAATGTATCTACCTGAAGAGCATCCATGATGATGATTCGAATGTATCTACTTAAAGAGCATCCATGATGATTCCAATGTATCTACCTGAAGAGCATCCATGATGATGATTCGAATGTATCTACCGAAAGAGCATCCATGATGATTCTAATGTATCTACCTAAAGAGCATCCATGATGATGATTCCAATGTATCTTCCGAAAGAGCATCAATAATGATGATTCCAATGTATCTACCTAAAGAGCATCCATGATGATGATTCGAATGTATCTACCTAAAGAGCATCCATGATGATTCGAATGTATCTACCTAAAGAGCATCCATGATGATGATTCTAATGTATCTACCGAAAGAGCATCCATGATGATTCCAATGTATCTACCGAAAGAGCATCCATGATGATTCGAATGTATTTACCTAAAGAGCATCCATGATGATTTGAATGTATCTACCTAAAGAGTATCCATGATGATTCTAATGTATCTACCTAAAGAGCATCCATAATGATGATTCCAATGTATCTACCTAAAGAGCATCCATGATGATTCGAATGTATCTACCTAAAGAGCATCCATGATGATGATTCGAATGTATCTACCTAAAGAGCATCCATGATGATTCGAATGTATCTACCTAAAGAACATCCATAATGATGATTCCAATCTATCTACCTAAAGAGCATCCATGATGATTCGAATGTATCTACTTAAAGAGCATCCATGATGATTCCAATGTATCTACCTAAAGAGCATCCATCATGATGATTCTAATGTATCTACCTAAAGAGCATCCATGATGATGATTCGTATGTATCTACCTAAAGAGCATCCATCATGATGAATCAGGAGCGCTTGATGGAATAAAGTAGGAACATAACTTATTTCCTATTGAATTTACAAATGTATTTCTATATACATGAAAAACAGGCACATGGATATATTTACTATTTCATATATATATATATATATATATATATATATATATATATATATATATATATATATATATATATATATATATATATATATACACACAACACACACACACACACTGTCAGCTTCAAACAGCGGTATCTCCAAAAATAGTATGGATATTTTTTTTTAAAATTAGAATACAGACTTAAAACTTCTTTCATTATGGACTATTAAGTCCTTATTATGGGGAAATATACACAATAATACAGTTTATTCATTATGCTCGGCAACAATTGTGGAAGGAGCATATAGTGTTGGTCTTGTCCGTCCGTCCATCCGTCACACCTTGGTTTAAGTTTTGTGTTTAGATCAATTTCATAGGCGCTGTTAGCGCCAGCGTCATTCAGCTTAGTATGTGTATGAAAGGTATAATGTGTTCCTTTGTAAAAAGTGTCATTGCTATAGGGTTGAACAAGTAAAAGTATATAATTGCACCAATGTTACCACAATGCCTTGTAGAAAATAGCTTGCAAACATGGCCGACTTGTACAAGAATCTCCGTATCTACCGTCGTCTGCTGTAAACTATGCTTCAAACTGAAATTGACATTCGTTTGTCTTCACAAAATAACAGAGCTTTCGTGTTGTCAAGGTTTGTAGTTTTGATTTTTAATTTGGTGACGTATAATTTTCCAGAAAACTTAAAGGGTATACTTTTTAGACCGTGTCGAAATTGACTTTAATAGTTTTATTGTTTTGTAGATAATAGAAACCATGATGATATTGTCTTTTGAACCGTTTTACGGAAGCATCTGATATTTGTTGCAAAAGAAAGTCTGCCAATATAAGGGTATACAATTTAAATTCCTCTTTGCCACAAATATATATATATATATATATATATATATATATATATATATATATATATATATATATATATATATATAATGTAAGCATCCAATCTTATTTCACTGCTCTGAGGTATTACAGACCGTATTGTTCGGCTTCATTGCAAGCCACCTTTTCTATTCACATTTGGTGTCCCTTTTAAGAAGTAATTAATAATTTAATTAAAGATATAAATGCAATCAGAGAAGCTTTTTAACGCCGTCGTGTGGTTTGAATGAAATCGGAATTAAGTATTCAGTAAGTTCATTCGATGTTGTTACACATGGTTCAGTGTACGGATCCAGCCTAAGCCTTAATAAAACGTCGGCATCGTCAGCTTCAGTGTCTACTAAATTCGGGAACAGAAACCTATTATGGCGGTTTCCTTTATCGTGTTGTGAGCCAGTAAGCTAGTATGGTGTATTTTAGAACACAATGCATTGAAATCCAGTTAGAGACCTCTCCCAGAGACCATTAAGGATAGTTAACAATATATATATATATATATATATATATATATATATATATATATATATATATATATATATATATATATATATATATATATGTAATGATGTAGATTACTTATATGCCTAGATTACATTTTAACAAGTTCAACAGTAGGGTACAGAAACTTATGTATAGCGAAGAGGGCGGGGGGGGGGTATGTTTCAGATTTGATAAATTTCATTTTACTTGAATGGCTCGTAGCGTTTATCAATCATTTTGTTACTCAAGCAACAGCTTGGGTTTCCAGCATGCAGCATGAAAAGCACTCAAAAGATCAACAATCACAGCATATTTACAACAAAAAATATTGACTCCCAAACCCTTATATCCCCTATTTTATGTTTACCCATTTCTCGACTGGTTCTAATCTTTTTGTATAAGCATTAACCTGAGTCATTAAACAACCACTGTAGTTCAGTTGTTTAGCTTTAAACGAAGTGTGTAATTCTTAAAACCATTTGTCATGAGTAGGTTTAGAGCACTGCACCTGAAGCAGGCAACATATATATATATATATATATATATATATATATATATATATATATATATATATATATATATATATATATATATATATATATATACATAGATAGATAGATAGAGAGAGAGAGAGAGAGAGAGAGAGAGAGAGAGAGAGAGAGAGAGAGAGAGAGATAGATAGATAGATAGAACTTTGACGATAACATAATTAATTGTGCCGTATTCTAGCATCTAAATCAGGGCGTGTGCAACTTCCTCCAGGGAGCGGGCCAAAAAAGCGATTTTTAAAGCCACACCAGTAGTTATCGGGGAGTACTGGTGGTCTAGGGGGTCTCCTATGTTAAACAGGGTCAAAGATTTATAGGGTCTAGGGGAATTTAACATGGGAAAGTGTTGACCCTATAAATCTTTGGGTCAAGCGGGGGCGCTATGGGGTCAATGGGACTTAACATTATGTCCCTGTAGAGTCCCCAAAGGTAGCGTACGAGAATTTAACAAGGCGGGGGGGCACTATAGGTATCTACGGGAATTTAACATAGGGGGTGGCACTCTGGGTACCAACGGAAATTTAACACGCCGTGTGTAGTGACGAATACAACGTTATCTACCATCCAAACACCCCACACTATACCATCAACACGCCGTGTGTAGTGACGAATACAACGTTATCTACCATCCAAACACCCCACACTATACCATCAACACGCCGTGTGTAGTGACGAATACAACGTCATCTACTATCCAAACACCCCACACTACACTATCCAACACGCCGTGTGTAGTGATCTTCTGCCTAGTGGCTATATCTATATAGCCTAGAGTTATATATAAAGCATTACCTATACCTCAGATCATGTTGGAGATGTCAGTAAATTTGCATATATGGTACCTATGTTATAAATAGCTTTAATCAAGGGAACCAACTCATAATAACACTAAAATGGACGTGACTAAAAGTTGTACTAAACTTCGGGAACCGTCACGGACTTTAGCGTTGACTAGAAAAAAATCCGGAACATTAGATTATAATGGCCTAGACTAAAAGTAACACTAAAATTCCGAAATTGTACCGGACGTTAGCGGAGACTGAAAATAATCCGGAAAAAAAATGGGAAAAATTGGCTGAGACTAAAAGTAACACTAAACTTCCGAAATTGTACCGGACGTTAGCGGAGACTAAAAATAATCCGGAAAAAAAATGGAAAAAATTGACTGAGACAAAAAATAGTACTAAAATTTCGTAACTCATTTTAAATTTTTTTTTTTGTTATTTTATATTTTTTTATATACAAACTCAAATAAACCCAAAACCCAAACCCAAACCTAACACACCATCCCAAATGCCTTGTGTGCTGCCTAAAAACCCCAAAAACCTGTTATCAGACGAAAGGGAATGACAAAGGGATGAAATCACGCCAACATACTATCCAACATATACACCATCCATTTTTTTATTTTTTAAATTTTTTTTATCAAAACACACACACCACACAACCATTTTTTTTACTTTTTTAAAATTTTTTTTATATCAAAACACACACCACAAATATACAATCCATTTTTTTTAAAATTTTTTTTATATCAAACACAAAACTTACACATACCACAAATATACAATTCATTTTTTTAAAAATTTTTTTTATATCAAACACAAAACTTACACACACTACACAACCATTTTTTTATTTTTTTAATTTTGTTTATATCAAAACACGCACCACACTATCCATTTTTTCTTTACTTTTTTAAAATTTTTTTATATATCAAATTCAAACTTACACACACCACACAAATCATTTTTTAACTTTTTAAATTTTTTTATATCAAATACAAACTTACACACACTACACAACCATTTTTTTTACTTTTTTAAATTTTGTTTATATCAAAACAGGCACCACACTATCCATTTTTTTATATTGTAATCTTGGTTGCTGCCATCTTCTTGATCTGTTGAGATCTTGACGAGTCAACGAGAATGACTACACTGGCCAACGCACCGCTTTATATGCTTAACGCGCGGCCGCAATGGAAAACATGGTAGGGTTTCAGATCGACAGTGAGATAACAGATAGAGAGAGAGGTTACTTTTTAGATCGATAGAAAGAGAGAGAACATAATTATTATTTTTTTCAAATTCAATAAAAAACCACATACCACCATTCATAGATATACATTAATAATAATTATATTTTATTCAATGTATATACATTATGTTACTCGTGGTAATAAAACAATTTCATATAAATCCAATACATTTCAATCAATTTCCATCTCCACCATTTCATCCTCTTCTTGTTCTGACACTTCAGGAAGATTCTTGTCTACAATTTTCTCATAACTTTCTTTTGGACTCTCATTGATAAACTCCAACTTAATAAAATGTCCATTAGCATCTCGAATCCACTGCCTTTTCCTACAAATCCTGTAAACTTCAGGCTGATCTAATCCAAAACATCTTGCCACATCACAAGTGGAATCCATCCGACTATATAATCCTGAATTCAAGTCAGTTAATTTCACAGGTCTCACAAATCCACTAGTTCCTTGACTCTTCTTCTCTGGCTCTTCCAATCTAGCTTGAAATCTTTTCTGGAACTTCTTCGAAAAGACCGACTTATAAATCCCAGTACAGCAATTATAGATACTTCCTTTATTACAATCAAAATACTGAATAGCCCTTGCCATACTTCCAAATTTTTTTTCCTCAGTCTCACCAACAAACTGGCACAACACACTTCTAGCACTTCCAAAATTAACTCTCCTTTTTTCTTTATCATTCTTCACATGTTTGTGCAAACATGTTCGTTCACTACCAGTCATCACTTGAAGATTTTCTATTCTATCATCATCAAGTACATCATTGAGATGTACCACTTGACTCTGTCTTGGTAGATCCACTCCATTCACCGCTTCAAAGACAAATCTCCCTCGACTTGTATGTTTCTCCCTCTTTCCTTCCTTACCAGCAACATGAATAGTTATCATTCCAAATGAATTCAAATTTCCTTTGACTTTCCTTCCAGACTTCATATGATAGACATTACCAAGTATGTCAGCAGCATAATTATCATACACCTTATGGACATACTTATTCAATTCAATTCCAAAATCTCTTTTTTGTTGACGTTGTGGACATTCTGAAGCCCAATGTCCTTTCTATTGGCAGATATAGCAAGTATCTTGACTTTTATCTCGAGCGCAGTACTTTTCCATCTTCACAGTTTGAAAGTTCAATCACGACCAGTGATTCTGAAGGTAAGAAGGTCTATATATATATATATAGGTTCCCTGGGTGAAACTGAATCAGATTCAGAGTAAACTTCAAGATGAAAAGATCACGCCCAAGCCATGAGAAAACAGAAGAAGAAGAAGAAACAAAGAGGCCACGACGACGAAGACATTCCGTACCGCCTGAAACACCGCTAGATGAACTACTAGCTCAAGTCCATGCTAGTGACTTCGAAGAGGAGATGAGTGAACCTGAAACCCAAACTTCTAACCCACCCAAAACAAAATCCACCACCAGCACCACTACCAACACCAGAACCCCTGACCAAAAAACACTACCTACTACCTTGGCTCCTCCTGAAAATTACTATCGGATTCGAGAGACGGAAAAAATAACTTCTCGAAAATTTAAAACTACAGCTTACACTCACACGGTTCACTTTAAAGACTTCAAGTCAAAAGTACCTCCCGAGAAAGCGGCGGGGTTCATTAGCGATTTGTGGGATTCTGTCTTAATGAACTTGAAACGACAATGTGGAGCCAAAGAAGACGATCGATTGAGACTGGCCGTTCATCATGACAATTTGAAGAGTCCTGTTTGGATCGAGTTCAGCACCCCGGCAGAATTAACGCCAGACAAAGTCATGTCCAAAATAGAACATGTTCAACAATCGAACGACAAGTTTACCATCACCGATGGAAAGGCCACACTTTACTTGACTCACGTTTCCCCTCCTTGAGGAAGTGGACGAAGTAGGAAACCGTTACTGGTGGACGATATTCGAAGTACCAAACGCAGTGTCGTCCAAATCGACAATACTCAAGACCAGATGTGCTTGGCTCGGGCTATTGTGGTGGGGCGAACGCGCATTTACCGAGAGTTTGTCAAGATCCAAGTGAAACGCAAACTCAAAGTCATTTCTCGATTTTTAAGGTATGCTTACTTCCAAACTGTCAGAAGAAAGATTCTGGAGAAAACCTTTCATTGTAGAATCCCGGGAATAGTCTATCACAAAAAAAGAACCTGGATATAAAAACCCACCACCAAAGATACCCACCTTAGGAACCTCACCCTATAAAAGCTCACCATGCCTGATCTGTGGTCTTCACTTGTGAAACGTATTCCGTGGAAGGAAGTCAACGATCGTGTTCAGACCTTAGAGGATTATAAAGACTTGATACAAGAACTGTTTCCATTGAATTTTGGACGCTATGCAGTGTGTGTCTTAGTGACTACCTTTCTTGGATTTCGTTTTCCAGGACATTCGTTGTGGAGTATTTTTGAGGACAAGTGTTTGCCTTGGATTATTTTGGAGGACCCGTGGTTGTTTTGGACTATTTTGATAAACCATCAAAAAAAAAACAAAAAAAAAAACAACAACATGAGCATTCATGCTTTATCGGTACACGAAAGACAAATTATACTCAAAGTGTTGAGAGTGGTGATGAACATCACAAGTGGGGTACCTCCGTGTGAAGAAGACATTAGTTAAAATTTATCTTGCCTTGACACGTTTGAAGAAGTGTGCCTTGTTAGTTGGATGCACCAACAACTTACCGGTTGGAAAGATGTACGTGACTGGAAAAGTGTTGGTTTCGATGTTTGGCTACAAGAAGTACCACAGTTTGCCAAAGATCTGGCCCGTCACCACTAAGTGTCCAAAAGTGAAATGGGAACCTAAGTCACACAAAAAAATGACCTTAGAAACCATCCTGGAAGAAGAACCTGACACAGCAGGGAAAGACCACACCGTTGTCGTCGTCCAAATACAATCCTCTGAGGAACACACCCCCTCCTTACCGTCAGAGACATTTCATTCTTCTACCACCACCACAGAGACCAGAAGAATACTACCACCAGTGCCTGGGCCTTCCATTCCTAGCACACCAGAATGTTGTACATTGACTTGTTTATACAGAACTTTCATTCTTTTAGTGGTAGCCTTAATCTTGTACCTGACCATTTTTTCGGTCTGCATTTTTGTCCTTCATGACTTGTAAAAAAAAATGTTTTTGTTTGTTGTGTTGGTTTGTTTTTTAAAAAAAAGATAAATAAACGTGTATGAAACGTATAAAATGTCTTGAGTCTTTTGTCTTCTTCTCAAAAATCTTCCTACCTCAGTCATGGCTACATCATCTTCTGCCTCGTCTGCCTCTTCTGCTTCTGTAGTCAAAGTGATTGACGAAAAGTTAGATCGTCAAAGTTGGAACGCTTTGTATCTGTGCCATCCTTTTAACATGTTGATTGCTGGACCTAGTGGTTCAGGCAAAACCGAATTTGTCAAACGTTTGATCGAACAAAAATCTCATTTGTTCGATCGTCCACCTCAACGTATCGTGTGGTGTTACAAAGAGTGGCAACCGTCTTACACGTTATTGAAAGAAAGTCAAGGAGAAACCATTTCATTTGTAGAAGGCATCCCCCGCGAAGACGATGGGATCGTGTCTGACGTGAGTCAAACACATCTGGTCATCTTTGACGACATGTTTGGAGAAGACGAAGAAGAAATTAAACTTTGGTTTACACGAAAAGGACACCATCGTAATGCTAGTATTGTATACATTACTCAAAATTTATTTCAACAAAGTAAAGCCCATCGGACCATCAGTCTGAACGCTCATTACGTGGTCTTGTTTAAAAGCCCCAGAGACAAATCTCAAGTACAAGTGTTAGCCAAACAGTTAGGTGCTCATTGGCTCAATTATGCGTACGACGATGCCACTCAAACCCCTCACGAGTATTTACTCATCGACTTAAAACCCACCACTCCTGACTATTTGAGATTTCGTGCCCAATTGTTTCACCCTTGGGGTCAAAAAGGAGGTCCTGTCATTTACACGTCCCCTTCAGCCAATTTTTGAAAGAAAAATAAACTATAAAAACAGTCACTACGTCATTTCTGTCTCACACTCTTTCGAGATGACTTCCTTTCAAGCTCATCCTTCGGCTAAATTGATTCGTGCCTTGTATGGTATCAGTCGCGAAAAAAATGCACAAGTCCGTGCTCATTTGTTAGAAGCGAGTCTTAAAGAAGTGTTACGATGGTTTACTTTGACGGCACGTCAATTACTGCAAGGCATCATTCACATTCCTCATCAAACTCAACGTTTTTTTCAAAAAAATAAAGGGGCATTGTCACAACTAGCCGATCCTAGAATCGATTCACGGACTAAAAAACAAATCATTTTAACCCCTGGTGGAAGCGGTTCTTTAGGAGGGGTCATGATTCGTTCTCTTTTGAAATGGGATCCTAATGCCCAAGCCAAAAAACCCAAAGCACCCAAAAAGAAGAAACGTCCAAAGAAAAAGAAAACCACCCGCCAGAAAAAGAAAACACCTACCACCACCACTGCAAGGAGCCGCAAGAGAGGTACTGCGGCCAGGACGCAAACGTACACCCGCAAGACACCACGACAAACAACCGTGACGAGGTCTCATTCTCCTTCGTCCCCATCATCTTTGTCTTCTTCACCACCCTTCACGATGATGCCTGCCAAACCGGACTTAAGACAAGTGTTTCCTAATTTGATGCAAAAATGGAAACCTATTTCGAAAGTCACCACTTCGGGACCCTCGACGACATCGGCTGATTTGGCTATGGTAGCGGCCGCCAACAAAGTACCATCCCCTAAAACCAAAGTTCAAGAAAGAACCGGCGTGTTACAGAGTTTGTTGGATTTATCCAAAGAAGAATTGAGACGATTTAATCCCTTGAAAACACCTCAACGTCGACTGATGCCTGTCGTGAAGTTGGTACGTCGTGCAGACAATCAGTGGAGACGTGTTCCAGTATAAAATAGAAGGGTACCCTGCCAGAGACTTCAGACTTACTCCTCACCTCTAAGATGGCTCCCAAACGTGCACACCACAATCACCTCCACCAAAAAAAGAAGAAAAGTAAAACCACCAAAAAAGGACGACTTCCACCTCGTCTGGCGAAACATTGGGACGTCTTGTCTGTCCTGACCAAATCCAATCCTCCCATGCGAAAACAACTCATTCAAACAGCCCCCAAAGAAATCATCGATACCGTGTGTGAATGTTGTTTGAACGTTTTGAAAGGAACGGTACCTTTGTCCAAGATACAGAAACAAAAATTAGGTAAACATCGGAACGTTCTTCGTCAAATGGTGAAAAAGAAAATACCTCTTCAACAAAAGAAAAAAATGTTGGTGCAACGAGGAGGATTTCTACCTATGCTGTTAGGACCGTTGTTAAAAATAGCGGGTCCTTTGTTAGGAACGATTGCTGGACCACTTTTAGGAGGTGTCATGCGATAACAAAAAAAGAAGATAAAAAGGACCACCCTTCTCTGAAAAGACCACACCTTTTTGGTACCTTTGGATGAAATGGAAGGACGAAAACTGACTTTAGTACCTTACAAACGATGGATGGAATTTCATCGTTGGAACGAACAACGGATACCTCATTTACCATCCAATCCTAATCTCAACGAGATGTCCCAGTTACAACAAGAATTACAAACCCTGATGGAACGAAGCGATTTGTCAGAAACAGAAAAATCGCAACGGTACGGTCAACTTTTACAACGTCTACAACTCTTTCACCAAAAAGCTGTAGACGAAACAGTTCCACCCACTCTGAGAGATTTTAAGACGATGATGAAAAGCGAACCTAAAGTCACCACCACTAAAACTGACACCGGTACAGGGATGACCGTAAAAGAAGAAAAAGAAGAAGAAGAAGAGTTACAAACTCCACCTCTTAAAAAGAAAAAGCTAGCCATACCAAGTTGGATGAAAAAGATGTTGTCTACCCCATTACCCTCAGAAAAGAAAAAGGAAGAAGTGAAGACAGAAGTCAAAACAGAACCGATGACCCCTGTTCAAACAACATCTTCTTCTTTTACACCAGTGGCACGTCGGACAGGTAAACAATCCAAAAAGATACCTCACGAAGAAAAGAGCATTGGTACTTGGTTGACTTATTCTTGAGGAATCATGGAGAAACTGTTAGCTACCATTTATTACAATCCTGGCCATGCTGCTGGTTACGGAGGAGTTCAAAAATTATATCGAGCTGCCAAAAGTAAATTGAAAAGTGTACGTTTACCCGAAGTACGACAATGGTTACAAGAACAATCGACGTACACGTTACACAAACCCATTCGACGCAAATTTTCTAGAAGTCCAACCCAAGTGGAAGGCATCGATCATCAATGGCAAGCCGATTTAGCCGACGTCTCTCATTTAGCCACTTACAATCGTGGTCACAAATATTTGTTTTGTGTCATCGACGTGTTTTCCAAATTTGCTTGGGTCGTGCCTTTGACCTCTAAAAGCAGTACCGAATTGGTACGGGCCTTAAAATTGGTCTTGAAACAAAGTGGACGCCAACCTTTACGATGGCAAACTGTCAAAGGCACCGAATTTCTAAATCAAGCTTTTCAAAAAGAATTGAAACAAAGACAAATTCATTTTTTTACTACCGAAAATCCTGAAACCAAAGCCAGTATCGTGGAACGTTTTCAAAGAACTTTGAAAGAACGCATGTGGAAATAATTTACACATCAACATACTCTCAAGTACATTGACGTGTTACCTCGTTTGGTCAAAGCGTACAATCAATCGTACCATCGTAGCATCGGATCTGCCCCCGAAGAGGTCAGCCCTGAAAACGAAGTGACCGTGTTTGATAAATTGTTTGGTACCTCAAAAAGGAAACCACCTCAGAAGAAGAAACCCTTGCTGGAGTTAAAGACGGGTGATTGGGTTCGCATCGGAAAAACCAAACGTACTTTTGACAAAGGTTATTTACCTAACTGGACCACCGAATTGTTTCGTGTCACTACCCCCGTGCGTGGACGTGATCCTCCCGTCTATAAATTGGAAGACATGCACGGTGAAGTGCTCAAAGGAACATTTTACTTGCCTGAGTTACAACGAGTGACCAAAAAAGAAGACGCCTTGTACGACATCGAAAGCATTCTCGAACAAAGAACACGTAAAGTAGGCAAACGTCGAGTAGAAGAAGTCAAAGTACGTTAGAAAGGATATCCTCCTAGTTTTGATTCTTGGATTGCTGCTTCTCAAGTCGTCGACTATAAAAAGAAAAAGACGTTACCCAACAACATGCCATTCAACACAGCAACCACGACTTCAACGACTCCTTCACAGAGTTCTTCTCTTCAAGAATTACAAAAACAACCGCTCTGGGTGTGGTGCGGAGAACGTGTGCCTAAAATTCAAATCGTCTTTTTGTGCCAAATTTTTGTAGTGTATTGTGTCATCGGAGCAGCTATTGCCAATTTGAGTTTGCAACAAGGAGACAAACAATTGTGGACCATTTTACTTACCAGTTGCATAGGTTATCTTTTACCCAGTCCCTCTTTGAAATTTACGACGACGACGGACAACAGTCACCACCACGGGAGTACGAGCAACGCCAGTCCACCTTCTTCTTCCAGTCACCACAATACCAGTCCTCTTTTGGAACCCTTTGAACATCATTCTTCTGTCCACTTGAGTGACTCCTCGGACACCAGAACCACCTTAGAACTATGAATGACCAATTTTATTTAACGTTACCCAGTGACAGTTCCATGGATGTGTTTCCCAACAACAAATTATGTTGTTTCACGGCCAAATTACCTCAGGCCTTCCAATTGGATCACGACGCTCATTGGGAAGTGGCTTTAGTAGAAATCATTCATCCTACGCAAATCAAGAATGTGTCTGGAAATCAAACCATTTTTGACGTAGCAATCTATAACGAAAAAGTGCAAAAAGAGTTGGACGCTCATGATCCTGAAATTGGGAAAAAAATGAGTTCAAAAACTGACAATACTCCCTACTCGATCTATCGCATGAGAATTCCTGAAGGGTATTATTTTAGTGCTCAACATTTGGTGGAGACGATTGCGGCCGTCTTCGAAGCCCAATTTGGCAAAGCCTTGGAAAAAAAACAAAAATGGGTAGAGATCAAATACCATCCTGTGGCACGCCGTTTCCTCTTGCAATTTTTGAAAGGGCATGAGGGAAAGCCATTCGACGAGAAAGAAGACAAACACTTACCCGCGCACGAAAGAAAATTCATGACCATCGGTTTTTCTGCTGGGTTGTTTGATATTTTGGGTGGAAATAAAAAGTATCATGGTGAACGAACAATCCACACCAACACAGATTTCGGAGAGGCTTTTCGCACCCCTATCGAATTGAACGTTGGACTGAATTTAATGTTTGTGTACTCCGATGTGGTGGAGTACAACGTGGTGGGCCACACAGCTGCTCCCTTACTGAGAGTCATTCCTTTCAAAGTGGATACTGCTGCTGGTGCGTACGAAGAAGGTGGAAACACGTTTCACGTTCACCGTGAATTTGTACATCCTCATTATCTTCCAGTCAGTAAATCGTATTTTGACAGTGTCAACATTAGTATAAAAGGAGATTTGGGACAAGATGTGCCATTCATTGACAAAGGAAAAGTCACGGTGAAACTACATTTTCGAAAAAAACAAGTTCTCTAACGAATTGTAACTGACCCAAACAAACAAATGTATCCAGTGTACCAAGGAGTTACTCGACAACGTGGACATGGTTTAGGAGATATGTTAAAATCGGCATTTCGGACGGTAGCTCCTATTTTGAAACCGATGGTGACTCGAGGATTTCATGCCTTAAAAGATGCCGCTTTGACACAAGGAAAAGAATTTGTGCAAAATGTCCTCATCGACAAACAAAATCCTTAAAAAGCCTTTATGAGACCAGGCAAAAATGTGTTGATGAACACTGGCAAAGATCTTTTAGGTCTCCGAGAGAATCCTATAAATTCACTTCACGCTTCAGACCCTAGCATTACTTCTTCCTCCACTTCACAGCAAGGACAAGGTAGAAAGAGACGACGACATCGAAATCCCTTCAAAGTTCATAAAAGAACACACGGCAGTTCAAAAAAGAATAAGAAAAGAAGAAGAACCGTTAGAGAATTAGACGTGTTTGATTATTAACTGTGAAAAAAAAAATGATGCATCGAGATTCTTGCGAATGTACCAAGTCAGAACTGGATATGTTTACCATGCCTCCCACCATGATGACGATGCAAGAATCCCAATGGGTGGAATTTCATCCTGTATCGTCTTTGACGGAATCAGCTCCTATCGAATTTGAAATCAAAGGACAAACCGAAGATTACATCGATCTGAATAACAGTTACTTGTACCTGAAACTTCAAGTACAAAAAAATGACAACAACCTTCCTGGGGAAGCTGCCCGAGTGGCACCCGTCAATAATTTCATGCATTCCTTGTTCAGCGGAGTAGATTTGTACTTGAATAACAAACTGGTCAGCAGCAGTTTGGATACTTACACTTACCGTGCTTATTTGGAAAATCTCTTGACGTACGGAAAAGAAGCCAAGAACACTCATCTGGATGCTTCGGTGGTCTGGAAACCTGACACCTCGGAAAAGTTCAACGACACAGAGCTGTCAGTACCGGCGAAGACTTCTGCTAATGATGGTGATCCTATAATTCCAGCAGTCCCTCACAATGTGGGATTTAACGACCGTCGAAAGAAAATCAGACGAAGTTTAGAACTGATGGATCGTTTGCATTTGGACATGTGGTTGCAAGACAAGTATTTGTTGAACGGAGTGGATGTACGCCTGAGACTGAATCGCAGTAGTGCCGCCTTCCATTTGATGGCTCATGCTAACGAGTGGAAAACCAAAATCCAAGAAGCCAAACTTTACGTGCGACGTGTGGAAGTCTTACCAAAAGTAGCCAACGACATCAGTCAAACGTTGAGCAGAACCACTGCCAAGTATCCTGTGCGACGCGTGGAAGTGAAAACCTTTACCATAGCCGCTGGACTCCGATCCAAAGTCGAGTTTAAACACTACAACGTCTCCAAGATAGAAGTCAGTCGAGAGGCAAGACCTTGTGTACCAGACCTTTTGAACCTAACTTTGGCGACGGCCATAAAAATTACTTGCGATCTTACCTGAGCCTGTTTGAAGCCACAGGACAGTTAGGTACCAACACCAGCCACGGCATTTCGTACGAGGATTATGCAGGAGGGTATGCCTTGTGGAGATTTGATTTCACTCCGGACCAAGGCAGCGATGAAGGACATTTCCACCCTATAAAATCAGGCCCCCTTCGAGTGGAACTTCAGTTTGCAGATCCTCTACCCGACACAGTGAACGTCGTCTTGTATGCAGAATTTGATAATACTCTAGAAATCAACAGTTTGAGAGAAGTAATTCTTGACTATTAGAAGAAGAAAAAAAAGATGCAACACGTAGAAGAAGAACCTATGGAAATAGATGAGGGATTTTGTGAAGTTCAACAGTCACAAACTACCACAAATGATGATGATGACGAAGTCATTCATTCAGAACCTAAAACCGAGTTTACTGGATTTATTTCTCGATGGCCAGAACAAGAAAAACAGTTAGTGTCCTGTTATGCTCAGGAATTGACTGAAAGAATTAACAGTCTGATTAAAGAACAATGTCATGGATGTCAAAACGATCATCCCAGTCAGATACAGCACGACCAATGTATGATGATGACGGGCGAAGAACAATTGGACGAATATTTGGAAACGGTCTGGAAACAAATCTCAGATGAACACGTGTTGAGAAAATGGTATAAAGACTTGCAGACTTCTTCTTCTCCTCCACTTGATTATCTGGAGATCAGACGCATCGAAGGACTCATTCAACAGAGTGCAGAACCTATCCGACTTGAATATTCGTGGAATTACAAGACAGATCAATTCAAGCATAAAGTCAGGTGTGAATTGGTGACCTATTATTTCCATTGAAGACAAAAAAAAAAGAAGAAGAAGAAAAAATGGATACTAGAGAACTTTATTACCTATTGACTCGTAGTTCCTACACTTCTTCTTGGAATCCTGTGGTATGTGCTAAAGATGAACTACCTCATCGTAAACCTAAAGATGTTCATGCCTATGTCATCAATACCGACGACAGTCATCTACCAGGAACCCATTGGATTGCCGTGTACTTTCCCAACGATCACAATGGTGGAGGTGTGGAATATTTTGATTCTTATGGATTACCTCCTTTGGAAGACGACATCATTGACTTTATGAGAAGAAATGCCGTCTCGACTCGATTCAATAATGTTCGATTACAAGGATCGGATTCCATGGTGTGTGGACAATATTGTGTACATTATCTTCATCACCGCAGTCTTGGATATTCCTTAGAACATTTAGTGACTTGGTTTAATAGTGACTATGCTAGAAATGATGCTAAAGTACAACGATGGTTTTGTGAACATTTTGGTTATCTCTTGTCTTTAGCTCACAAGCGTAATGTCAATCAGAATGATGTAGATGTAGAAAGGTGGAGGTTTAGTTTACCACCCCAACGTTGTCAAACTTGTAAATATGTTCCTGTTTAAAATTTTATTGTTGAATTGTTAGTATTTTTATGTTAGAATGGTTATTGTTGATTAAAAAATGGTTATTGTTGAAAAAAAATATGGTGTTGTGTGGTTTTCTATTGAATTTGAAAAAAATAATAATTATGTTCTATCTCTCTTTCTATCGATCTAAAAAAAACTTACCTTTTTCCTCTATCTGTTATCTCACTGTCAATCTGAAACCCTACCATATTTTCCATTGCGTCCTCGGGTTAAGCATATAAAGCGGTGCGTTGGCCAGTGTAGTCATTCTCGTTGACTCGTCAAAATCTCAACAGATCAAGAAGATGGCAGCAACCAAGATTACAATATAAAAAAATGGATAGTGTGGTGCCTGTTTTGATATAAACAAAATTTAAAAAAGTAAAAAAAATGGTTGTGTAGTGTGTGTAAGTTTGTATTTGATATAAAAAAATTTAAAAAGTTAAAAAATGATTTGTGTGGTGTGTGTAAGTTTGAATTTGATCTATAAAAAAATTTTAAAAAAGTAAAAAAAATGGATAGTGTGGTGCGTGTTTTGATATAAACAAAATTTAAAAAATAAAAAAATGGTTGTGTAGTGTGTGTAAGTTTTGTGTTTGATATAAAAAAATTTTTAAAAAAATGGATTTTATATTTGTGGTATGTGTAAGTTTTGTGTTTGATATAAAAAAATTTTTTTAAAAAAATGGATTTTATATTTGTGGTGTGTGTTTTGATATAAAAAAATTTTAAAAAAGTAAAAAATATGGTTGTGTGGTGTGTGTGTTTTGATAAAAAAAATTTAAAAAATAAAAAAATGGATGGTGTATATGTTGGATAGTATGTTGGCGTGATTTCATCCCTTTGTCATACCCTTTCGTCTGATAACAGGTTTTTGGGGTTTTTAGGCAGCACACAAGGCATTTGGGATAGTGTGTTAGGTTTGGGTTTGGGTTTTGGGTTTATTTGAGTTTGTATATAAAAAAATATAAAATAACAAAAAAAAAATTAAAATGAGTTACGAAATTTTAGTACTATTTTTTGTCTCAGTCAATTTTTTCCATTTTTTTTCCGGATTATTTCAGTCTCCGCTAACGTCCGGTACAATTTCGGAAGTTTAGTGTTACTTTTAGTCTCAGCCAATTTTTCCCATTTTTTTTCCGGATTATTTTCAGTCTCCGCTAACGTCCGGTACAATTTCGGAATTTTAGTGTTACTTTTAGTCTAGGCCATTATAATCTAATGTTCCGGATTTTTTTCTAGTCAACGCTAAAGTCCGTGACGGTTCCCGAAGTTTAGTACAACTTTTAGTCACGTCCATTTTAGTGTTATTATGAGTTGGTTCCCTTGATTAAAGCTATTTATAACATAGGTACAATATATGCAAATTTATTGACACCTCCAACATTATCTGAGGTATAGGTAATGCTTTATATATAACTCTAGGCTAGATAGATATAGCCACTAGGCAGAAGATCACTACACACGGCGTGTTGGATAGTGTAGTGTGGGGTGTTTGGATAGTAGATGACGTCGTATTCGTCACTACACACAGCGTGTTGATGGTATAGTCTGGGGTGTTTGGATGGTAGATAACGTTGTATTCGTCACTACACACGGCGTGTTGATGGTATAGCGTGGGGTGTTTGGATGGTAGATAACGTTGTATTCGTCACTACACACGGCGTGTTGATGGTATAGTGTGGGGTGTTTGGATGGTAGATGACGTTGTATTCGTCACTACACACGGCGTGTTAAATTTCCGTTGGTACCCAGAGTGCCACCCCCTATGTTAAATTCCCGTAGATACCTATAGTGCCCCCCGCCTTGTTAAATTCTCGTACGCTACCTTTGGGGACTCTACAGGGACATAATGTTAAGTCCCACTGACCCCATAGCGCCCCCGCTTGACCCAAAGATTTATAGGGTCAACACTTTCCAATGTTAAATTCCCCTAGACCCTATAAATCTTTGACCCTGTTTAACATAGGAGACCCCCTAGACCCCCAGTACTTCCCGATAACTACTCACACCCTATGATGTAAATAAGTGGATAAAACCAGGTCGCGGGCCGTAGGTTGCACGTGCCTGACCTAAATGCTCATGCATCGCAATGGCCTCCATAAGGGTTAAAGTTGTTTCACGTGCCTTATAAATCTGACAGCATCATTCATCATGAATGAACCATTTAGATAAATGAATGGGAGCTAACTAACATACTAGTTTTGTATAGAACATCAGTGTAAGATATTGAGGGATCTACATGTTTATATATGCTATAAAAGGGCTATCAGATATTGAAGGGTCTACATGTTGATATATGCTATAAAAAGGTTATCAGATATTGAAGGGTCTACATGTTGATATATGCTATAAAAGGGCTAACAGATATTGAAGGGTCTACATGTTGATATATGGTATAAAAGGGCTATCAGATATTGAAGGGTCTACATGTTGATATATGCGATAAAAGGGCTATCAGATATTGAAGGGTCTACATGTTGATATATGCGATAAAAGGGCTAAATATGCAATTCTTATGAAAAGATAAACTTTATTCCTGGTATTTTGACCTTTACCACTCTTTTACTACCTTTTTTTTAAACTCGGCACTAAATAGACCGGATTGTGCTGATGTGTGGTTATACCCTATACATACATACATGCATGCATACATACATACATACATACATACATACATACATACATACATACATACATACATACATACATACATACATACATACATACATACATACATACATACACACACACACACACACACATACATACATACATACATACATACATACATACATACATACATACATACATACATACATACATACATACATACATACATACATACATACATACATACATACATACATACATACGTACGTACGTAGGGAATAGGATTTTATTTCTCTCCTAAAACCAGAACATATTTCATATAATAGCATGGGCCATATGGACATACTGAGGAGCATAAATATTGTCTGCAGGAGAAGTGCGACAGGAAAATATGTCCTAGCCTACTTCCCAGTTAGAGGGTAAAATGATTGATGCAGCATCCTTAACTCACATAACAGTCTTCGACTGAAGTACACAATATATCCCGACAATGTGATAAAAGCCATGACGCAAGAATGCAAGTTGCTTGAAGATGTTGTGAAATCTTCAGAACAGATGTAACATCTCGTTTTGAAAGATTCGGGAATTCGCAAATCAAAACTAGCAGATATACATTTTCTTAAAATCAACTGGTTTGTTTTCCTTTTAAACACTTTAGTACACAGTATGTAAAATCTGAACGTTTATCCAATTTGCATAATGTGTAATACTAGTGTGAAGTACATCGACTTGAGGGAATTTAAGTACCGACTTAAGAGATTATAAGTACCGACTTGAGGGATTATAAGTACCGACTTGAGGGATTATAAGTACCTGAAACATTAGGTGGAATCTTATCATTATGATGTAATGATTTTATAATTGCATAAGTTTTCACCTATTTGGAAATTATTCTTCAGTTAATAAACAGTAACAAAACATTTATTGTTTTTAATTTTGAACATTATAAATATAAGCCTCCTGACCTTGTATTTTCTGTATCTTAAGTATTGATGATTAAGTTTTGTAGAGACTTGTATTGATGATTAAGTTTTGTAGAGACTTGTATTGATGATTAAGTTTTATAGAGACTTGTATTGATGATTAAGTTTTGTAGAGACTTGTATTGATGATTAAGTTTTGTAGAGACTTGTATTGATGATTAAGTTTTATAGAGACTTGTATTGATGATTAAGTTTTGTAGAGACTTGTATTGATGATTAAGTTTTGTAGAGACTTGTATTGATGATTAAGTTTTGTAGAGACTTGTATTGATGATTAAGTTTTGTAGAGACTTGTATTGATGATTAAGTTTTGTAGAGACTTGTATTGATGATTAAGTTTTGTAGAGACTTGTATTGATGATTAAGTTTTGTAGAGACTTGTATTGATGATTAAGTTTTGTAGAGACTTGTATTGATGATTAAGTTTTATAGAGACTTGTATTGATGATTAAGTTTTGTAGAGACTTGTATTGATGATTAAGTTTTGCAGCCCTCATAAATCTGAGATTAATTGAGAAAAACAAAAGAGAAGAGAAAAACAGACACAAGGCCAGGATAATTCTGTGGGAGTTTTATTCCCACGATGCATTTTCTTTAAGAGTGTAGATACAAATGAAATTATAAATACAAGGTATTACATATGTACTTATTTCAAATGAAATATATGAAATGAATGGAATACCATATATACTCGCAAAATACTAGGTACCAGCTGCAAACTGCATGGACCCAGATCTGCTGTCGCATAATGCGCCGGCCGATCTGGATCTATGCAGTTTGTACGGACTAATCAGTAGAACAAACAACATAGACCCTGATATGCCGACGCATTATGCGATGGCAGATCAGGGTCTATGTTTTTGCATTTGGACTCGAATTATGCGAGTATATACGGTAATTTCTATATTTTGCGAACCGTGGTCTGTAAAATCTCTGTTTTGCAACCGAATAGCTTCTAACGCCCTTAACCTCTAAATTTTTTATAAATACTATGTCAGGAGGGTCTATATTCTCTAAATCCTATAATGGCAAATGGGTATGTTCTTTTTTGGTATTATTTAAACATTAACATCTGTCTACTTAACAAGAATAAAAAATGAAATTTTATACAGTTATTGACCTAGCCTTTTTTTTGTTTTTTTTTTTTTGTTGTTGTTGTTGCAGTTTGCAGTTTTGTTATTAAAAAAAACCCAGGTAGATGAAAAAGTAGATTCATGGTGAGAGGGGTGGGGGTGGATGTGGGGGCACTATATATGATATTAGTATTTATTATATATTTCATAAAATAATATCGCCACAGATATCACTTTTGTACTACTTTCTTTTCTCAATTAGGAAATATATATGCCCTTACGTATGTTGTTCAAACCTATATTTCCGCATTTGTCACAATTTAATTTATCTTTTTCTTTTCTACTCTCTCTCTCTCACTCTCTCTCTCTTTCTCTCTCTCTCTCTCTCTCTCTCTCTCTCTCTCTCTCTCTCTCTCTCTCTCTCTCTCTCTCTCTCTCTCTCTCTCTCACATGATGAACAAAATCTTAAAATGTGTCAATACTGTATACCCTCTGGTACACATTTATGTAATCTATGAGGAAGCGCCATCAAGAAATGCCTAAAAACGAACTCCAAACAACAAAAAGGTGGTTTCAAATATGAACTTTTTTATAATTAGTTCCACATGAATCATACAAATTGTCAGTGAAAGAACTAACACGACCTGTTTCCATTCGCTATTCGATATTCTGTGTCTGTGTCGTATACCTGTTACATACATTCTACGACAAACGGTACGCATTTGTAGGAAAAATCCATTGATTAAATATAGTAATAAAACTGTTTATCTCTCATCACTGTCATAATCATGTCTGAAAACGACGGAGAAATTAGGCATTGATGAGTGTTGACTGAAAACCGAAATTAAGTGACAATCGAAATTTGGTACAGCGTCTCCTAGAACAGAATCTCAAATGGGAAATAATTGAATATCAATTTATGAAACTCTAAAAAGCATTGACTCGCAAAAGCTGGAAATTATTCAGCTCGTGTTATAAATTCAGTGTTAAAAAAATAACCCATCTGAGATAATCTATTCATTATATAAGCATCATCATACAACTCACGAGAAAGGCAACTTTTCCAGAGATTGTTCTGAAAACTTGTATCAGATGTGCAGTTGACATAGACTGAGATTCCTCTTTGTAAGTGTGACGTCACATAACAACGGTCGCGTGAAAGGACTATGACAGTTACGAAAGGGTGTGGTTCTAATCCTACGTTCGGATCAGCTCGAGTCGGCTACTGTTGTATGTCCTTGGGCAAGGCACTTTACTTCCAATTTTCTCGGCACTAAATAACCTACTCGTGTTGCTCTGAAATAAAACACCAAACCAAACCAAACAATAAAAAAATATTTCGATTCGACAGTTGTGGCTACTATAATCTCCCCTCTTTCGTTACACATTATATCTAGCTATGTGTTCGTACATCACGCTCACCAGACCAGACATTATGTTTCAGAAATAGACACACGCTCACATGCACAAACACACGCATACACACATTAAACAATCTACCAACTCCACCTGTTTGCATCAGTGACCTTGAATTGTTATTCCCCTGCAGCCCATCCAAAACTTTCAAATCATCCCTTACACACTTGGCTCCAAGTCTTAAACATTTCTTTTCATGAGTCTTGGGTGTCTGAGCATGAACGTCATGATACGAAATAGGTTATAAAGAAACAACAATAAAACAAACACGAAAAACCCTTTACCCCTTCATCTTTCTTAAGATCAATAACCCCATTTGCGGCCTCTTTAGTAGACCAACGTGTGTGTATGTGAATGCAGCCTCTTTAGTAGACCAACGTGTGTGTATGTGAATGCGGCCTCTTTAGTAGATCTACGTGTGTGTATGTGAATGCAGCCTCTTTACTAGACCAACGTGCGTGTATGTGAATGCGGCCTCTTTAGTAGACCAACGTGTGTGTATGTGAATGCAGCCTCTTTAGTAGACCAACGTGTGTGTACGTGAATGCAGCCTCTTTAGTAGACCAACGTGTGTATATGTGAAGCCTACGTTTGTAGATTAAAAACAATACTTTGGATCAAAATTGTATACATACAAGTCTTGATTTTTTTTATACCATGTATAAAGCTGTAACCTTACTCCTTTATGCAAAGCCTGTAAGTATCTTTCTTTATTTTTGCACAAAAACCCGAATAGAGGGGAGTTTGCAGATGGTTTACAAACAAATGATATACAATTAGGTTTTGAAACGGCATGCATTTGAAAACAGTGATGGGAAAATATCTGATAAAGATGTCTGAAGTGATAGATGTTTTCAGCTATGAAAAAATATATCTTAGCCATTAAATTGTATATTTATAAAATGGAATGTGAGGATAAGTGAGTTATAAAGGGAAGGGATCTCAATTTAAACCAGAAATGACTAAAATACATCTTTGACTGGATCTATGAATAAATCTATGACTGGGTTTGGACAGTACTTGCTTTTTTAGGCAAAACAATGAATGATGCAATCTGAAGCTGGTATTGCGTCATACATGATATGAATTGCATCATGTTATTCCTAGAAGTCATGGATAATGCAATCATAACTAAGCTTACATCACTCTGCTGAAGAAATTGCCCTATATCAGCTCTGCAGATCATACAGTGTTGTGCTCTCTTATTTGTCAGTGTTTGAGTTTGCAAAGGGACACATTTCTGTTCAGCCAAAGTGAGCAGAGATGCCTTGTACTTGTGTGAACAATGCAGATAACTTCTGCTATGTTTGTGGTGAAGTGACTTTTGCATCACAAAAGCGCAGTATAACCACTAAGGTTAAGAAAGCCTATCACCTTTATTTTGGCTAAAAAAATGGAGATCAGGACAAGATGTGGGCCCCACACATATGCTGCAACACTTGAGCAACAAATCTTCACCAGTGGTTGAAAAGGAAAAGTAAATTTATGCCTTTTGTAGTACCAATGATTTGGAGAGAGCCAACAGATCATATCAACAATTGTTACTTCTGCATTGTGCCTCCAGTTGGGAAACGTGTGTCAAAGAAGAAAAAGTGGACTGTGTATTATCCAAACATTCCGTCAGCTATAGGCCCAGTACCCCACGGAGAAGGAATGCCGGTTCCTGATGCACCAGAATCATTCTCACTTGAGTCAGACGAGGAAGAGAAAGAGGATGAAACTTCTAGTCCTGAACCATCAATGGCACATGACCCATATTTTCTCCCATCCTCCTCCTCTGAACAACCACACCTCATAAGACAAGGTGAACTGAATGACCTTGTCAGGGATTTGGAACTACCCAAGAGTAAGGCAGAACTGTTGGGCTCCAGACTACAGCAGTGGAATCTCCTGGCAGGTGATGTTAGGGTTTCCATCTTCCGTGACCGTCAAAAAGATCTTGTCCCATTCTTCTTCATGGAAGATGATCTTGTAGCCTGCAACAACATCGATGGTGTGATGGCAGCCCTCAACATCGTTCATGATCCAGATGAGTGGCGACTGTTCATTGATTCATCAAAGACTAGTCTTAAAGCTGTTTTGCTGCATAATGGCAGAGTTTTGCCATCAATTCCAGTTGGTCATGTAGTCCATATGAAGGAAACCTATGAAAACATGAAACAACTTTTGAGGTGCATAAACTATGACCAACATCAGTGGCAGCTTTGTGGCGATTTCAAGGTTCTTGCCCTCTTGCTTGGTCTGCAGACTGGATACACAAAGTACTGCTGTTTTCTGTGCGAATGGGTTAGTCGTGCAAGAGATTCCCACTACATCAAGAGAGATTGGACACTCCGACAGTCATTGGAGCCTGGGATGAAAAGTGTTCAGCATCCACCACTTGTTGAATCAAGGAAGATTTGTTACCACCCTTGCACATCAAGTTGGGTCTGATGAAGAACTTTGTCAAGGCCATGGACAAAACACAAGGAGCTTTCAAGTACCTCTGTGGAAAATTTCCAAGGTTAAGTGAAGCTAAGATAAAGGAAGGTGTCTTTGTTGGTCCTCTGATTCGTGAACTTCTTCGAGATGATGCATTTCACCGTGCACTGCGTGGCAAGGAAAATACGGCATGGAAAGCCTTCCAGTTAGTGGCAACAAATTTTCTCGGAAACAACAAGTCAGAGAACTGCAGGGAGTTGGTGGAAAACCTCCTCAAGGCATACAAAAAGCCTTGGTTGCAACATGTCACTAAAGATACATTTTGTGCACTCTCGTCTAGATTTTTTCCACCGAACTGCGGAGCAGTGAGCGACGAGCAATTTCACCAGGACATTGCAACAATGGAGAAACGCTATCAGGGCAAATGGAGCCCATCAATGCTTGCAGACTATTGATGGACAGTGACAAGAGATGCTCCAATTAATGAATACAAGAGACCAGCCAAGAAGCGCAGAGTAGACACTGAATAAGGACTAAGCTATGTACTTATATATACATAATAGTTTTTTTTTACTTTTGTCTCAAAATAATTTTTATTTATATAACCCATTTGCTGTTTTTTAAAGTGTTACATAAACAGGACAGGTGAAATATTATCATGCAAAGCAACCATAAACACGTGAAAAGACATAGGTTTATCATTTACGATTAAAACTCTACTATGTACATAATATACATAGACGTAAATGTAAAAACTTAAATATCATGGAAACAGTAGCCAATCAGTTGTTTTAATTGTCATATTTGAATTCAGCACATCAAAATCCCTAATAAATAGCACATTTTATCTCTGAAGCAGACGACTTCGAAAAAAGTGTAGACCAGTGAAATCAATTATGTAAATTTTTACCAGTGGATCAAACAAGAAGCAAGAACATTAACGGAAATGCAAAAAATCTAATATTGAACTTTCTTTTGACAGATATTGTCTATAAGTCGCAGCATTCATAATAGTGTTTTATAAAAAATTAAAATTGGAGCTTGGAGTTGCATATTCAGACAGGCCTGTTTTACTAATTCAAAATTATACTATTTGTTGAAAAAATATATATGTGTGTCTAAATGCGGTAAAGATGATGCAAAGTCGCCTTTATAGATGTGTGGTTTCTGTGTAGCATGGTCTTTTTGCCAGCAAATGTAATAAAATGACCATATTTTTCTCTTTCAAGGGTTACACTAATAAAATGTGCTTTATTATTTCTGGTGTTTATACAGTGGCATCCGAATAATCTCCAGTATTAAGAAAGTAAGCCCTCTGTGCATATGTGTTCTAGCCCTCTGTGCATATGTGTGTTCTCATATTGTGTATAAATGATTCATTTTTCAACCAATATTGTGTCAAAACGTTATTAATAGACACTCTTGCTGAGCGCACGTTTGCATAAAAGAAAAGAAAATCATTTAATATATTTGAGTACAGTACGTGAAAAAGGTTTTGCAGATTTGTTTGAAATTGTCAAGCAAATATCGACATATTTGTCTAATAATTGACATTATTTATTGATTCATCTAAATGGAATATTTTTGATAAGTTAGCACACGTATTTCTGACAAATCTTTATAACGGATCTCTTTTAATTTAGAGGCAACATTTCCGTAAAATAATCTGAAGTATACTTAAAAAATACATTTAGAAATAGTCAAAGAAAGGAAGTTAGGGACATGCCACAAAGTTGATATTTGACTATTATACTTTCTATTAGCATTAAGTATTTGATTACATTATAACACCACTGTAATATTGCTTTACTCATCTCATGGGTTGTGACAAGTTAACCAGCGAAGAAATATCGTGTCATGACGTCATATATAAGACAAATATCTAATGACTAAAACATTCGATTTTACTAAACGCAATTTAATTCCAATAATTTGCATTGTTTAAAAAACAAATCAGTCAGTTTGGTCAGGTGATTAATACAATTTCATATTTGTGAGCGTTTTAAATGAACTTATGAATTTAGTTGAATCATTTTAATCTTTGGCTCTCGAAGGTCTGCAAATGATATAATTACTAAAGGCAAGTTCACTTTAAATGAGTGATCATTTAAGATCTTATATAGACATACCGCTGATAGTTTTCCATTGATCAATCTCAAAGATTGGGGAAAAGAAGCCAAGCAAACTGAGCCTCAGATGAGTTGTACTATCATGGACAGTAATTACTTCAGGTTTTGCTATATTGATCCAGAAGATGCTATCGGTGGATTATCAACGGATAGCAAGAAATGGTACTCCCAGCCGATGAGACTACTTTGCTGAAGAATCTCCGCTATTCCAACAAAGTTCTTTGAAAGGTCACGGCCTTCCTGCCCTACATATAATCTAGACTGAAAATCTAGATATGATTGACGCTCATGTAAACTTAAGACATTCTAATGTAATTACGAAGACTCAGTTGTACATGTATATATTGGATGCAGTTATCTTAAATTACACCGTTCCGTATAATGTACAAAACTTAGAAAGCAAAAACACTTAGAAGCTCTTGTAACGTTAAGAACATAATCAGCCTACTGATGTGAAGGTCTCACACCAATCGTCCAAGGTATTTACGTGCTATTGGAGAAAAATATTCGAGGTAAAGGACAAATTCTTTTGTTTCTGTATCAATTAAATATGCGGGTCTGAGAAAATCCCAGAAGACATCTCCGATATATCTTTGTAATCGTGAAAGATGTCTCAGACTTTTAATTCATTTATCCATTAGCCGGCTGTGGGCTTGTTGTAATCAATCAGTTTTAAATACAGAAGTTGCATTGCAGCTCAGTATAAGTCGAACAAAATACAAAATAAATAATCTATTTACGTTTGATGTGACTTTAAATGTATCGACTAACATGATAAAAATGGCTTACAAAGGTGCATAACTCAGGACTATTTTAATATACAGAATAAAAGGTCGATTATTCGAACCATGATAGGAGACACGATTTTTTTCAGTTAATTAGTTGTCGAATAACTAATAAATGTATACGGAATGATTCGCAGATCCGGGGACACTTCGTAGGTAAGTATGATCGAAAAGTCCTGGGCAAAGAAGTGGGGTCTATTAATTTACCATTTGTCTGTATAAATGACGGAAACAGAAGGTATACAATTTTTGAATTCCCAATACACCAGGCTGGAAATTGTAGAAAAGATAATTCTAACTGCTTCGACGGGAAAGTATTCCCCACTGGTAAGTAATAACGATCAGTTGAAGTAGATATAATTATAAAAGTGAAAATGACAGCGACAAAAAATCAGTATATACGGTTTGCATCATGATTCTGCAGCATAACATTTGTCTAATTTTTTTTTTTTTTTTTTTTTTTTGAGGGGGGGGGGGATAAAGTAGTTGTTCCTAGGTGAGCAAAGTTTTTCTTTTAATCTAAAGAAAAAGGAACTTGTTACCATTCAAAATTATTTTCTCATTAGATCTATTTAAAGCCTGCTTTGGTTCCTGGTGTGAACACTTCCCAAGAGTGCATTAGAATCGTTTGTCAAACTTCATCCGTGATAAATAAACCTTGTTTGTAGAGGATGTTTCGTGTTGCGTGCTTACATGACCCGAAACTGTCTTTTAATGCGTAACTGTATATTTGATTACATACATCACATGTGCATAAAAATGAGTATCAATTCAAAGTCTGAAAAGATGTACACTACCCTGATTTTTTTCCTTAGTAAAGAACTTTATAAAGCTGACCAACTGACCATCCAAGTGCTCCTTTATTGCTAGATAATTCTAGCTTTATATATATATATATATATATATATATATATATATATATATATATATATATATATATATAACACTTCCAATATAGCATATTTTGCAAAGACCAAAAGTTAATGTTGGTTGGTTTTTAACAGCACTTTCAGCAGATTTTTGGCTTTATGATGCAAAGAAAATGGGAGCTAAGTGTTTTTGTCAAGAACACACAGAGGCAGACCACCTGGTCTGGTCTGGGCAGATTTCGAGGCAGCTGACCCGGTCTGGCCTGGGCGGCTATCAAACCTGCGAACCTTGGATTACAAGTCCGACGCTCAACCAACTAAGCTGTCGCGGCTTCCCCGGACGTTAATATCAGCGTGGAAAAATCAGTGTAGGAACGTGACACTGGCTATTGTTTCTGTGACAAGAGGTTAAGACGCCGGTAACAAAGTGCAATAGGATTACAAACTCATTCGCTTATCTGTGCTTTTAATTTGCAAATTGTTCAGGAACCATTGACTCTGTAAAATGTTCCATAGAAGCTATTATCAGTCAATCTCATCCTCCCTAAATCGTCTACTTTATTTACTAAAATTAAAAATTAAATTAAAAAGTTCATGTTTCACCGATTCGTTTTCCCCTCTTCAATAATGGGTAATTCTACAGATATATTTAAACTTAATATTCGTTCCTTGGAACAAAATATGAAACATCAAAACACGTAAAGTACATTTCGAAGGTGATCTACATCGTCCGGCTCTATTCTGTAAGTACTTATTATTTGAGCTTCCAAAGCTGTCAATATTTTCTAATTTTGTCTGGACTATGTTTGAAATCTAAACTGGACAAATGTTTTCACGTTCATAAAACAGTATATTTCTTCCACAATACTCTGCTACATGTGTTGTGCAATTCATTTTATTTATGTGGTTCTATACAGGGATTTTCTGTAATGGGATTCTTGCCACTCTCATACAGCCATAAGAACACCCTACTACCGCTATAAAAAAAGAGATTCCAAACTTCCTTTATATGATGACCAGATGTTACTCGTAAATACTACGTGCTGGAGTTCATTTTATGATTACATGATTTCTTTCGGTACTAAAATTTCCCACACATTATAATTTCTCGCATCTGCAATAAAATAAAGGAATTCCTAACGTCATTGTCGCAAGAAGTTTTCATTATATCAAATACGTACTGCAAATAAAAAATAAAATAAAATAAAAAAAGTACTGATAAGCTTTGAACACAGTATTTTTTATATAAAATCGTACAGCAATTGTTACCAAAGAGAGAAGAAAACAATACGGCGAAAAGACATGAACATGGATCGATAATAAATAAGCTATATTTATTAGTTAAGTTTACATATTAGGACCAGTCGTTAAATGAAGTATGTATGTATGTATGTATGCATTTATAGAACTTAACGGCACGTCGGCACAATACTGGCTATATAGTGCCAATTACAAGTTCTAAAAATTTAAACATAACGAATTTTTACAAACAAATCTTTAGGACGGTAATCAAATAAATGTATGTAGTACAACAAGACAAAAGATGAAAGGTACAGATGTTACAATTCTGTCAAAGGTATATACAATATAAGACAAAGGTAAAAGCATGGTACATCATCATAAAGTTTCTTAACTGAGTTCACATTAAAAATAATATGTCTCACTGGGTGGAAATCGAAACACTCGACAAGAATATGTTCCACTGTCAATGGACAAAGACAGGGTATGCGCTCTCTTTGATGTTCAACCTTCAGGAGGTATGCATGAGTCTGGTATGTATATCCTATACCACCTCATCTCTGCGATTTTTCTACATGAGGGATGACACTCTACATTGATGGGTTTGCTGTTCCTAGGCTTGTTTGTGGAGTTTTCATTTCACATACTTTTGCAAAGTATATAGAACAGGATGATTATCCTTAACACCGTTGTGACCTGGCAGCCATCAGCACAGAACACATTTTCCGACTGCATGAGCAAATCATGCCTCTGTAAGACTGTGGCCACCAACGGGCTGCCAAACTCAAAGCCCCACAAGGCCCTTTGTACAGAAGGAAAACCCGAAAAGATGACGAAACCGGTTCCCTGAAAGGTTTCAATATTGTTCAAAGATTTGCGTATGTGGCTGCAATTTCTGCAGTCAAAACTGGAGGCCGTATCCAGACACTTTCATGCCGCTACATTGTCAGCAGCATTCTCTTTTTTGTTTACCCGAACACAGGGATGCCCAGCCATGACAAGAAGCCCTGACTTCACTAAATCTACTCTGAAAAAAAAGAACTGGTTGAGGATCACTTTAATCGGCAAAAATCAACAACTAGTTTTTTCTTCTTTTTTTTTGGGGGGGGGGGGGGATAACCAAGATGGTGATTTGGGAATATGGAATATGTACTGAATTAAGAAGTAGATCGTCAGCTTCTATTTACGGTTCATTGGATTATTTGAGCACTAAATCCAGCCCATCTTTTAAACTTAACGTTAACCGCCTGGATAAAAATGAAGTTATTGTCTCAGAAATTCTCCTTCTATCGCCTTCTTCCATTATGTGCCAAAAAGTACTGCAATAAAATCCCATCTATACCATGTCTTAACCTCTTTTTGCGAAAACAAGGGTAATAATCCTTCTGGCATATGGTTCCTCTGGATCTTTTGTGTTTTATGGCCGCCTGTGTGTTTCCTAAAACGTCCAGGTCAGCAAAAACACATTGATTTAAACTCCAAAACATTTTAAAAGTTTACGGAACCAGAAAGTTGTTACACAGGAATAGTGAGGCAACACCCTTCAGAATGCAGTGCTTATAACTACAGCACGGTCTAAATATGAAAGCTTAGTGCATGAACTCTTAAATGTAAAACTTTTGACGACAACAATACCACAGCTTTCCTGCACTTTCGTACAGAAGAGTCGAAAAGGCGCCATGTGTAGCTCTTTGGTATATGTTAACTCCCTACAGAAAGCTTTATGAAATATACATTTGCCTAAGCGTTTTGGGACGGAAATATTGATGTTAGATTTGTTGTTCAGTTCTAATATAAGTAGGTTGCTCGTTCGTTCAGAGCTGCATAATGTATTTATACGCTTCTATTAGGCAGCATTGCTTTCTACGTACCATAAAACGTTAGCTGAAAAAGCAATAGAAGTTATACGAATGTAATAACTTTGTAGGTCGGACTTTTTTCTGGTAAGCTACGAATTATCACAGTCGAAACTGTTGGACATTGAATGTCAAACCCGTCATCTACAAAGGAATATCACGACTGACATTGGATTATCCACAAAGGGATATCACGACCGGATTATCCACTCATTTCATGCTTTGCTGACCTTGCATCTAATACACGTGTGCGAAATAATGCTGTTAACATTCTTGGCTCTGTAACAAATTATTAATCTAAAAATATTTGGCTTCCTCTCTTCATTATACTTCCATGCATGCAAGCCCTTGTAATTTGGAGAGTTCTGAAGTGAGATACAAAATTATTACTGACCTCGGGGAATTATTTGTAATGGCTGTCAGAAACACAAATCAGTGAATTCCGTGATATTGTTGTAGTGACATGTCCACATATTGTAAGGGTTACACAGCAACATAATTTAATATATGCCTTATGACAGAAGATTACACTTGCATTATGAAGGGTCACAGTCTATGCAAGTGAAGCTTTATTTGATTATATTTCATTGCTAACTTGATGTTTATTCATGAATTCATGCGTTATTAACTTTTAAAGGGTTTAAATCATAGTCATTGCAACAACAACAAAATAGTTTGAAGCTGATGACTTCTTTTTTTAACAATGTCGGGAGAACATTTACAAGACCATTTGTACATTTACTTATGGTTTTGAATATTATCTCCGATCTTTTGGTCCAAGAATATCGGGAGTTCTTTACACACACTCACGCGAGCGCGATCACGCATGCACAAGCGATTTCAATATCCGTCATCAATGAGCGGGTTGGGTAATGGGCAAGATCGGCAATAGTGTTTCATTTTCTAATATATATATATATATATATATATATATATATATATATATATATATATATATATATATATATATATATATATATAAATTGGAGAATATTTGTGTGTATATATATATATATATATATATATATATATATATATATATATATATATATATATATAAACATTTGGTGTATATTTGTAATTCTCTCTCTCTCTCTCTCTCTCTCTCTCTCAATCACCGACAAGAAACCATCGCCGTTACTGCTCCAAATGAATATTCGCAAGACAAGTAGTAAGAGATTTAACAAATAAAAAGTTTTGATATTTTTGTATAAAGACATTACTTGAAATTACAGTATTTGAAAATAAAATTCCTTTAATTAACTTCGAGTCGAAACATTTGCATTGGTGCCACAGGAGGGAATGTGCGGGGATAAGACTAGTGATGGGACAAAGGTCTGATTTCAAACAAACAAATAACATACTAAAGAAAACAGAAAAAAGGCCTACAATGTCATGGCTGTATTCTGGCACCGTTCAACTAAAACTGAGTTATATGGTCCGAAAATATGGAGCATACTTTGGAAAATATCCATTTTTTTATTTTTTCTGTTGAGTAACATGTTATCTTACACATATAGTAATATAAAATATGTATATCCAAACGATAGATTTAATATTACACAAATAGTCATCTGCATATTTCCTATCTAGATGATAGGTTGACATTGTTACTCTAATTAGTAATGTGAATATTCACTGAACCAGTCATGCATCAATTGCCGTACGCACCTCCTTAAATTATTATTAGTGAAGACAGCGGTTTGATCGGCTTAAATCAAGCTAATGCGTTTCGTCCTGATTAACTGAATCCCAAGCTACTTAAAAGACTTGCAAGTTCAGTCAAGTACACACAATGTCTCATATTTAATATTACTCTTGAAATTGTAAGATTTCCAGAATCTTGGAAACTTGCAAATGTTGTACCAGTAAATAAGAAAAGTTATAAAATAAATGTTTCAAGAAATGCATGACATCGTTCACTGGTATTCGGTAACCTGGAATTTTAAAATAAATTAGAATAAGGATTTAATCTTTGTTTTCAAAGGAAACAGACAGAAGGAAGACTGCAATTTTAAGTGGAAAATCGGTCCAAACATTATTCCGATTTCCCGAACTACCGAATACGTCGATATCCCTATGAGTTATGACCCGAGCTGCGTAGCAAAAGTAGAAAAGGCATTTTTTTAAAGGAACAAAATCACTATATTCCCTTGTCGGGATTGGGAAAACTGAATGTAAATTAAACCCCTTAACCACTGCAGGTCTATATAAAAGAGTATTATTCCAACAGCGCTTTATGGTTGTGAAGTGTGGTCAAAGATTGGATCGAAAGACAATGCAAATGTAGATGTATTTCAGCATCACTGTGTGAAGCACATTCAAGACTTCGCGCGTAATACCAGATCTACAATGAGCGAAAGCTTGCTTGGACTGAACAGAATTGTAGCTGAAATTGATAAAAGAAAGCTAAATTTTCTGTGCAAATTATATCATACGTCTGAGAAAAAGAATATTTTTAATGAGATTATATGCTTTCCTTTGCAGGAATAACCGCATGAAACAAATGGGATTCTATTCCCGACAAAAATGACTGATAGACTTTATTTATATTTTTATACAAGATAAGACATTTCTGGTTAAGAAGGAATGGAAGAGCATTTTATGTAACACCATAAATGAATATGAGAATAATTACTTCAAGCACATATGTTTTAATGATTCACCCATTCAAAGATTTTAAAATATACATCATTATATTAAACCATCATTTTGTGTCAAATACCAAGGTCAAACAAAGAGCTAAAACTTGTAAAATTGTAGCCATGTTTCTGGTCACTCCATACAGTATTCATAATTGTCAACATTGCAATACTCCATACAGTATGATACTTCATAATTGTCAACATTGCAATACTCCATACAGTATGATACTTCATAATTGTCAACATTGCAATACTCCATACAGTATGATACTTCATAATTGTCAACACTGCAATACTTCGTACAGTATGATACTTCATAATTGTCAACATTGCAATACTTCGTACAGTATGATACTTCATAATTGTCAACATTGCAATACTCCATACAGTATGATACTTCATAATTGTCAACATTGCAATACTCCATACAGTATGATACTTCATAATTGTCAACATTGCAATACTTCGTACACTGATGTTATTGCTCATATGCTAATCTCGTTTTCAAAACACAGAGAATGAGGGATCTATTTTGGTCGCATATTATCAATAATTTTGATATTCTACATGGTGCATATCTTCATAATATATCTGACGAAGAATTTGTTCAGCACTTACCGGGTAGGGAATTCCCCTACACATGTGGACTGAATGACATTGAAGTCCAACGAAATGTTATGATGTCAGTTGCAATATTTTCTGGAGGAAGCTTACATGAATTTTGCAACTAATTCGAATGTTTTTTGTTTGTTTGTTTGTTTCCTTGTTTGTTTGTTTTCGTTTTGTTTTGTTTTTAATGGGTTCTTTTTGTAATTGTTTGTGTGTGTGTGTGTGTTGGGGGTATTTTTTTTTATTTTAGAAAAGGCTAGCTAAAATAAAGATGATAAATGAATGAATTAATTCAAAATTTAATATTATCCCGCTGGGTTACCTTACTAATAACATGACTTCACAGTATTGATTATGTCGCTATATGTAATATTGACCCTAGTTCTCAATCTTGAAAATTGTATTTTGTACCTCATATGTATATTGAGTTGGAGAATAAATGAATGATTGATCTCTATAGATGACGCCATCAAGATTAGGATGATATAACACGTGTCAGCGTTTCACACATATAATGGACACTTTCTACCTTAACATTATTTAGCTTAACGCCTTCTAAATTTATTGCGTTGTTCGATCCATTGGTATGTACTCAATAAAACCATTAAGGGATGACCATATCGCCTTTCTCCCTACGAAGGGAGACTGTAGCGGGTGACGCTGGTATGGTATGGGGGGGTCATACCAATCAAACATATTTAAAAAAATTGTATTCTTGTTTATGTATGCATGAGTTTGTGCTTTATACATGTAATTGTACGTCATGTCCTTCTCATTCTTGCATCTGTACCATTTTCTAATTGATGTTATTAATCTCCTAAAGGAGGAAATCAGGATTGATAAATTGATTCATTATGTTACACGTATAGTATTATGAACTATTTATATCCAAACGATAGATTGGATATTACACAAATAGTCAGTTGTACATATCCTATCTAGTTGATAGGTTGACATCATTACTCTAATAGTATCGTGAACATTTACTGAACCAGTCATGCATCAATTGCAGTACCCACCCCTTCTTAAATTATTATTAGTGAAGACGACATTTACAGCGGTTTAATCGGCTTAAATCAAGCTAATGCGTTTCGTCCGGATTTACTAAATCCCAAGCTACTTAAAAGACTTGAACGTTCAATCAAGTACACACTATGTCTCATATTTAATATTACTCTTGTAAACTTGCAACTGGTGTACCAGTAAATAAGAAATGTTATATAATAAATGTTGTACCAGTAAATAAGAAATGTTATATAATAAATGTTGTACCAGTAAATAAGAAATGTTATATAATAAATGTTGTACCAGTAAATAAGAAATGTTATATAATAAATGTTTCAAAGGTATTGTCCAATATTACTGCTTTATACCTTGTCCAAGGTATTTGAAATGTGTGCTTATAAATATTTTTATAATTATATTGTTCAGCATAATTTAATTGTACCAAATCAATCGGGCTTCGCACCCGGTGACTCTACGACCCATAATGATATAGATATTTACAATACAATTTGCATATTTACATTACAATTTGCTTAGCTAGAACAGATTTTTGTCCCGTGTAAATAAAGCATTTGAGTGTGTTGATTATTCAGGATTGATTTTAAAACAGAAATATTAACATTGAAGGTAGTTTACTTTTCCGGTTAGAACAATTGTTATCATGACGAAAGCAACCTCGATCCCGAATTTGAACAAAATTATATCCCAAGCGTTGCTTTATTACTCGTACGAACACCTCAAAATTACCTATGTATTCTTGCAACCATATGTGTCCGAAACCAACAGTTTCTAGAAGTTCTTTAATTCTTACTACCCATGATTTTATTTGGGTTTAATATACATTCTGCATATAAAATTTCATACACAATTGCTGTGTATTTCCTGCTGCTATAATTTATAATTTTAACCAATATTTAATAATTCTAAAAAATCTAAGTATTATAACAGCAACTCTCCCAATTCACCAAATACAATGTCATTCTGTGTTGACTGTTTAATACCTAGTATAATTTTAACTAAAACGCAAATGAACTCTTTCAACAGCATTACATTGTATAAATGCCCACACTGCTGCACCAAATGATAGATATATCAGAAAATATATACAGGTATTTATTCAGTGTAAACAAGGATGTCATTGCTTGTCCTGCTAACGTTTTTTTTCTTTTTTCAGCTTCTGTAAATGGGCCACCCGTCGTACTAACAATTCCTAATTATACAAATTTACTAAAAATTTCAATTTAAATTCCATCATAATAAAATCTTTGATTATTCGCGACTCTACCATCTTTTCGAATAATCATGACCTTATTCTTAGATGTATTTTATTATTAAGTTCCTGATCCAAACAAGTCTTTCAGTGCATCTAACCCCTTTTTTTTAAACCATAACCACTTGTTGAAAAATTACAAGATCGTCAGCATTTAATATTAGGAACATCTGTATCATACCAATGTCAATGACATGAATACCCTTTTCAATAAAAATTGTCCTCTACATTACTAAACATTGAAAATAAAAATGGTGATAAGTTTCACCTTGACCTATACCCATATACAAGTATTTGTCTGAAGAGGCCTGGGAGAAAGGTAATACCTTGAAATGACTGAAATTTGGATGGGATCGTTGGAAAGAATGTTTAAATCTTATATACATTCCTTGTTTGAATATGCTGATTATATATGGAATTACTGTACTATACAAGAAAAGAATCTTTGGAAAATTAAATTTGGAAGTTAAGATGAATAGTAAACTGAATAGCAAATTGGTGCTACCAAGCACTGCCTGCAGGATTTAACCAAATCGGGTCCTGTTTTGATCGTTGTCAACGTCATATATTTTGTTGTCGTGGAAGTATTGTTTGCTGTTGAGTTGTAACTTTCATAGCTGTTATTGAGGGGGGGGGGGATTCTCCAGTTATCCTTGTTTCCATGGTCAATCTTCCATAAACACACGCTCTGTGTATATAGTATATTCTCGTTGATTATTCTTAGCACCAGTTAGGATCTTAACAAATCACTCTGAATACTTTGTTAATATTTCTATATTGAAAATTACTTTTTGCGAATAAAAAAGCGTTGGAACTCTGTTTTGTTAATGCATTGTATCACTGAACAGAGATTATGTTTTCCACCCGTGTACATATTAGTTATGCATGGGTAATTTACCATCAACAAACACACAACGTGTATAATGCATCAGGCAATCGCTTGATGAAACTAATAAAAAATAACATATAAAGACCATCAAGATATTTGTAATAATGACTGTTCTTATGTATGTATAGGGTTTAACTGCACATCAGCACAATCCTGTGCTGATGATAACATCATTTACTTTGAACCATCAAGACGTTAATGAAAATTCGGTAAATTATTATTCCTCGAACCCGTCAGTACAGTACTGCATTAGCATGCCTGAAACTATATAAGCGTATATACTTATTTGAAAAATCGGTACTGAACTGACCATTTATTAAATAAAATTACCTTAACCCTCAAATACACACAATATAATAACAATTTAAATAATCAGTTATGAAATTTCATTATAATCTAACTACTTTTTGAGCTATTTTATGTAAAATTTGACTTGGTTTTTAACTGTAGCTTGTTATGGAAAGTACTCCAGTGACATCATATTAAAGGGAGGTAAGCAATACAATACCAGTTATAGCACTGTTTTAAAATTGGTCACATGTTCGCTCATAAAATATATACTTGACATTTTTTTGCCCATTAAAGCTATTTTTCCTTGATCACTGAAGGATAAGCTTCATATTAAAACAAACATCTTACAAATTATTTGAGGCACAGATATGAACCATGATACCCTTTTTAAATAAAAAAAAATTGATGACATCTCACGTATCACAATAAATGTTTTCTCTTCAAGGTCAAATCCACTTATTAATTCCAAGCCACCATCTAGCGGCATTTGAGATAGAGCCTTGAACTTTTGTTACTTTCCATTAACTCTACAGCTCTGTCATAAAAGTAAGTCATATTTCATCCTTGTACACTTTCGGTGACTTCACCACAGTTGACGGGGGACAAGCATTCACTGAATTTGTTGTTTATTTAGGCACTCCACCACTGGTCAATCATTCTCCCTTCCATATTGTTTGGACTAATGATTCAAAAATTCTCACGTTATCACCACACAGAAATATCGTTGTATAATGATGACGAAAAGTATGTTGTGTAATAACACATTTCTAGAATGAAAGGAGTCAATGTGTTGTGACAGTCCATCCCCGTTTATCGAAGTGTCAAAGGAACGGACAATGATAGTGTTACACCTTATTGTTTGATGCATGAAAGTTTTCTCTCGAGGATGGAGAGTGGTGGGGGGTGGGGGCAGAATTTTGGCTAGTGAGTTAATGATCTCGTATATATCAAAACAATATGCTTTTGTCCTGTTATTTGTTGTTCCTTCGGCTACATTCTACCTAGTCGATGGTTACGTGTGATCCATTAAATATATTTAGTAAAGAAAGGACTGGAAATGCATTTTGTACTAATTCGGACCACAAGAAATGATAATAAAACGGAACGCATTGTTTTTTTCAATAATTCTTGCAGTTGAAACAGCCGTGAGGTCGGTTTGAACTGTCACACAACTCTCTTACACTTGTCTCTTTAACTATACTAATATTTGAACAATTCTTCGAGGATGTTTCATATACCGCATTTCTTAAAAAAAATTAATATTTTATCTTTATCATCTTTCACGCTCCAGGTAGTTCAGGTTTGATATAATCGCAGACGAGTACATGACGTAGATACAATTTAGTGAAATGAGTTCCAAGTAAATCTAGATTTTCAGGAGTACATGACGTAGATAAAATTTAGTGAAATGAGTTCCAAATAAATCTAGATTTTCAGGAGAAAAGTGAGACTAATCAGAATTAAATGGACATAAGAAATCGAAGAACTGTCATCACAGTGAAGTGATTTTCGAAAAGTGACTGCGTTCATAATTGCTTTGGCTACAATACACTAGTCCAGGGGATGGGGAGTTAATTATATTTCATGCTACAATGCATTAGTCCAGGGGATGGGGAGGTAATTATATTTCATATCATGCATTGTTATAACACTGATAGTGTCTTCTCTACTGCAACATTGCTAGTATATAATTACTGGATTGACATGAGGTATCGCATCCATGTGCAAATGATAATGCTTCCGAGACCAGACACCTGTCAAATATATGCCCAAAAAATATTGGTTTCATTTGGAACTAAAATATCTTTCATATCTTGCATTCAATGGGTATCATTACTTATCTGAAGGATAATGAATACGCGTCTTTAGACCTGCCTTGTACAAATACACACATTCCCTGGATGCTTTAACTCATCTTTAGACCTTCCTTGTACAAATACATACATTTCCTGGATGATTTAACTCGTCTTTAGACCTGCCTTGTACAAATACATACATTCCCTGGATGCGGGCTTTAAATCTTCAAAACTTCCTGTGCATGATGTCAATGTGATAAAACTTAAGTCCGCATGCGGTCTTAAAGATACTGTAAATTAATGAGAACTACGCGGGTTTGATTAGTAAAGTCGGAATATTATACTTAGTGGAATAACATACGAAGCCAATTAGGATATATATATATATATATATATATATATATATATATATATATATATATATATATATATATATATATATATATATACATATAAATGTGTGTGTGTGTGTTGTGTATGTATAGTATGTACGCTGTGTCTGTGATATACCATGATATGTATAGGAGATAACGAGGTTTGCCGACTTTCCTTTGAATGAAAAATGTATACAACGAGTGGTATATCAAAGATACAGCGTACATACTATACATATATTTTATTTGAACCACATACAAATACACATACTTGCATTCCCAAGAAATTGATAGGTACTCCAATGTAATTTTGCTATTTCCACAAATTTCATCATTACCTACCTTTAAATGCTTAGTGTTGTCCTTATAAATGTATTTTCTTTTGGAGGGGGGCCGAGTTTGAAAGGGGGGGGGCTGTATGGTCTCCTTGATGCTATTGGTTTATCAGTAAGCGATTTACTTAAGTTTTTGCTTCTTTCAGTTCTGTTTCTTGTTGTAATATCTTTGTCTACGTGTCAAGAATGGTTCAAGAAGTAAGTCCTACGAGAAACCCGTACAATTCTGCCTCTGCTTGAATCAGTTCTGAACAACCCATATCTCAACTGGCTAATTCTTAGGTTCAACATTAGTATACATTGTTATACATTTCTTCCTCTCGTTCTTTCTCCTATACCTTTTTTTCTGGGAATATTACTCACAAGGTCAAAAGCTCGTACCGTTTATAGAAAATATTCATTTTCCAAATCAGTGTCAGTAAATATCATATATTTGATTTTGTAGTTATTTTCTATGTCTACTGTTACTTTTTGAGGGAGTCTTGTTAAACGTGCACATTCGCATGTTACCTGACCAATCTGAACAAGCAGCGTGGCTTGAGTAGACGGATACGTCTTGAGGCGGAGGCGGGGCATTAGGCACTCCGGTTTGAGGACAGTCTTCCCAATGGAACTATCGTGTTTCGTCATGGCCCTGGTGGGTGGCTCTTTAAACTCCTGCTTTTATTTACGCAGACGACCAGAAAGCGAATCAGAGGCTTTTTGGAGGATTATTTCAAGTATTACCTTGATGATTCTATCATACACTAGAAAATGTATTCCATACAAAATGAATTGCAGCGGCATCAGCAATGATTTAACAGCAATGTCGCAAAAGCAATATACCACTGAAGGTATAATTGCCGCAACCAGAGTTTTGACAACTAAATGAATACATGTTTATATTACAGTCAAACTGATTGTATGAAAGAAACCGTTGAAACCACAAACACAGCGTAATGTATTATTCGGTCTTATTTTTTTGTTGTCAAACATAGTATTATCAAGTAATATTTTTGAATTTTTTCCTCATTCATTTAGTAAATATGATAGGTGAACAATTGATTTTCATTATTTTTCATTAGTTTCATACATTATGATACTTGTATATTGTTACAAGATTTCAGTCATGTTTAGCACGAACTTGATTCACTCTTTCAGCGATTCGCATCATCCAAAAGAACGAAAATGTGACCGGTTGTACTGTATGTACAGTCAGTTTTGAACTTTCAATTTCAAATCCACATGCCAAGATATGAAAGATATTTTGGTTCCCGTATTCTTGAAACTGTTTGAGAACAAAACTCAAAGTCAAACTCCCAAAACGTAGACAGTCTGTAACTTTAATAAGAGATAAGTTAGATTCAGAATAATCTCAATTTGAGTTCTTCTCATAGACTGCTAAATTTTATTGACCTTGGTATTGCTTTTGCCTGAATTTCCTACTCAAGAAATTTTGAGAATATAAGGCCAGGCCTGGATTTCACCAACAGAACTTAAGTCCAGACTTAAATTTAAGTTTAGAATCTTGCGATCTGATTGACTGAAATTTAAGTCTGACTTAAAATTGACCAATCAAATCTCTTAAATGTCTTAAATCTAGACATAATTTAAGACTTATGTCTGTGAAATTAAGGCCAAACCTCATATTCTTGAAACTAGTTGAGTCTTAAGCAAGACACTCGATTTCAAGCTAAAAAAAATCCCCCAATCGGATATGATACTGCAGTATGTCAACATTATTGACATTTAGCTTCCTAGTAGAAGAACCAAAGTAAAGAAGGTCATTGCAGTTTAATTATTATCACTTAACTGCATTATTACAGAACCAAAAAGTCGTCCGACTTTGTTCTTGAGCTTGAATTTCGTGCTTCAAAGATTTTGATAAATCTCTTGCCGATTGACCTTGTATTACATGAAGAGGAATGAACTTTCGTTCATACTTATCTATCGATGCACAATTTACAGGTACCTTTCCTTAAATAATTGAAAACTCAACGGAAATTGTTTTTTCAATTAGATTAAAATTTTATCCAGATAATATTATTGCAAATCTTTAACGGAAAATAGATAAATACAAATGACCTACATACGAAATAATGTCTGCAATTTTTCTTACGCTCATGGTTCATGCAGCATCAATCCCTAAAGATTAGAATTATTATTTTGGGCTTTAATTTTTGGGACAGAGAACGGCAAATTTCAGGTACCAAAGAAAACGATAATTATTTTTTTACCTATATCTATATATATATATATATATATATATATATATATATATATATATATATATATATATATATATATATATATGTGTGTGTGTGTGTGTGTGTGTGTGTGTGTGTGTGTGTGTGTGTGTGTGTGTGTACACCTGAAAAAAATAATTATTATATAGTGTGTACAAACAATACAGTAAATCAAGTATTGTTGGAACAGATCATAAGTTATCCAGTAAATATCATATGTGTACCAGGTATGCCACAGTAACTAGATTTCATACGAATCGCTAGGTATCCATTATATATCATGTGTGCTAGGTATGCCACAGTAGTTAGGTTTCATACGAATCGCTAGTTATCCTTTTATCAGTATGCTTTACAGAGTGCATCAAATGGTCTCACGTCAAACTTAGGGCAACGTCATGAACAAATGAACATCACAGACGCAAGCTGCGATAATCGCCATTTTTGAATACCCGACAAAATACGTACTGATACGTAAATAAAACATATATTTTTCCTTTATGATTTAGAGTTTTTTTAATCTAATATCCATTATAAACTATCATCTGACGACATGCTTGAAGCAAACAAACTTTATTTTTCCATAGTCTAAACCCAAAGTCTTATGAATCGTATCAAAATATTATTAGATTGAATTTTGTACAAGCGCTAAAAGAATTTTGTACAAGCTCTATAGCTTGTTTATTGATTGTACCTTATTGCTATACTACATCGCCTGATCGTGATTGTGTTCTTTGGAACAAAGTCTAAATAACTTAAAAAACCTATTGTTAATTAGGAAACAATACAGATAAGTCACGGAGACTCCAAAATATCCTAAAACGACTTCTTCTCTACTCTCATATAAAAAGAAGAAGGAAAACACAAATATGGGAATTGCTAATAGAGTATGACTTTTGATTTTGGAAGAGAGAGAAAAGTTTAATTTTGACTCAAACATTGACATCGATTATTTACGGTAAGCTTGAAAACCAATTACCATTTCATATCTAAAAGTCGTTTATAAAGTGTCCATTATCGCATATAAAAACAAAGTCGTTCCACTCGATGCGCTGTCACAAACATATATTAAGTACACATAAGTTTACAAGTATTAGCTTTTCTAAAAAGCTTGCCTTCTTTAATCTGAACCACTTGCATGCCGTATCGAAACCCATTGATTTGTGGGGTATAACCGAGGTGTGACTGAACAAGGTTTGTGCAGCAGAATCTGTATCCCATTTGTTTTGGTCGCCTGGGGGTGACCGCTTTGGTTTGATGCGGGACTTCCCCGGAAATGAGGATTCGATGATGCAACGTAGTGCAGTAACGCACTGTATAAATTCGATTTATTTCATTAAACAGATAATCACTGAGATTACATGCATAAACAATTAAAAATGTATCCCATGTTACATCGAGACTATGAAATACACACTAAAGCTAGCTTTTTTCTATTTTTCCACACGCCGAACCTTAAAAACAGAGAATCCTGCTTATTAACGTGAGGTGATATTTGATTGGTCAGCCACTAGCAGATGCACTGTATAATCCTGTATACCTCCCCATATATTAGTAGACTGCTTTGAAATTCGACAAAAGTTCGTTATGTATGCGCTTATAAGGCACTGACATTAACATATTCAAATATCAAATTGAAATTCATACACGAAAAATTTTTTATTTTAAAACTAAAATGTATATAAAAAAAACATACTTTGTCCATGCGTTGTTCGTTTTCTTTATTGTGATGTATGTTTCTGCTATGAAATTGCTTTAAAATTGCTATTAGTTGTCTCTGATATTTAGAGTTTTTGTACCAGTTGCCTTAGTCTGACTTCAAGAGCACTTCCATTCTAAAAGGAAACGTATTAAGTTAAGTTTTAGTGCCTGTTTTTGAGGATTGCAGCATGTTTGTTTTGTTCAGTCTGACATTGAGACCAATGACACAAAGTGCCCAGCATGCATTTTCAAACGTTAATAGAACATCTGAAGAACATTTTTGAAAACAATCTTTTCAATGAAAAGATTACAAATGTTGGAGCAGACTGGGATTAGCAGTGCATAACGAGTATATTGTAGTTCGTACAATATCAAGCTCGTTCTCTAGGTTTCACTTATTTAATGTTTTTATCCCGACAACACGTGCTCTAAAACAGGGTGAAAAAATCAATTTAGCTTCTTGACGGCAACATTTACTAAGAAAAAAAAATTCTTAATCATGTCAATACATTGCTCAATACCTCACTGGCAATATTCACAGGAGACATTGACATTGGAGAGATTATCAATGGGAGATAATCCGACTTTGTTTCTGGCGGAAATAAGCAAGAGCCAAACAAGTGACAAGTGACTTGAACCGTTTCCACCAATCGGCATGTTACGTATCAAAACAGTTCGTGCCTACACTACCGGAAAACATGCTATTTTATCCACTCGATGTGTGTAATTCTCAAAAGTGCGTTTTGAAAGCAGTGCGGAAGTAAATTGACCTGTTAATGATTGTAAAAGCCGACTTCCTGGAAAGACGGCTCTGATGTTACATCAGCATTGATATTAGGCCCTAATCTCAATTTTCCTTCCATCAAACCCACCCCTCTCTCTCTCTCTTTTCTCTCTCTCTCTTTTTTTCTCTCTCTCTCTCTCTTTCTCTCTCTTTATCTCTCTCTCTCTCTCTTTTCTCTCTCTCTCTTTCTCTCTCTCTCTCTTTCTTCTTCTTCTTCTTCTTCTTCATTGTGAACAACACTTTACCCTATGAGATGATAAGTTTCCATATTTCCATTGATTTGGTTTGATGAAATAAAAATTGTAAAATAATGTGCTGTCATCAAGAGTGAATTGCAAATAATTAATAGTATGGTTCTTCTTTCGTTTTACTTGGACGTGAATACTTCTGTGCCATGTTTGACGGGTCAGAATTGGGATATGGACACAACCTCGTAATGTTCAGAAATCATGGAAATCGGGTGCACAAATAATAACGAATTTGTTTCAGAGACAAACTATCTATGAAAACGTCAGGTATAATAGGTTTTTGAGATATTTGCAACTTATTCTGCATCTACTCTATATTATGTCCGTGTGCTGTCGTCTCTGAGGTCGAGATTCATTTCTATCTGTAAATTTGAATTTTGTAATACTTGCAATTACCACTCGCTATATACTTTACTCACACATACACACGTAAAAATGTCTGCATTGATAAGAAAGGGAGACCGAAATGTAAAAACGAAAGAGTTATCATCTTCCAGTGGAACCATGGCAAGATATATTGATTTAGTACAGTGTGTGACGCTTCCGATCTTAATTCAAGCAAAGCAGCGTTATTCCTGAATATTTGCAGAGCTTGCATCTGAAACTATGCTTGCTTTGATTGTGATATATGAATTAAGAACGATGGTTTGTAATTAATACAAAAGGGAGAATGTCTTCACATAAATCCATAAGAAAAACTTCGTTTATCTATTTTAGTATTTATATTGCAATACCTACAAACCTGGTGGTCGAAGGGAAAATATTTCCTTATTGCACAACAGCCTGGGCAACTGCATAATCCTGCCGTATGCCTGGTAAGTCTCTCTCTCTCTCTCTCTCTCTCTCTCTCTCTCTCTCTCTCTCTCTCTCTCTCTCTCTCTCTCTCTCTCTCTCTCAGAGCAGAGAATTTAATGTTATACTCAATCTAAGGTTCTTTTTGACATTTTACCGTTTATCAATATTTTTTGTTAAAGGTTTCTTTCCTGTTAAAGTATTTTAGTCTTGTGTGATATTCTTGTTCTGCTTGTAGGTACTTAACGACAAAAGATACAATCGAAGTAAAAACTGTAATTGCTGCTTACCCTCAGAAAATGTGTATCAAAGTTGCGACGTACACGAGTTGCACGTGTACTATTCGTTTTATGCAGACTATTCCGTTTGAAGTGGCAGGTTGTGAGCTTTTGCGTAATGAACTTCAGTTTGAATTCGTCAAACCCAATCTCTTGTTAAAAATGGAAAGGCAATATAGCATTTTACTTGACTTGATACAGGTCTCTATCTATATCAGACGCCTTTGAAAGTTCCAGCTTTCACCGTGTATGAATCTATTTGTGGGGTATCTATATAGCTTCACATCATCGGTATCATATGTATGTCATATATTTTCGCGTAATTACAAACAAACTGTGTTGTAGTTCCTTTGTGGCAATTACTGTCAACGAAAATGACTAACCGTGAATCTTTATGTGGCCTAAAGCTATTCGTGAATGAGGTATAGATGGCAAACTTACAAGTAATGCATATACACAACGGAAGAAGAAACGGTGACGTATTTAATACTGCATATATTACAGTTAACGAGCTTTAAGAGCTGTAGTATACGTGTTTGGGTGGCAGTACTACACATGGAATAAAGGTAGTGTGGCAGTACTACACATCGAATAAAGGTATTATGGCAGTACTACACATCGAATAAAGGTATTATGGCAGTACTACATATGGAATAAAGGTAATATGGCAGTACTACACATGAAATAAAGGTAGTATGGCAGTACTACACATCGAATAAAGGTAGTATGGCAGTACTACATATGGAATAAAGGTAGTATGGCAGTACTACAAATGGGATAAAGGTAGTATGGCAGTACTACATATGGAATAAAGGTATTATGGCAGTACTACAAATGGGATAAAGGTAGTATGGCAGTACTACATATGGAATAAAGGTATTATGGCAGTACTACACATCGAATAAAGGTATTATGGCAGTTCTACATATGGAATAAAGGTAGTATGGCAGTACTAAATATGGAATAAAGGTATTATGGCAGTACTACAAATGGAATAAAGGTAGTATGGCAGTACTACACATGAAATAAAGGTATTATGACAGTACTACATATGGAATAAAGGTATTATGGCAGTACTACAAATGGGATAAAGGTAGTATGGCAGTACTACAAATGGGATAAAGGTAGTATGGCAGTACTACAAATGGGATAAAGGTATTATGGCAGTACTACAAATGGGATAAAGGTAGTATGGCAGTACTAAAATGGGATAAAGGTTGTATGGCAGTACTACAAATGGGATAAAGGTATTATGGCAGTACTACATGGGATAAAGGTAGTATGGCAGTACTACAAATGGGATAAAGCTAGTATGGCAGTACTACATATGGAATAAAGGTAGTATGGCAGTACTACAAATGGGATAAAGGTAGTATGGCAGTACTACATATGGAATAAAGGTATTATGGCAGTACTACATATGGAATAAAGGTAGTATGGCAGTTCTACAAATGGGATAAGGTAGTGTGGTAGTACTACACATGGAATAAAGGTATTATGGCAGTAGTACATATGGAATAAAGGTAGTATGGCAGTACTACATATGGAATAAAGGTAGTGTGGCAGTACTACACATGGAATAAAGGTATTATGGCAGCACTACACATGGAATAAAGGTAGTATGGCAGTCATACATATGGAATAAAGGTAGTATGGCAGTCCTACATATGGAATAAAGGTAGTATGGCAGCACTAAATATGGAATAAAGGTATTATGGCAGTACTACATATGGAAAAAAGGTAGTATAGCAGTACTACACATGGAATAAAGGTATTATGGCAGTACTACACATCGAATAAAGGTAGTATGGCAGTACTAAATATGGAATAAAGGTATTATGGCAGTACTAAATATGGAATAAAGGTAGTATGGCAGTACTAAATATGGAATAAAGGTAGCATGGCAGTCATACATATGGAATAAAGATAGCATGGCAGTCATACATATGGAATAAAGGTAGTATAGCAGTACTACACATCGAATAAAGGTAGTATGGCAGTACTAAATATGGAATAAAGGTATTATGGCAGTACTAAATATGGAATAAAGGTAGTATGGCAGTACTACATATGGAATAAAGGTAGTATAGCAGTACTACACATCGAATAAAGGTAGTATGGCAGTACTAAATATGGAATAAAGGTAGTATGGCAGTCCTAAATATGGAATAAAGGTAGTATGGCAGTACTACATATGGAATAAAGGTAGCATGGCAGTCATACATATGGAATAAAGGTAGCATGGCAGTCATACATATGGAATAAAGGTAGTATGGCAGTACTATAAATGGAATAAAGGTAGTATAGCAGTACTACACATCGAATAAAGGTAGTATGGCAGTACTACACATGGAATAAAGGTATTATGGCAGTCCTACATATGGAATAAAGGTAGTATAGCAGTACTACACATCAAATAAAGGTAGTATGGCAGTCCTACACATGGAATAAAGGTATTATAGCAGTACTACATATGGAATAAAGGTGTTATGGCAGTCCTACATATGGAATAAAGGTATTATAGCAGTACTACATATGGAATAAAAGTAGTATGGCAGTACTACATATGGAATAAAGGTAGTATAGCAGTACTACACATGGAATAAAGGTAGTATGGCAGTACTACATATGGAATAAAGGTAGTATGGTAGTACTACACATGGAATAAAGGTAGTATGGCAGTACTACAAATGAAATAAAGGTAGTATGGCAGTACTACATATGGAATAAAGGTAGTATAGCAGTACTACACATGGAATAAAGGTAGTATGGCAGTACTACATATGGAATAAAGGTAGTATGGTAGTACTACACATGGAATAAAGGTAGTATGGCAGTACTACAAATGAAATAAAGGTAGTATGGCAGTACTACATATGGAATAAAGGTAGTATAGCAGTACTACACATGGAATAAAGGTAGTATGGCAGTACTACATATGGAATAAAGGTAGTATGGCAGTACTACATATGGAATAAAGGTAGTATGGCAGTCCTACATATGGAATAAAGGTAGTATGGCAGTACTAAATATGGAATAAAGGTATTATGGCAGTACTACATATGGAATAAAGGTATTATGGCAGTACTACATATGGAATAAAGGTAGTATGGCAGTACTACAAATGGGATTAGGTAGTGTGGCAGTACTACACATGGAATAAAGGTATTATGGCAGTACTACATATGGAATAAAGGTAGTATGGCAGTACTACATATGGAATAAAGGTAGTGTGGCAGTACTACACATGGAATAAAGGTAGTATGGCAGTCCTACATATGGAATAAAGGTAGTATGGCAGTCCTACATATGGAATAAAGGTAGTATGGCAGTACTACACATGGAATAAAGGTAGTATGGCAGTCCTACACATCGAATAAAGGTAGTATGGCAGTACTACATATGGAATAAAGGTAGTATGGCAGTACTACACATCGAATAAAGGTATTATGGCAGTACTAAATATGGAATAAAGGTATTATGGCAGTACTACAAATGAAATAAAGGTAGTATGGCAGTACTACACATGGAATAAAGGTATTATGGCAGTACTACATATGGAATAAAGGTAGTATAGCAGTACTACACATGGAATAAAGGTAGTATGGCAGTACTACATATGGAATAAAGGTAGCATGGCAGTACTACATATGGAATAAAGGTAGTATGGCAATCCTACATATGGAATAAAGGTATTATGGCAGTACTACATATGGAATAAAGGTAGTATGGCAGTACTACATATGGAATAAAGGTATTATGGCAGTACTACATATGGAATAAAGGTAGTATAGCAGTACTACACATGGAATAAAGGTAGTATGGCAGTACTACATATGGAATAAAGGTAGCATGGCAGTACTACATATGGAATAAAGGTAGTATGGCAATCCTACATATGGAATAAAGGTATTATGGCAGTACTACATATGGAATAAAGGTAGTATGGCAGTACTACATATGGAATAAAGGTAGTATGGCAGTACTACACATCGAATAAAGGTAGTATGGCAGTACTACACATGGAATAAAGGTAGTATGGCAGTACTACACATGGAATAAAGGTAGTATGGCAGTACTACACATGGAATAAAGGTAGTATGATTGATGTTTCATTCCAGGAGATTATTTATATTTGTAAGTAGAATACTATTTTGTTATTGTTCACACGAATTATTGCTTCGTAAATTTACAGAATGAATGCAATCTCTTGGCATTTGAGATACCATTCTGTACACGCATGTGTTTATTTTCTGGTAAGTATAAGAAATAACTTCCTGCAGCCAAAGTGAAACATGAAAATAACGCATGGGATGTTGTGTTTCAAATATATCACATGATTTTCCCATCATTACCTCTAAAATAAGTTTCTTTACAATCCACTTAACCATTTCTCTGACGAAAGTCGTTGTTTAAAAGTGTATTTTTATTCATACTACTATTTATTATTTCTATAACACAAAAAAAAAAAAACATTTACCTTAAGAACAATTTTTTTATCTTTGATATCGCCCGGAAATTAACATTCATATTTTATTTGTCTACACATATTTCCGTCAGATTGGGAGACTTCTTTAACTCGGTATATTTTCCTAATATTTTATCAAGCTATCACTTGTTGATTTAGAGTGTTGCCATGACAGAACCATATATCATGCTAAAACGTCTGCGGCTCCTACTCGTATTTCATCCTGGCACTGTTGAAAATATAATTTAAGCGGTCAGCATAAGAGCTATGCAATCACTTACATACTGTACACTGTAGAATTCTGGTGTCAAAAGTTCATTTTGCTGTCACTTTTAGAACGTCAGCCCATGTTCAGCGTAATAATAAAAGCTGTTTTGATATAATAAAGATAAGCTTCTATAATTTAAATTGAAAACTTTATTTTTTCAGTTTAATCATAGCAGAGTTGCATTACTCTACTAGTTTATATACTTTTGAGATTGGATGAAACTTAGTAACAATTCATCATCAAAAAAGTACTACTCTTACACGCTGGGAATAAATACAGTTTTGTAAAATACTGATGTCACGTTTTGAAATATATGATTGTGTATCACGACAGTGGCGTACTACGGATAAATGGCGCCCGAGGGGACGATGATAGCCCAAAGGTCCAGAATACGAGGCCCGAATTTTTATCAGCTGTTTTGGCGCCCCAAGACCTCTTGCGTCCTTGGCAACCGCCTCGTCCGCCCCCCCCCCCCCCCGTTCCCCCCCCCCCCGTAAGTACCATACAGATATCACGATTTACTTTAAACTGTCACAGAAGAGTAAGGAATAGTTTGTGTTCAATTAAATTATGTTTAACGCAAATGTTCTCGTTCAGTTTAGGCATGTGCGTGAAAGAGATGGAATACACGAATTTATCCACCTTTCTACTAATTGTTCTACTAAATTATTTCAACTTTTTGGTTATCGGTTACTACCGAGATGGTTAATAGGTTTCTGTCGAGATTCAGTAAGAAGTTTGATAACCAGTTGTATTATCAGTAAGAATTTTGATAACCAGTTGTATTATCAGTAAGAAGTTTGATAACCAGTTGTATTATCAGTAAGAAGTTTGATAACCAGTTGTATTATCAGTACGAAGTTTGATAACCAGTTGTATTATCAGTACGAAGTTTGATAACCAGTTGTATTATCAGTACGAAGTTTGATAACCAGTTGTATTATCAGTACGAAGTTTGATAACCAGTTGTATTACCAGCACGTTTGTCGTTTTCACTTTTTGAATAGTTCTTGTATTCCATGCATTATCTGTCACTTGGCCAATGCAAATCATATTTACTAATAGTACCCGACTAGTTATCAACCTTTATCATTGATCTCTCACACGAATCATAAGAGTGCCAGTCTTGATCTCTCACACGAATCATCAGTCAACCTTTATCATTGATCTCTCACACGAATCATCAGAGTGCCAGACATGCCCACTGCATAGATACGTCTCAAAAACGTCTGACATATCGCAGATCGTGCCTTATCAAAGTAATATTTCATTTCAGTTCATGAGAAAGTGGGAATAATGTATATATCGCATGGTTATTTAATACTAACATTAAATGAATCAATATACCCTGTTCTCCGGAACGCAGATTTATCATTATGTAATTGTTCCAATGAAGGGGGTGGGGGTGATGAGATACTCTCTACGATATTCAACAGTTCTGAAGAGTAGTTGCAATTAGATGAATCGTGCATCTAAACACTAAGTTAATATATTCCTGTCAGATAGATCTACACTACATCTCAGTGGTCAGGACAGACTGCCCAACATCTTTTATCTTAATCTCATGCATTTTGTTCATGATTCAAAAGAACAATTTTCTCAGTAGAGACAAATTTCCTTGGTCATCATTAAAGATTTATCTTTCTATCTAGCCTATCCAATGTTAACGTTAGGAACGTAATTTTATTGTATTAGTAAGAACTAAGAACTATTTTAGATGAATATTCTATATTGTTTCTTGCAATGTTGAATTATATATTTAGTTTTTGATGGTTTTAACGGCACTTTTAACACAATATTGGCTATATCATGCCGTCAGCACTTTCCTTTCTATTTGGTGTATATACGTCAATTCATAATTATAATTCATGTATATATAAATCTCTTGCATTTCTAAATAGATGCATTTATTGGATATAGCATTATACAACTGGCGTGCCGGTGAAGACTTTTAGCTTGCTCGTATGTGTCTATTTGAGTGGACACTGGTCAGAAATAAGTCCCGGTAAAATCAAACGAAAATTATCTTTTTCACTGTATTTTCTTTGAATTCCATTATATTATTTGGTAACCAAGTGATAAGTGGGATGACAAATGCTTGTACTTACATCGGTTTTTCATAAAAACTGTAGGATCCAATCACTTAAGTAATTTAAGAGTGAAGAGTAAGTAAATTACCGCAGCACTAAATCTATTATCCATATTATGAAGTCGGCCCTCCTAGTTGTTTTGTGATCAGCTCTGAGTTAAATATTTTTAATATAAAATAGTAATAGATCACTTTAATTTATACATCTTGATTTCGTTTCTGGAGCCGTACAATACTGTACAACAAATCAGTACCAACAAACCTGTCTATACCGTTATCCAGCGCGAGAAACAAATTATGTCAGTATAAGGAAATCTTTGGTTTATTCTCAAAGTCAGAGAGGTTGAGCGAAAATTGATTGGCGACGTTTCTGCTCAAGAATGTCTTGGTTGACCAATTAAAAACTATATTCGTCACATCAGCGATCAGAGTTTTCTATATATGCTCTTGAAACTTCACAATGATTTGTATATTACTTTCGTTATTGATACAGAGAAAGTAACATATTCAAACTAAAATATGTAAATATTATTGATTCCAACATCACTTCAGTAAGGCTGTATATACCGCTTTTTTGCAACAAAATTAGTATTATCTTGTGTTAGGCAACTTATGACTATACACGCAGGGTACGTATTAGCTTAGAAAATACAGAGCATCCATCCAAATATTATGAGATTAGATGAACCTCCAAAATGATTTCAGATTGATTCATCTTGCGTTTTTTAACTAAATTCCATGAAAGCTAATGCACTTGTTGATTATTGAAACGAGATAGAGGAAAACAATGGCAGCAATTACACTCTGGAAGGTTGAAGTAAAAACTATTTTGTCGACTACACACGAAAACTTGGTCGTTTTTCGTACAAGAAAGACATATTGTTATTATATAAATTTACAACTATACAATTGTACATATTGTGATGGTAGGGACCCGATTACAATGTAGGTGGATACAAATATTGATCTGATGAGACGCCGTTTATGTCACATTTTGCTAAACATATATTATTTAAGAACTCTCTCTCTCTCTCTGTGTGTGTGTGTGTGTGTGTGTGTGTGTGTGTGTGTGTGTGTGTGTGTGTATGTTGGGAGACTTTAACAAATATTTTTTCCCTAAATATGTATTACCCAATATTATTTCGTTGAGTTGGATGTCCTTCCATGTATTAAGTATTCTGGGACTTTTTTCAACAAGTCAATGCCCCATTCACATTCTTTTTTATAGATTCCGGTCCTTATATTCTCAAGGAATCGCACACTTCATTCATACTTTTGAGAGGCACTAATATTTCTATTAGAAATATAATTGCAGTCCATTGTATCCTATCATTTTTAGTTTAATTACATTTTTCTGCATTTAGGTCGCTAAAGTTCATCTATATACTTCACGGGAAACCTAGTCCGCAGATGGATTCCGTGAAGGTGTGACTCACCATTTTACGAATTCGCCTGGAAATTAAATACAGACGTATATAAAGGTCAATTTCATATAGACTTGGCACAGAGAACTCAAATTACTTCCGTCTCACCAAAACAAAATGGCACCGCCGTTAGAAATAAGATGGAAATGCGGGATTCACTTCGGCCAATATAGCTTTATTTGTGTGTCGTTGTTGTTCACTTTACACTTGGGCTCATTTGCACTAAGTTTGGAATACCATTCAAAGGAAAATTAAAATCATTTTCAAAAGGGATCAAGTACATTATTATATGAATCGTGTTGGGAATAAGAACCGGAATGAATTTGTCTGTTCTGATATTGCTCCATTCTTAGGGTGTCAAAAGATAGTGGGGTCAGATAGGTCCGTATGCCTGTCATTAATTCGTGGAAGTTCAATAACGATTTTTCTCAGAAAAGATTCGAATAAAGTCTCAGTTCCGTTTATAGAAATTCCCAATTTGTATTGCATTGCGTTCGATTGACATAAGTATTGACATTTTAATACAATATATATGTTTTGTGATACAGCGTCAAGATTGACAAAATTTGTTAAGATATATTATCTGATGGGATGTAAAATGAAGGTAATATATATATATATATATATATATATATATATATATATATATATATATATATATATAGAGAGAGAGAGAGAGAGAGAGAGAGAGAGAGAGAGAGAGAGAGAGAGAGAGAGAGAGAGAGGGAGGGAGTCGTCTCAACAGTTTCAATTGCAATTCTGCATGTTCCACAGACGTTTGCTTTAGTATGTTTAGGAAAAATTAACCTTTGACTAACGTTGATGAATTTTAAAAAATCTCGTAATGAGGTCTATTCTTTATGACATGTTTCCAGGAGATACTGTGACATAATTACACTAATTGTTGATTACTACCTTCCTTTCTCTTAATAAATTTAAAAATCTAGTAATCAGAGCAAATTGTGGCTTCGTGTCAATCATCATATCATATCATATTTTCAAGAGCATTGACACGCGATGCTACCGATGCTGGTGACCCCCTGTAGCACCTATTATTATCATCTCAATTAAAAAAAAACTGTGCCTAGTTGAGATCGAGAAAATGATAATAAAAGCCTTCGAACGTTTCATGTTTCACTCATTATATTCATACGGCTTCACACGACCGAAATTTAAAGCTCTTATTAACGTGCTAGATATTCTAGATGCCCGGGAAAGGGGAAAGATTCCTTTGAAATCCGGATGAACGATGCCGCTTTGTCAAAAAACATACAGTCGGGTTCCCTGGAGGGATGTATTGTAATCTTAAAAAGGAGAGAGAGCTAATGCAGCGACACCAAAGTAAGAGCTCTCAGGCAAAAGAAATCATATATTGTCCTTTGTAATAAAAGACTAGTGCACGTAAAAGTTTTCTTTTTTGTGAAGAAGAAGAAGATGATGCCGACGACGACGATGATGATAATAAAGAAAAATGCTTTACTAGCAAGATCCGAGGTACAGATAAGCTATCATCAGGGCAGGCGATGGATAGTGGATAGACGGTCTGAAAGTGAAATGGAAAGACGGCTGTTTATGGCTTCAAATTTAAAAAAAATAGAAGAAACAAATTTTTAAGACCGACCTGCATATTGTTCGTTAAGGATGATCTGTCTGGAAGTAGACCACTACTACTTTCAACAATGCCATTGTCAAATTTGCTAGTTTCTCATTTTACTATCGACAAATACTATCTACTTAATATAAGTATGTAACAACGTGCCTAACATAGTCAATCTTGGTCAGATTGGTACAGACCAGGAGCTAATGTCGCATACTGTCATAAATCAGTCCATTTTATTTCATTGGCGATTTATCTTCTCTTTTGTTCTAAGTTAGTCATTAAGGAAAAAATGACTTTTATTATAAAAATTCCTCCTCTGTTTCATGGGTTAACAATATATAATTAATGAAGTAATCATATTTCTCGTAATGATTGCAAGGGATACTGTAATTTATTTATTTTCATGGATTTGCAAAACAAAATGATATCTTCCTTGGTATTTATTCAGTCCTACTGTTTCCACAGCAGAATTATTGATGTAGGGTCTTTAAATTCGTGCTTGTGGTAACCACAAATCCATGAACATTCACTGCATTATATTTGCCTTGAACCCTTTCCGTTAAACATTGTTTTTTGTCTGCTCTACACGTACCGCGACGTGTTCCATATATTTTCCTGGCAATTATTGGCAAAGACATCTGTATTATGTTACGGATTTTTGTAAAACAGCTGGAAATATTTCACAAAATCATACAGAAATATTCACGCTGGATAATTTTCAAAGAAAGCATAAAATATTCTATACATAAAAAAGCGGGGATTTAATGTGAACGTGCATTGGAGCCGTTACTCCAGATAAATGTATACTGTAAAAGCCTTTTTGTACGATAGATTGGAGGAGAAGATGATTTAGAAATTATAAGCAAAGGAGGGACACAACCGGGACGATAAGACAATTAATGGTGATAAGTGCACCCTTCTTGCTGTTTGATAATAAACACTTTACGTTTTTTTTTTTTTTACAGAAACTGTCAGCAACAATTGTTTTCGCTAATCCAGGAATGAACACATTTTATCTGCAGTGTGTGGATTAAATATGACAGAGAAAAAAATATTTAAATTAATAGATTCCAGGTAACAAATTAAATTCCAGTCGATATTCCTGCTTTTTGCCTTACTCAGCAATGTGCGATTATTCCATCAATGACCTACACACACTTTTTATCATATTCCTATAATTTACAACATTTTTACATGGTCATCGTCTTTACCCTCTCTTTTTCTTTCTATCTTCCTCACATAATTAGTATCCTTATTGGAAAAGTAATACAGTCGCGCCTTCGCTGACTTTAGCTATGTCTTAATCAACATGCAAAAATAAGGTAGATGAAAGTAAAAAAAGTAAAGAAAAAAGTTCTCATTATTGACTATCAAAGCAAATTAAGTTCTTTTTGTTTATGTTTTTTTCACGCTTATGTATAGATAATAAATGCATATTTATCATACATTGTTCTTAGTGTTTCTGACTCCATGTTCAATTTACATCGTGGGTTATAAGTGAATTTTTTTTTTTTTTTAAAAAACTTGCGTATTTTCAAGTACAAATTTACAATCCGAGATATCTAACATGTGATGATAATACTATTTTATATCTAGACATATTTATTAGTGTCTGATGTTGGTTCGTGATATGCTCCTTGTCTACGTCTTTGAGGCAGAATGTGATTGAATCCTCCAATGAAGTTTACATTATCATCTAGATCAAGATAGAATGTAACAAGCACCAGAGTCTACAAACAGGCGATATCTATAGTTAGTAAATGCACGGCATGTCTTCCAAGTTTTTATTCCGCTGGAACAAAGTGTTCTCGATTATAATCAGGGAGCACATCAGTTCCATTGGTTTATTGGCATGATAAAGCAATCCGATTGATATCACTCTGTCTCGGTCAAATACAGACTACAAATATGCTGCATCAAGTTATATTTAGCTGAGTTACGAATGCGAATGAAACCTTTAAAGACGTTTTCACGTGTGTATCTATAATTGTATCTATAATTGCGTGTCATGAGAGAGAGAGAGAAATAAACAACAAAAAAAAAAAAACTGGAAAAGAAAGCTAAATAAACATGAAATTTAAGCTCATTGATTTGAAGGTGTTTCGAAATGAAAGGGCATAAATTGACACTAATCTAATCAGAGAAATCTAGCTGATTTGCCAACCTTACTTTTCATATCTCAGTCCAGTTGTCTCAGCCCGGTTGTCTCAGTCATGGTGTCCATGCGCTAGGCACAACACTTGTAGGAACAACTTTTTAAACAGTTAAAAGTATCCCTTGTAAACAAATAAAAAATAGTTGTTTTTTTTCATATGACATCCATTGATTAGGTGTGAAAATATAGCAACAGTATAAAATGTTTGTTTTTTTTTTGTTTTTTGGGGGGTGGGGGTGGGGGGTTGTTTTGTTTGTTATTTACTCACGCGTTGAACTTGTGTACTTCGAATCGGCCGGTGAGGCCACTGTCTTTATTTACATATTCGTATTCATGTGCTGTGTTTACAAAACAATAGCACGTGGCTCAAAACGCTTTTGGTGCAAATACAGACAACAAGTAAAAGTTATAATTGAAATTGTTATTTAATTTAAGAGCGGCCATTCTACTGAGATAATTAGTTAGATTTTCATTAAACGTTGTACGATCAAATGACCTATAGAAAAGGGTGAGTAAATAACAGTATCTGATGAATACTTGTATGTGTTGAATGTGCTAAACTATATTGCAAAAATGAAGGGTTATTTTAATTTGAAAAGAAGAAATTGGGTGAGAAATATAATCTATGTTGGGATTTGCCGGGACAAGGAAATCCACGTCGAGGGGGTTACATTATTTGTCTCTCCGCTCGGAAGAGCCTCGCGGGAGACAATAATGTAACCCCACGACTGGGATTTCCTTGTCTCGGTGCAAACCCAACATGCATTCTATTAATCTCAGCATGCCATATCAGTTGTCCATCCGCAAATATCTGCAAAAAGTACGGCGAAGTTTTCGAAAAGTTCCCGTTGCAAGAAAAGAAGTAAAATTATGAATTTTTGCTATTTTGGTAATCAATTTATCCACATTCCTTAATGATATCGAAGCGTGGGGTTTCTATAATCCCTCATGTATTTACTTTGGCGTTCAGTTTAGCTTCCCCATAAAACCAACATACACCAAAGTGTACCCTTTTACTTCATGTCAGAAACTATCTCTTTAGTGCAAATGTTCTTTCCTATTTTGCCCTTGTTGTCTATTTTAAAGGACTGTTGTCTATTCTAATGGACTGTTGTTTATTCTAAAGGACTGTTTTTTATTCTAAAGGACTGTTGTGTATTTGAAAGGAATGTTGTGTATTCTAATGGACTGTTGTCTATTCTAAAGGATTTTGTCTATTTTAAAGGAATGTTGTCTATTCTAAAGGACTGTTGTCTATGTTGTCTATTCTAAAGGACTGTTCTTTCAAAGTGGCTTTTATTTTTATAGTGAAAATCAAATATTAACTTAGGAATACATATTGAAAAAATTACGAACTTAACTGAGATGGAATTGAATCCAAGAATGAAATTAGACCTCCACTTATTCACCATTTTATGTGACTTTGATTATACCGTCATTAGCTGAGCAAGGCATCGTATGAACGTACCAAGCACAGATTACACATGTAAAGATTATCTAGGGAAGGCATTTAAATGAAAGAACATTTAAGCTATCAACAATTGTCCCCTTGATGTAATTAATAGTGGATCCAGATGCGGGTTTCATCCATAAAAATTTCCCGGAATATAGGACCGTAAATTAGGCATTAAAACGTTGAATCTGTAAAGAAATTGAAATATCACGAGCATCTGTAGACTGTAATTATCGCACTTTGATTTGTGTCCTCTCTATTCATCTGAGCTTCACATTTATCAGAAACTGACATGTTATGCAGAATGCTGCTTCAAATCCTTATTGTGGATTCCCAATCGAATTCAAAGTTAAGATTTAATATGAACGGTTTAACCGACTGCGGAGTCAACTATCGAATATCATTTAGCGTCACGGAAATGAACGGAACATACTTGTTCAGCGGATCACACAACGGCTTTTGCCGATTTTCATCTGGTTTCATTTAGAACGTAATGTGATTGTCACATGTGTGGTACTCGCCATTACTTTAGTTTGCAGATTTTGATAGATAGATAGATAGATAGATAGATAGATAGATAGATAGATAGATAGATAGATAGATAGATAGATAGATAGATTGATTGATTGATTGATTGATAGATAGATAGATAGATAGATAGAGAGAGAGATAGACAGACAGATAGATAGATAGATAGATAGATAGATAGATAGATAGATAGATAGATAGATAGATAGATAGATAGATAGATAGATTGATTGATTGATTGATAGATAGATAGATAGATAGATAGATAGATAGATAGATAGATAGATAGATAGATAGATAGATAGATAGATAGATAGATAGATAGATAGATAGAGAGAGAGATAGACAGACAGATAGATAGATAGATAGATAGATAGATAGATAGATAGATAGATAGATAGATAGATAGATAGATAGATAGATAGACGAATAATATCAGCCACGTATTGAGATTCACTTTTCTGAACCAGTTGCATACCTTTTGCGTCTGGGCCTAGTCACTAAATATATTCCTTGTTGAATAGGAAAATGTGCCTCATCACAAACCATCTTTTCCTACATTTGGCTGTTCCAATGTGGTTTTATAACAGTAAAAGTCCATTCTTATTTTTTCAGTAAAAATACTTTCGGACATTTGTGTTTTGTTTTTCAAACTATTATCTCTTGCGACCCGACATTATTTATAGTTTCTGGCCAAGTCTCGGATCCTTATTTCAAAGTCAATTATAAAACTTGACTGTCACATTATTAACCTCACGGGTAATTCGTGCATCTCGAATCGAATCATTACAAGCAGAGTATTTGCTTCAAATGGTTCACTGGAGAGTAAAATCTTTCTTTTCAATCGTGACCAGATCAGTTATCACATTATCTAAACCTGTAGGATTTAAATACTCAAACAACAACAACAAAAAACAAAAAAATCCTCAGGAAAGTAAGTGACAGTGGATAGAAGATCCACTAGAGTTACATAAAGGGGCTATTTTCCGATAAGGTGTACATGGTTATATCAGTAGTCAGAAAATAATTTGGAACTAGAAGAAACAAAATGCATATATGTGTGGAAACAGTTGATAAAAATTGTATTAAGTAATTGTGATCATCAAAATTTATAACCTCTCGGTGTATGTTGAGATTTTCCTTCAAATGGAAACATAGACATTATCTTCTGTTATTGATCAACAGTTCAATTCAAGCGTACGCACTTTAACTGATCGCTTTCTGTTCGTTTTGTATTTGCTTATCAAATATGACTTAGAATATCTACAGTATTTTTTTCTAATAATATATATATATATATATATATATATATATATATATATATATATATAAATTGAGAGATGTTCTCTTTTGTAATTTCTTTACATATTAATTGTAACCTTTGTATAGATTGATCATCAAAAAAAAAAAAAAAAAAAAAAAAAAAATTGGAGCAAAGTATGATAATTTGAGTAAGGTCTTTTATTTCTTCAATTCATTAATTTAAGTTGTTAAAGTAGGGGAGCGTTTGATTATCTACAAGAAAATGAATTGCAACCAGCTTTAAAAACCCAGCAGACCTGCTTCATAGGTACTTTGTATGTTGTTGAAATATCGTGACATTTAACAGTGGCGCCCGGGGGCAGTGTTCTTTAATGGCGCCCCTACTGAGGAGCTCGGGGGCAATGCTCTTTAGTGGTGTCCCTACTTTGCCACAGAGAACAGTTTTTATGTCAGTTGACAACCTCCACCCCCCCAATACGCCCCGGTTACAGCTGCAAAAAAAAAACTCCCAACGGCGCCCCCCTTCTCGTCCAGTGCCCGGGGGCAATTGCCCCCCCCCCCATTCAACCCCGCCACTGACTTTTAAGTATGACAAATTAAGGAAATATGATAAAAAAATATTTAGATGTACTAAATTGTGTCCGCTTCAAAATCAGAGTGAATATATTCTTTATCGTGTACGTTCATTATGTGAAAAAAAGGTAAACAAAGGTACACATTTGAAGTTTTATCAACCTGTAGATGTCCATATTAATTTTGGTAATGTCTTAAACTCTATTTTGTCATGTACATCCGCATTTAAAATGCCAAATATTAATTTGAATACGACCACTAATTTATACTAAGATGAAACAATAAATATTAATTATCCACAAAAAGTAAAAGTAGTTCTAGAAATAGAAAAAGTATTTGTAGTCAAAGTGGAGACAGTAGCAGCAGCAGCGATAGTATTAGCTGTGCTGGTATTATTAATCATAGTTGTAGTATTAGTGGTAATACTATTTTTGGAAGGAGCATCGGAAGCAGTTGTAGTGGCAGGTTCACTTATTGTTACTTTAATTAATTTATTTCCTAATTGCAAAATGATTCAAGTCCAGGTAGGCATGATGAATAGAGTTAATAAAAGTATAGTTCTGAAAATCTAGATACTTAAATAGCTTTATCGATAGTCATGAAAGTGTATGAGTCACATAATTAACGCTATTTTATAATACATTATTATTATTATTATTATTATTGTTATTATTATTATTATTATTAACATCATTTTTATCAGTAACAAGACTATAGTGAATCTGTCAGTAAATATTCTTCTCAAATCTTTTGAGACAACCAATAAAAACTTAGATTAAAAGATACAAATAGAAAAAGAAAGAAAGAAAGGAAAAAACGCACAACCATACTGTCCCTTTTATTGTACACACACATATATACATGTAAAATACTTATACGAAGTATTGTTTTAGAATTCCCGCTTTGTACAAGGATAAATTTAACTATCAATCTTCTATCTGATAGAACATGCAACTACTGCATGAATTGATTTTCACCTTTCTAAATATATTGCCTTCAAAAGATTTGAAATGCAGGAATTGAAAAAGTAGCTTAAAATAAGGCCCAAGGGAATTATTGCCGTTATTTCCCGTGTTAGAGTTAGTTTGCAGCCCTTATTTGATCCGAAACATTTATTGAAATTAGAAGAGGAACAACTTACACTTTGTAGCCGAGGTGTAGCGCCTGTAAATGACACAAACGCAGGTAAATGTCCCAAGTGATATTTAACAGTGACTCTGAAAGCTGTGGTGCCAGTAAATGGAATAATTCGTAACATTTACTGTTGTTGATACATTTACTGTCAATTCTGCAGCTGTAAATGTGACAAATGATAACAAGTACTGTTCAGCAAGTACAGCTTCAACAGTATATGTCATATTGTTTCAGATAAACATTGTTTCTTTGTGTAAGGGTTTGTCATCATATTTGCTCCTTTGCGCAGATAATACAATCGATTGCTTCCCTTGTCTACTCGTCTCATTTTGTTGTTTGTTGTGTCCGTGCATTCGTCAGTTCGTGTTTTTCTTTAGTATAATATTTAACAATTATGATTAAATGTCTCGTTTTCTATCTACCTACCTTTATATCCATCAATCCACCAGCCCATCCATCTATCAATCTATATATCCGTCCGTCTATGAATAGAAGACATTTTCCAGAATTTTATTGAGTGTAGTGACAAGCATGCAAGTTGTAAAGCATAGTAATGGCCCAAACATTTGTATTTACGACTATAATCACAAAATGAACGGGTATTTTTTGGAGTCAGAAATAGGTAAAAGTTACACGAATATAGTGTTACTGCTGAGAAATGGTCCCGTTAGTCTAAAATCTTAGCCGATTACTTAATACTTAATAAATGCATAATATTAGTTTATAAAGGACAGTGAATCGGTACATTATAGACGAATTAAATTCTGCTCTTTATTAAACCCGTTCTATATCTCCTGAAAATAAAGGAATTCTTCAAATTTACAACAACAACAACAAATAGATTGTAAATGCTGGCCACGGAATGTTCAGAAGTCTTCAATAAGGACAAAGGGACAAACAAAGAAAGTGTGGCAATGTTTTAAAACGTTTATCTTTGGTTTTCAGACTTTTTGTATTCAATATTTACCGACGCTTGTGACATGTACTGGGTCTATAGCGCACAATGGAGAATTTTATTTTTCGGTTATTGTTCAACGAAACTTTGCAAAATGTATTTGAAGATATTTTACAGTCTTGTGAAGGAGGATTTCGGGAAGTTAATGTTGTTTAAACTGTCGCAAAAATTCCTTTTATGGCTCTGCTGTCGTGTCGCTGCTAAAACTTAATAATGACAACAGTACAGTACTTGTAACGTCTTACGCAACCATTATTTGCGTACCGTTTCCATATAATTTCTGATCGTTACAATCGTACCGTTTCTAGTCGTCCATCAATCGTCCCGTGTGTCATCGTACCGTTACGTGTTGGTTCCAAGTTTCTCTAAGCCTGTAGTGTATGAAATTCTTATCTGTTCTCTAATCAAATTTATACTAAGTTATCGATTCCTCGTATAGTCTACTAATATGAGTATACATTTCTGAGAAACGAAAACATAAAATCAAAAACTTTTCTGTCTTAACAATTGTTCTGTAGGAGATGGAATTTGTTCACAAACGTTTTGTTACTGACACTTGCTGCACCCGTGACCAAAATAGCCATAACTAGATATTATTATTAATACTATTATTATTATTATTATTATTATTATTATTATTATTATTATTATTATTATTATTATTATTATTATTTCTCTTACGATTGATATAATAGGTACTCTTGCATGATAAGAATCCATTAATGTAGCTGACACATAGACGAACCCATCCCTCTATTTATTCCTTCCTTCAACTATTCATTTATCGATCAATTCATCCGTCTAACCATCCATGCATCTTTCAATGAACACACACACACACACACAGATCGTATATACAATGGAAGAACGGAGACATTAACGTGAGAGAAGAAGTAGTATGTCTGTCTGTCTGTCTGTATATATACATGCATGCCTGTCTGTCTGTCTGTATGCATGCATGCATGCATGCATGCATGCATGTATGTATGTATGTATGTATGTATGTATGTATGTATGTATGTATGTATGTATGTATGTATGTATGTATGTATGTATGTATGTATGTATGTATGTATGTATGTATGTATGTATGTATGTATGCATTATATTTGTTTGTTGTACATACTTATCTGAAATTCAAATAACAGTAAAAGCTTTCGAAATGAAACCTCAAAGATAATAATAAACAAGATTGTGATATTTATCATTAAAGTGTTACAATATATTAATTCTATTATAGTTACCATTTCAATAAGTAAGACAATATCACGTCATGTCGAAGGCAGCTTAATACATTCATCAATATGGTATAATTCAAATATGTTAGGCCAAACAAGTGCTGTGTAAAGGATTTGTCATTAACAAAGCATTCATAATATTATTGCTATGGTTGCATGTGGTTGTTTCTTTTATTCTTTTGATGAATTAAAACATATGTATGGATTGAAAAGAACATTTCTAAATGATATGTCAGTGACAAGAACAATTACTCAAAATTTCAAAGATCTAATTTAAAATGAAAAGGTGATAATTCAAGAATATAAAAAATATTTTGTAGCAATGTATACTGTATATTTATAATATATTTTGAAGAATAAGAAAGGATGCATACGTTTGTACAATGTTATTGCTGAAAAAGCATACTAGTATACGCCAGAAATGGAATAGATTGTTTGAAAATATATATTCAGATACAATATTTAATTTACGTTTCCTTTATTTTCTCGCATCGATCATATAAAATTGTGAGATTTTCAAATCGAATATTGTATAACCTTATGTGTACATATTTATTTTTACACAACGCCAAAATACTAGATAGTGATAAATGTATTTTTTGTGAATTGGAGAATGAATCAATTGTACATTTATTATTGAAATGTAGAAAAGGAAAACATTGTGGATTAAGTTAGAACTTTGGTTGAAGGGTAATTGTAATATTAATAAGAATTTGACCAAACTATAATATTTTTAACTGACTGTCCAAATTGTATTTCCTTTCTTACTGTTATGACAAAACAGTTTATCTTTAGATTAAAATCAAACAAATCATCATTGAATCTGGAAGTTCTGGTCCATAATTTTTGAGGATATTTTAAAGTTGAGAAATATATTTCACAGATAAAACAGTCCATTAAACAAGTTTTTTTACAAATGGTCATACATGTAGACATATTTTGATACATGTTTCATAGACATTTTATGCATTAAATTTTCACATATTGTAGAACTTATATTGATGGTATAACGTTATGATCTGTTTTGCTTGTAAGCAGTATACGAAAAGTACTCTTTGATTACTTTAAAGTATCTGATTTGTTTCAATTACTGATTACATACGTAATCTAAAAACACTTCTATGAATGATGACTTTACATTTGTTATATTGTTTCTGCTCATGTTTATCCACATGTATGTGTGTATAGTTTTTCTCTTTGTTCTATTTCTTTGTATGTAAAAATTTTCTGTATCTTCTTTTTCAATACAAAAAGAAAAGCAGCTCTAATGTTAATTGTTTAAAATATCCTAAATTATAAAAAGAACTCAAACCTTATTCAAAAGAAGAAATAGAGGTCACTGTCCTAAAATTACCATACAATACAGATAATATACAAGAGCATGCCACGGAAGGATGTCCATATACGTGTGCTATACTGTAATGCGCTGATTGTAACTACTATTTGCATATGGGTTTGGTGATGTCGGACACGTAATGTGAATGCCACAAGAACGGATACCTAAGGTAGCTCTCAGATGGACACCAGCGGGAAAGCGTAAGCGTGGCCGGCCAAAGACAACCTGGCGAAGGACAATGATGACGGATCTGGAAGAGATGGGACTTTCCTGGGGCGAAGCACAAGCCATTGCTCAGGACCGACCCAGATGGCGAAGATGGTTGCAGCCTTATGTCCCAGTTGGGATGAAAAGGACCCTTAATAAAAAAAAAAAATTAGTTGGTGATGTATGGTACAATCAAGATGTTGGTTATGCTAACATGTTTATATTTGTATTTAAAATGAGATAAAATGATATAGACTTTTAACAATGACAGTCTGATATAATACCTTTGGATAGATTACACATATATACTTTTATTTTTTTAAAATTATATATGTAAAGAAAAATGTGAAAGGGAGACAACCGCAACAGACTGCGGCCTTACAGACGGGCATGAATATACAAAACAAAGGTCCATAAGCACTTAACACAGGACTAGATAAAATTTAAAGGTTTAAGTTGGAACTGACACCAGTGACATAAAAACGCCACCTAGGGAACATAACATGTGACGTCATCTGACTAAGACTTAAATTTGACCCAGTAACAAATTATTTTTTAGATTCCTCCGTGTACCTTTTATAAATAATTACTATATAGATTAAGACGTAGCTTATTGGAGATTATCTGTATTAAGATTAGATACCAGAATCTGCCTTACAATAAATGGTTTTACTATATGTTGCTAACGTCAGACAGTATAAGCCAAAGGTTTAAACTAGAAGGAATGTTTACTATTGATTTCTGTAGTCAGAATCACTATGAACAGTGTATCTCTGTCGTCAGAGTCACTATGAACAGTGTATCTCTGTAGTCAGAGTCACTATGAACAGTGAATCTCTGTAGTCAGAATCACTATGAACAGTGTATCTCTGTAGTCAGAATCACTATGAACAGTGTATCTCTGTAGTCAGAATCACTATGAACAGTGTATCTCTGTAGTCAGAATCACTATGAACAGTGTATCTATGTAGTCAGAGTCACTATGAACAGTGTATCTCTGTAGTCAGAATCACTATGAGCAGTGTATCTATGTAGTCAGAATCACTATGAACAGTGTATCTCTGTAAACAGAGTCACTATGAACAGTGTATCTCTGTAGTCAGAATCACTATGAACAGTGTATCTTTGTAGTCAGAATCACAATGAACAGTGTATCTCTGTCGTCAGAGTTACTATGAACAGTGTATCTCTGTAGTCAGAATCACTATGAACAATGTATCTCTGTAGTCAGAATCACTATGAACAGTATATCTCTGTAGTCAGAATCACTATGAACAGTCTATCTCTGTAGTCAGAATCACTATGAACAGTGTATCTCTGTAGTCAGAACCACTATGAAAAGTGTATTTCTGTAGTCAGAATCACTATGAACAGTGTATCTCTGTAGTCAGAATCACTATGAACAGTGTATCTCTGTAGTAAGAATAACTATGAACAGAGTATCTATGTATCATTGTTTTCACAAATTGAAAACCATGCAGGTGAATGACATGATATATGGATGTTTCACTTTATAGTAAATATATTTTAATTGCATACCATTGCTAAGACAAATTCTCAAATCTTTGAAAGAATAAATAAATAAATGTTTTTTTATTTATTTATATCTATCATTTCAAAAAAGTATACCGCATGACCTATATATCACTCCCAATATATATCATCAGAAGTCAGCTGTCTTTTTTTCACCCAATTATGCCGAGGCTCGGACCCTTGTGATAATTCAGTCAGGCGTTTTACAAAGTTGTGGAACCCGATGAAGAAAATTTCGTACACACAATATAAACTTATAATACGTTTTAATTGGGTATTACACATGTAAAAAAAAAGGAAATACAAAAAAATCCACATTGGTATTGTACTATGTAAAATCTGATGATGTGTGATTTAAATTACATTTTGTGATTAAATTCGTGTTCGTAAGCGTATTGAATTGAAATTCTATCAAATGTTACCATTTTCGATGCTTGTATTTTCCTACAGAAAATAAATGCAAACTGTATACTTGTATATGACAAATATCTAATTATTTATTTATTTACTGTGAATTCATTTATTTTCGTTTGTATCTATTTTCGTGGTTTGCGAAAAATTACAGTTTCCTTGATAATTAAATTCTTGGATCAGGAATTTAGGTCCAATGTTTCCACAGAAGGATTCACTGGGTCTTTAAATTTGTGGTTCGTTGAAAGCAAGCAATGCATGAAAATGTTTACGGTATGAAAATTAGTTAATTCACAGTATTTTTTTTATATTTCCTTTAATCATCTAGACACACAGAGTTTATAAATGCCATAGACCACAGAAGAGAAAGAAAAAAAATAGAAAAAAAATATCTTACAAGATTTACATTCACTCGTAATCAATCGAAGCATGCACAAGGCTGTAAAGTAGTATAAAGTACTACAAAATCTAAAGGATTGGTAAAGTCCCGTTGAATAAAAGATCGGTACAATCACCTTGAATAAAAGATCGATAAAATCGCGTTGAATAAAAGATCGGTAAAATCACGTTGAATAAATGATCGGTAAAATCACGTTGAATAAAAGATCGGTAAAATCACGTTGAATATAGGATAGACAAAATCACGTTGAATAAAGGATCGGTAAAATCACGTTGAATAAAGGATCGGTAAAATCACGTTGAATAAATGATCGGTGAAGTCACGTTGAATAAAGGATCGGTAAAATCACGTTGAATAAAGGATCGGTAAAATCACGATGAATAAAGGATAGGTAAAGTCACAATGAATACTTTCAGATAACAATCGTATAAATCATTTATATGAGACGTTCGATCATCGACTGTAGTCTAGTCCCCCAAATTAAATTGCGCATGTCTGGTCGACCCGTGTGATTGAACCGGTATCTATAATCTTTTTCAAGTGTCGATTTCTTTGTAAAAAAAAAAAAAAAACCTTCTTTTTACTTGCAGAGAGAAAAACAACACAATGTTTTGAAACAAATTTTAATTCATATTGCACGTGAACTGGATTAATTTTTACGATTTACATTATCATAAATAGGTGCTTCATCGGAAATATGTTACTGTGTAAACTTTCTGGCATAAGACGGGAAAATTGGAATGTATTTTATGTTAAATACATTTTCATGTCATCATGATAAGTTCAGTATAAAAATACGTTTTATTTCCAAATTTTCTCTTAGTTTTATTATATATGGATTTAATTTTATTTTAATTTTAGTATTCAAAGAGTTGCAAAATAGTCTTCTCCCACCCGCCATTTTGGGAACCAGAAGAAACATACCGGCCTCGATGGTCAGACAATACAGTCTTGATGACGTCACTCTCCTCGATCTAGAGCGAGTTCGATCACACTCTAGTCCGACCACAGACACTCTGTTTAGATTATCGAGCTTACTGTATGTTACCTGGTCAGCATACCGTCATTGAGAACTGTACACTGGCCCAGTAACGTACAGCGTGTTTCGTCATCGTACCGTTTCCAACCGTTTTCGTACCGTATCGCACCCTGTGCGTTTAGTACCGTATTTGTACCGTTTTCTTCAAGTACTATAAAAATCACCACTGGACTCCAGACGTCAAATACATGAGTGTTATTCCCTTATAATAACATCATAAATAAACTTTAAGAAAAGGATCTTTATATTATAAAAGTCATACATTTCTATGAAGAACAGGGAATATGAGCAATGTACCATGCATTTCAAATTGGCTGAGAAAATTATGAGTATGGTTATCTCTGAACGCTTGCGACAACTTAACATACCAATTATCTAAGGAAGAATTTAGAATAGATATGCTAACGATTTTGTTATTGTAAATCATTCACACCTTCATAATGCAGTCATCATCATCAATTGTGCTTTGATAGTTGTACGAAATTTTTGTGTCACTCTTTGAAAAATATTACTGATGACTAACTTTAAAAAGGAGAGGTATTACGCCATGTAAACTATTTACAGAGCAATAGGAAACTTGTATTTCGATCAGAAACGAGGGAAATTCATCACTTAATTTGGGGTCACATTATCTAAGTCTTACTAACCTCTGTTTAGTCAATTATTCTGAATCATTCAACCCTTATATACTCGTGTATAAGCTCAGTCCAAATGCAAACAACATAGACCCTGATCTGCCGTCGCATAATGCGCAAGCAGATCACGGTCTATGTTGTTTGTTAGACTGAATAGCCATTACAAACTGCATAGATCCAGATATGCCGGCGCATTATGCAAAATGAGATCTGGGTCAATGCAGTTTGCCGTTGGTACCGTATTATACGCGAGTACATACGGTATTTAAAGTAAAAACCCTAAATGTTGAGGTGACTAATGGAAAGGCATAAGAATTCTTATTGTAAGAAATGCTGACATTGTATATCAAGCATTGATTGTCATTCTGTATGTGCTTACCACGAGGACCAAATATTTCGTAAAAACTTGTAGAACAGAATAAGCGTTTGAATGACAAAGTGGCAGCGTCTACTTCACAAGATGATGTAATAAAATGGCTATAAGATGAGACAATAATTTGTCAAAAGTGTTGCTATGGTGATAAATGCCTGATAGTTATGAATGAATGCAACACATAATTCAAATCATTATCATATTGTTTTTCGAAATAATAGCAATTGTTTTACACATTACATATTTCAAGCTGAAGTCCCTGTTGGAGAGAAGCTTTTCAAAATACTTACCGTCCTTTATGTTGCTCAAAGCGTGCACTGTTCCTCCTGGCAAGTTTCGCGTTTCCAGAGATCTCAAGAATTGATTGCAACTGGAAAACGGAGCACGCGATAAAATATATAAAAGGTCTCCCTGTAAAGTTAATTTAGAACTGCATATGATCAGAAAATCTGATAAGCTATGTGTAATTGATCTTTGTGTTGGCATAAAAAAGCAACATCCAGATTTAAAACTGATCGATATTATATCTTCACTCTGTACAAATGAATAGAGAAACTACTAGTGTTCTCTGTAGACACTCCACTAAATATTAGCACATTGCACGCACATACAAGTAGGTTTTACAGCTTTTTGAAATGTTTTCGCATTTTGTGTCGAGATCTGACGTTAGTAGTGTTCTTCACTTTCTGGTTTACCTGGATTACATGTGTAAACGATATATATATATATATATATATATATATATATATATATATATATTATATATATATATAGATATATATATATATATATATATATATATATATATATATATATATACACACACAATAATAATAATTTCGCCAGGTACACGCAACCCAAATAGTCATTTTAGTTTGAAAATAAAATAAATCGTTTTACATTTTGCCTGAAACTGACTGACTAAAAACAGCTGCTTGTGTCAAAACGACAGTCTAGTCTGAAAGCAACGCTCACTTCAGACCATTGTATGGTATGTCGTAAAATGACTTGCGTGACTTAGAATCACCTTTGGGGGCGCTCTATAGATATTACGTACTTCTGAGAGAGTGATAGTTGTAAGGTGAAGTTGTTTGCAATTGCAACATGCACATTGAAGAGAATGTTGGCATACCTCTATGCTACTTTCATTTACTATCGCTGAAATTTCTTTACATATTGTACTTGAGGAAACTGTACATGATCTAAGCACACAGCAGACAGAAATGGCCACTCCAAAGTACTCGAAAAATCAACCTGAATTAGTCAAAATTACAATATATTCAGCAGTTATTAAAATAGGGAAACGAATTTTGCCAGAGTAGGCAATACCAGCCTCTGAAAGTACAATGAATGAATTACAAAATATATAAAAAAGTAAAAACAGTTATCTGCTCTTTTTTTATTTTACCTTTGAAGTGCAGAAAGTGAAAATGACTAAGCGGAGATAGCAGTTTTTTGAGAGGTGCACATCTTAAGTAATACCAAGCTGAATACTCTATAACCCAAATTGCACCCATCAATCATACACCAAAATAAAGGGAATTAAAAGTTCTTTTAACAATACCTAAGATATACAAGGTCTTTTTAAATAGCCAGGACAGCCAGTGAGGAAAACCTGGGTAATTCTTTTTCTTTAAAAATCTAACCCTATGAAACATACGAAACTGTCGAGCGCCACCTTTAGTGGAGGTAAATATTCAATTTTATCAGTGGTTTATTTTTTTGTTGTTTTTGTTGTTTTTTCTTCTTCTCCTTTCTATGTATACCTTTTTCTGCCAACCACTTGGAGGATGAAAATTGTCAAATTTTATTGATACCGGAAACCGGTCGTAAACTGGTCGTTCACATGTTCCTCACGGAATATATTGCTGCCGCGATCCCTAGATCATATAAGTTTCAGTTCATTGCGTCCGTTGATTAGCACACAAGGGCCCACACTGGTTCCTACCAATGTTCCCTTTCGCCAGGTGGCATTTTTGTTTTTACCACCAAATTACAGCATAGTGGCAGTGATATTATCCTACCAACGGGAGGTAACCCACTGTGAGCAGATTGTTGTCGTCAAGTATACGTCTACCTAAATATCTTGACAAATCTGAAAAGGGTTGAAACAGCGCCCTATTGATGACGTCATATACACAAAAACCTCCGTACTTGTTTCTTCCAAGTCGGCGGAAACGACGAGTCTGATATAGCGTAAGAATATGTCGAAGCCGTCAGACTGGGACATATTCATATGTTATTATCAAATTATTTATTTCCCCCGACTGAGAACAGAATCCAAAAGATGTTTTGCATTTGTTACATAGCCCCTTTTTTACGCTTTATAAACAGCTTTTTAAGTATACAGTATGAATGGAATTCGAAATAAATTGGGATATCTACAAGAAAAGTTCGATTGAGTGCATCTCAGAATATCGACGCGTGGACGTAAGTGAAAACATCTCAATATTTCCAATCTAGGTACCGTACGGAAACAGGTATACAAATATCCGTTTCAAACACCAGATCAGCCATGTAAAATTTAATGGGTATGTAATAAAATTCGTGTACTTGTATGAAACATGAAAAATAATAATGGAGACTTCGTTTTCTATTTCATTTATTAACTTGTTTCCTGATATTTTCAGAATCGCAAATTAAAACTTTTACCACGTATGGTGTTATTCTTTGGTAAGATAACATTATTCTGGAGATCTTTCTTTCATTTGGTAAGAGAAATTTCAATAGGCTTCTCACATGTGTTATCGACAGTTTGGTTGTCCAAAATCCACGATATGGTTGTAAATATTTTATGAAAGGTACCCAATAGTTTACATTGTTTTTAAGCTGTAAAAACATAACAAAGACGCAGTGGCGTAGCGAGGGGGGACTGGGGCGAAGGGGGTGGTGGCTCCGGGCGGCACTTTCTAGGGGCGGCAATTTGATAAGAGTATCGTATATATCATAAATAATACGAATAGAGTGGGGGCGTAATTTTGGTAGTTGGCCCTGGGCGGCACTTTGCCTCGCTACGCCACTGAACGGGGGCAATTCTTGACAAAACGTATAGTTAGGAGCAGGGAGGGAGGTTGGCAACTGACATAAAAAGTGTTCCCTGTACCTAAGTGGGTGTACTACTAAAAGAATTGCCCCCGGGCGCATCGATTGGGGCGCCACTAAGGAACATTGCCCCCGGGCGCCTCGAACCCTCGCGCCGCCACTGCAAAGACGTGATGTAGACGGAAACTACGAATAAAGCACATAATTGCATTGGTACTATTTTCATTATTTTAAACTGTAATGGTCTTTACACAGCTGACACCTAGCGGACAGAATGAGCCAGTGTCAAGGCTGTTAGTTAAATACATGTTTCACTGCATGAGAGTCTTTAGTTTGTACCTGTGGTATATAGCGCCTGAACTTGATAGCGGGACAATTTTGTTTTACAAAGACTGAGGATATAGTAAAATGACAGCTTGGCTGGAAATATAGAATACATGTTGTACAGTAAAGTTTGTCTTGAACGGACACTCCACGGACTTCCTCATTATGTTTGTCATGAACAGGTGTCCGCTGACTAAAAAACATAAAATCAATAAACGGTACTATGAAAACTGCCCCTTGAGGCAGTTGTCCTCTGAAATCTGATGTGCATTAGTAAATGTTTGAATTTATTTTCCCACTTTGCTTTGGTACTCGACATCAAAGTTTATCATTCTTCTTGCTATCTTATGTACATGTTTCGACGCATGTATATGTTCGTACCAGAATGGCGTTTTTAAGCTTCTTTTTAGAGCGTATTTCACTTCGTGTGTGTTCTCCATTGATTTCTCTCGATTATCAATGGTCATTACTCAAATCAGTCCATGGCATTTTGTGCCTCTGTAATCTTCGCGACATAAGTTAGCGCTAAATAATGAAACTGTGTTTCAAATGACACAATATGAATACCTCAAATGATTCCCATTAATCTTATTAGCATTACCATTAGGTGGTAAAAACCTCGTGGTTTGATTTATGATTCACATTTGCGGTCGTATAAAGGACTGCCTCTTCATTCAAAATTGATAATCATTTAAGAATGCATCTGTAATTGGGACCGTTTCCGTACACAAATATGGCGCATACTTGATAATCTGTAACCTTAATTGGTGCTATAGGGCAAGTCCTAATGGCATTCACGGGTTTGGAGAATCAATTTTCAGTTTAAATAGTTCAAATCGGAGAACAAAGAAAATGTCTTGAAATCAAGCAGTAGGATGTGGTTTAATTACAAAGCTCATATTTGAATTTTAGCAGACGTCTTTTGATTTTAAAATGAGAGTCATGATCTTTCAGTGGAAATAGACATTCATTATTGTATTTTCAGTCTTCAACGGCGATTGTTGTTGTCCAGATTACGCGGAGATGGTGCTCCAAACTTTGGTCTCTTCAGAGATGTACAGAATCGGCCTCCAGTTCAAAGATTTCATGAACCGTAAAAATGGTTATTGCCTGTAATGGAGAGGTTTTGGTAGAATACGCGTCATGTAAACACAGATGGTCAGCATACGGTAATGTCGATCCGGGAAGGTGCGAAGAAAACCCGTTTTGATTAGAAAAACAAAGGGTAAACAGAAACGTGAGTCACGGTCGATTTTAGATGACCGCCTTTCTCATGCCATTATAATCGCATACTTTGGTCCTTACGTTATTCAAACTTGCATGATTTCATTTGGAACACAAATAGAAGCTTTAACTCTTTACAACTTTTATATTGATATATGACTTTATATTAATATATGGCTTTATATTGATATATGGCTTTTAATTGATATATGACTTTATATTGAAATATGACTTTATATTGATATATGGCTTTATATTGATATATGACTTTATATTGATATATGAATTTATATTGATATATGACTTTATATTGATATATGACTTTATATTGATATATGACTTTATATTGATATATGGCTTTATATTGAAATATGACTTTGTATTGATATATGACTTTATATTGATATATGGCCAGGTTTTTTTCCCCACTCCTTATACTAGATTTTTGAGCTGGAAGTTGACCAATGAATTTTCACACAGTCGTATTTACTGGAATAAAATTAGAGGGTCAACATTCTGTTTTGCATAGTTTTGCTCCGTAAGCTGAGACGGTGACTATAGTGGGTCACTAGTTCAGTATACTAGAATGTTTAAATTTGGTTATGATAGAGTTTCTTTCTTATTAAATAAATGTGTACAATGTTGGTCTCAGTATACTAGAATGTTTAAATCTGGTTATGATAGAGTTTCTTATTATTAAATAAATGTGTACAATGTTGGTCTCAGTATTCTAGAATGTTTAAATTTGGTTATGATAGAGTCTCTTATTATTAAATAAATGTGTACAATGTTGGTCTCAGTATACTAGATTGTTTAAATTTGATTATGATAGAGTCTCTTATTATTAAATAAATGTGTACAATGTTGGTCTCAGTATACTAGAATGTTTAAATTTGGTTATGATAGAGTCTCTTATTATTAAATAAATGTGTACAATGTTGGTCTCAGTATTCTAGAATGTTTAAATTTGGTTATGATAGAGTCTCTTATTATTAAATAAATGTGTACAATGTTGGTCTCAGTATACTAGATTGTTTAAATTTGATTATGATAGAGTCTCTTATTATTAAATAAATGTGTACAATGTTGGTCTCAGTATACTAGAATGTTTAAATTTGGTTATGATAGAGTCTCTTATTATTAAATAAATGTGTACAATGTTGGTCTCAGTATACTAGATTGTTTAAATTTGATTATGATAGAGTTTCTTATTATTAAATAAATGTGTACAATGTTGGTCTCAGTATACTAGAATGTTTAAATTTGGTTATGATAGAGTTTCTTATTATTAAATAAAAGTGTACAATGTTGGTCTCAGTATACTAGAATGTTTAAATTTGGTTATGATAGAGTTTTTTATTATTAAATACAAGTGTACAATGTTGGTCTCAGTATACTAGAATGTTTAAATTTGCTTATGATAGAGTTTCTTATTATAAAATAAAAGTGTACAATGTTGGTCTCAGTATACTAGAATGTTTAAATTTGGTTATGATAGAGTTTCTTATTATTACATAAAAGTGTACAATGTTGGTATCAGTATACTAGAATGTTTAAATTTGGTTATGATAGAGTTTCTTATTATTAAATAAAAGTGTACAATGTTGGTCTCAGTATACTAGAATGTTTAAATTTGGTTATGATAGAGTTTCTTATTATTAAATAAAAGTGTACAATGTTGGTCTCAGTATACTAGAATGTTTAAATTTGGTTATGATAGAGTTTCTTATTATTAAATAAATGTGTACAATATTGGTCTCAGTATACTAGAATGTTTAAATTTGGTTATGATAGTGTTTCTTATTATTACATAAAAGTGTACAATGTTGGTCTCAGTAAACTAGAATGTTTAAATTTGGTTATGATAGAGTTTCTTATTATTACATAAAAGTGTACAATGTTGGTCTCAGTATACTAGAATGTTTAAATTTGGTTATGATAGAGTCTCTTATTATTAAATAAAAGTGTACAATGTTGGTATCAGTATACTAGAATGTTTAAATTTGGTTATGATAGAGTTTCTTATTATTAAATAACAGTGTACAATGTTGGTCTTAGGACCTTCCTGGAGGTAATGTCCTTTGACATTCCCCTTGTCAAAAGCTTAACAATAGTTAACAAGTTTGAACCCGAGAACTTTGACATGTTTGCACCGTGTCAATTATTTTCTGTTATCTTATATAAAAGAACTTTGACATGTTTGCACCGTGTCAATTATTTTCTGTTATCTTATATAAAAGAACTTTGACATGTTTGCACCGTGTCAATTATTTTCTGTTATCTTATATAAAAGATCTTTGACATGTTTGCACCGTGTCAATTATTTTCTGTTATCTTATATAAAAGAACTTTGACATGCTTGCACCATGTCAATTATTTTCTGTTATCTTATATAATAGAACTTTGACATGTTTGCACCGTGTCAATTATTTTCTTTTATCTTATAAAAAAGAACTTTGACACGTTTCCACCGTGTCAATTATTTTCTGTTATCTTATATAAAAGATCTTTGATATGTTTGCACCGTGTCAATTATTTTCTGTTATCTTATATAAAAGAACTTTGACATGTTTGCACCGTATCAATTATTTTCTGTTATCTTATATAAAAAAACTTTGACATGTTTGCACCCTGTCAATTATTTTCTGTTATCTTATATAAGGTGTCAATTGATAACTGAAGGATTTCAAACTGAGAAGTCATTTCTCGGTCAAAGCGTTTGCTTCGGGTGCTAGTCATTGTTGTTTTACACCAGTTTTCTTGAATCAGCTCCAGAAGAACTTGATATAAGGAAGTCATCATCTCACACAAAAATAATCAATTTTAAAGCCTGACTGCAATGTGCTGTTTCTTTTGACATTTGAAGGGGCACAATAAACTTTCTTCTATCTATAACGGTGTTCGTAAATGAATCATACAAGAATAGTGTGACATAAGAAACAATGTTTATGCTTTGAGACCACAGCTACAAAAGAGGCTTATGATGAGGTGGACTTTTTCTGAAATGGACATTACATTAGTTAACGGAAACGGACATTATATTAGTTAACGGAAACGGACATTATATTAGTTAACGGAAACGGACATTATATTAGTTAACGGAAACGGACATTACATTAGTTAACGGAAACGAAAACAATGACAACAAATGTTTTAACCCAATTTTACTGAAGTTCTTATTATTGGCCCGATAATCTACCCGGCAAGATAATCCAGTGGCAATCGAGGCACTTAATTAAAAGAGACCGGTGCGAACATTCAGAACCCAAATTGAATTGATCAAGCGAAAATATTTTTAAACAGGAGAACTGGTGAATCTCTAACCAAGATATTTTGTTATCAAGCCAAGAGTATTTCGAAAGTTTCTTGAACCAGTGGCCACCCATTGATTCACTGACTTGAATCAGTATTATTAATAATAAAGGAATAATGGTAACGTTATAGTGATATCATACTCCCCCCACTCCCCAAGAAAAAGAAACTAGCTAAGCAGATGGGGAATTATAGACCCATATAATAAAACTATATCAAAGTTTTCCATGAACGCATGCAAACAGACGCACGGACAATTTTAACTGTCATAATATCTAAACTACCTGCAATTTTTGGCTAGCCCATTCTTCAATGCAGTCTTAATAAGTTTTTTTTAATAAGATGAGTAAATCAAGCATAAAACATACGTAAGTGGCTCTCGGACATGGCAAAATGTATTAATTGTATTATAAATTTTGACAAATAAGATTCGTTAAACACCACACATCAAATACTTTTTGTAGCAAACACATATATAAAAAGATCATCTTACCTCAGTATTTCAAATAATTGTGTGTATATATATATATATATATATATATATATATATATATATATATATATATATATATATCACATTTATTGATTCATGGGTCAGACTATCATATTCTGCACCAGGTATCAACGCAATATAGCATATACAATAGTCTGTTTACCTGACAGTGAAATCCATTTTCTGCAAATTTTGTATTTACTGACGATTATGAGTCAGCTCATTTTCAATATATATATATATATATATATATTATATATATATATATATATATTATATATATATATATATATATATATATATATATATATATATATATATATATATATATATATATATATGCTTTTGTTTTTTCCGAATTTTATTTCTTCTAATTCGGCTCACGAGCAAGAACTTTCGAGGAATTACCATGCAGTTAAAAAAGAAAGACAAGACCAGAGTTTGCACTTCTGATGCAACTCAAATAAGCTATAAATGCTTTAGGTTTGCCCAATAATTCTGATACTATATCAATAATGTTGATATTATATCAATAATTTTGATACTATATCAGTTGTATGGCCCTTCAAAGTGCAGAAACCGTATTAAAGTGTCTCGTATCTATAATGCAGGCAAAATCAACATTAAATTGTAATATCTGATTCATATATAAATATACTTTTACTGCTTGGTTTATGCATATGAACAGCGCCTCCTACTGAGAAATGGAAATGCCAGTGTAATGGAGGCTACACAAGCCATGTCGAGTTTGGAATTTTTGCTTTTACAAACGAAGACTTGTAATTTCCATCTGGCTGGAATCCAAAACAAAGCATAAATTTCAGTCTTGTTGATAAAACAAAATTCGGTACGTTTTAGTATATGGTTACATTTAGTATATGGTTACATTTTTTGAGAAAGAGATACCTTTTGAGTTTAAATGGAGGAAATGTTGAGTCATATATCCGAGTGAAAACCCTTCGAAAAAAAAAAGTTCTTATTTACGGACGTTATGTGTGGAGTTATAACTGGAGTTCTGATCCTTTCTTGAGCAGAACCTATTGGTACAGTCAGTTCAACCTGATTACATACTCTAGGGGTACTTATAGATAATTTATGTAAAACTAAGCATCATAATTGTAAAAAGAATTACTTAGTATGTGTTGACCATATTGGCCTGTATGATATCTCTTGCCAACTAAAGAAGTTGTTACGAAGATCTAGCATAGGGTAAAATGTCATTCATAATGTTTTTGTTATTCGCAAATAACTTGCTCTTTTTTGTTTCAACAACTCAGTCTGTCATGAGTATCTCTGATCAAATTATAAAATAACATTTTTAGATCATCGCTGTGAAGAAATAATATTAATTTAAATTATCTGGTGTAAAAAGTAGAGCTTTCACTGACCAGTATTAGTTGCTAGGACGAATATTTAAGAACATCGTCTTTTTAATCATGACTAATCGTCTTGGTCATTTGTTCAGTTTTTCTTTGTTTTGTTTTCTATTACTACACTAGACAATATGCTGAAACGAAATAGTTTTACTTACACATCCGCAGACCCTAGATATTTGGATCGTTCTCTATATGGAAATATTAACACCTGAAAATAAATTGCTTTTAGGCTTGTCAAAAGCTTCGAAACAACTGTATTTTATCACTGCCACATTCCAAATATCATACATACTTTATTTGTTGTCTTGCCACCATCATCCACCCTTTAATTGAATTAAACAGAGGAAATCATGTACCCATAATATGGGTATAATACGGGCTTTGCTTCACACATATTATTATCATCGAACTTCTAGTGAACGAAACTAGTAAACGAAATTTGATTTAAGATTTATCTACCAACAAATATTTTCATGTATTGAAAAAAAGGAACACGAAAAAATACGTGACTATGGGTGTGATGTAATGAGGTATACGTGTAAGAAGTTTGTTATTTGTCCAAGCATTCGGCTGTACCGTCAAAACAAACTCCGTTACTTTAGCAACAAGACAGGCATGTACTCATCTAACGTACAAGCACACAGTCTTGGCGTATCTCATGTCTAATTAAAAACATTAGATTCTCACTTTTCCACTTCGTATGCTGTATTCATAACCAAATGTCGGAACTAATTTCCCGCTTGCCAACTAAGAAATGTGCATCTCAAAAAATCTCCTTAGCGCAAGCCCCAGTAATTAAAACACTCACACTAAATTAGAATTCATTAATTCATATGGAAATTGGATCCAATTCTACAGTGATCTCATCATGTTGTAACCCGTCTTGAAACAGGTAATACAAGACCAAGCTTTTTTATGCTAAAATTATTCAAATTTAGCATGTTTTTTTGTTTGTTTTGTTTTGGTCTGTTTTGGTAATAAAAAAGCTGTCATAGGTTAACGAAACCAAAAAATTCAATGTATCCCATGAGTTCCAATTTCATTACATAAAGTTAAGGTTTTGGATCCAATATTATAAAACAACCGTGTTACTTTTAAGGAAAGGTACTCACCTCCATGTACTTTTTTCTACTGATACATGTAAAGTGGACACCGGATAGTGAACTCTCTTTAACATATGGGATATAACAATTGCAAAAAAAGTTACAGTTATAGTACAGTTTTAAATCTCCAGCTTTTAACCAACGACTGCATATTTATGTATTAAAAGCATAAAGCAACATAGTTTTCAATTTATGTATTATTTACAATTTTGATTTTTTTTCCCCCCTCGAACGTCAAACTTCATAAAATTGCAGAGCAAGTATGGTGGTTACAAGTGCTTCAATGAAATAGCCGATAATCAGGTTAACGCTGCTTATCGCATTATCTCGTTAACCGGAAGCGAGACTTAGGGTATATAACTCATGTCCAAACTTCATAAGCTCTGATAAGCTCCGGTGTTTTTTTCAAAACCGATCACTTCTATTTAGGCATTATGTGATTGCGGACTACGTGTAAGATTTACTTATCTCCGAAATTGAAGAGCTTGACAACGTGCCAAACTACGCACCTCCGAAACTGATGATTTGACAACAGATGTGCTCCAATAATCATGGAAACTTTGACGCTTTGTAGAAAGACATGTTAACAACATTTTTACGAAGAATTTTGCTTGGTTTAATTACAATCAAGTATGTATGTATGTATGTATGTATGTATGTATGTATGTATGTATGTATGTATGTATGTATGTATGTATGTATTTAGTGGTTTACGGCACCTCAGCACAAAAGTGGCTATGTAGTGCCAACAAAAGGTTACGTTCCAAAAATGTAAAATTGAACTGCACAGTTAGAAAGTTAAAGCCTTCCAAATAAATGTATAACTAAGCATAACCAGATAAAATATAAAACTTAAATATATAAAAATTTGTAAAATGTATATAAAATAACAGATAAAGGTAACACATTACAAATCCTCCAAACGTGATTAAAATTTCTTGTATAAACCGCATTCCCTTAAAAATTTCAAGATTTTTTTCGGGTGGTACGTCCTTGAACAGTTTGTTAAGCAGTTCACGTCAAAATACTTCTGTATCACAGGGTGGAACTCAACACAATCCACAAGAATGACATTGATTAGATTGACCTTAGCAAGTCGTTAAAAGAAACAAAAGTAAAGGGACAAGTGTTTCGAACTCGCGTATCGGCCTCTACCAACTGCAAACTACATAGACCCAGATCTGCCGTCGCATAACGCGCGGATAGATCTGGGTCTATGCAGTTTGTAAGGACTAATCAGTAGAACAAGCAACATGGACCCTGATCTTCCGGCGCATTAAGCGACGGCATATCATGGTCTATGTTGTTTGCATTTGGAACCGACAATATGCGAGTATATACGGTATATTGTTACTCTTAACATATATGCTTGTCCTCCGAGCTGCTGGGAGTAGCGATAATATCCAAAATTAGATAGTAAATCGCTAGATAACAGAGGCGCTAGCTTAGCGGTGATGGTACAGAGTGAACTCATATCAATATACCACAGAAAATGGTGAACTATCATAGCTGACCAGTCTATCTGTTATGGGACACAAATTACTCTAAATTAAGAGATTCCTTTTAAAATAAATCGAAAGGGTTAGAATAAATACTTTCTAATTGTATATATGTACTATACTCTCAATCTCATCTCCTATCCCAAGATTGGGCAAGTGTGACATATATCATCAAAACAACGCAAGATTGGGCAAGTGTGACATACATCATCAAAACAACGCAAGATTAGGCAAGTGTGACATACATCACCAAAACTACGCAAAATTGGGCAAGTGTGACATACATCATCAAAACTACGCAAGATTGGGCAAGTGTGACATACATCATCAAAACAACGCGCCAAGCCAGTTGGATTTTATTTATTAAAAAAAACAAGGACATTAAAATCTGACAACAGAAGTCGATAATTACATAATCACCGTAAATTGTTTCTTAAATTTAACTTTCATCAGTTGTTTGATTATTTAGTGGAGGAGACACAGAAATGCGGTTAAGGAAAAAATCAATGGCGTTTGATAGGAAATATTGTGATTCTATGTTTTTACTGGGATTATATCATCTGGTATAGAAAAAGAAAATGATTTGGAAATAAAATGTTTTGAAAAGAAAAAAGGGAGTGACTCGATCAAGCACGAGAAATACAGAGCTATGATCGTGGTTGGTGTGACTGGAAATATTTTGTGTAAATCCAGGATGTGGATACACCAACCCCCTTGACTAACTGTCGTATAAGAAAATCTTATGTACACTAATAAACGAAGTAAAATATGTAGTGTAAACACTAAATATCCTTGATTTTCAAAACATAACACTTGGGATAGACATATAAATACATTTATTAAATAAATAAATAAATAAATAAATAAATAAATAAATAAATAAATAAATAAATAAAAATTAAATAAATAAATCCGATATGATACGGGGGGGGGGGGGGGGGGGCGGGGGCGAAACGCTTGGTATATAGAACAAGTTAGTTGACAAATTTATTGACTAAATGGAAAAAGGAAAATTTGACTTTAACTTATTGAATGGCAGCCATAGATAAATGTTTGACGGATCTATTGATGTGAGTCACGCATGGCGTAGCTTTCTGTATTTGTTGGAAGGGGCTCTTGAAAAGGCAGGGGTATGGTAATGTGGGCTGGTAGGTTTCCTTCTTTGTCACATTTATATACACATAGAGGTCACCCCTCCTCTCCACCACAAATTCCTCCCGTTATCGTCCAGATTCTGGGAAATCGTATTCCTAGGCTAGTCATACAAATAGCAGCGATTTATGAGAGTGGTAGGTTTGGGATAAATAAATCTATTGCAATATATTACATCTTTTATATATATATTTTAACAGATTTTACCGTATCTAACCACAAAAGCAAGTCTGATTGAACAACGAACACATCGCGTTTGTGACATGGTAGTATAGGGGACATAATATCGGAGCGAAACGACCAATGGCGAGTCAAATATCTTCGGCATAAAATAGTATCTATGTCAGAATGATAACGCAGTTTCCATTTATTACACTCTGTCACAATATGCTCGTTTACTTTGCTGCAAGTATAACTTTTGGAGGACCATATATTTAACCGTCGCATGGCATGATGGGAAATCTTGTATTTTCACATATTCAAACATAATGATATATTTTTAACATTTGAACACATTTTTAAAAGAGAAGATTACGAAAACCAGAATCACATGGTCCAAAAAAATAGTTGCAACGGATCATTCGCTTCTTGTTATAACATAAATGTTGCATGCGAATTGCTGCATGCGACCCTTTTAAAGTCGTACGAAAGAACATATAGCTATTCAAGCTGTTACATTAGGACCAAGCAATAAGATATGGTTCGACTCGTCTTTACGACGAACTATTAGGGTCAGAGATAGATTGGGGGGAAAAAAGAAAGGCACTTGGAGCTAATGATCTACACTGTATAGATGGTCATAAACAGCAAAGAAACAAGTTCAATAATATTTTACAATAACTTAGACACTTGCTTATTCGAAAATCATCAATCTAATTCAACGTTATTTTGGAAACTTATGAAAAGAATGCAAAATAAGCATAATGGCTTGTCTACAATTCCACAACTTTCAATTTCTAATTCGACTTTTGTAAGTACAGATACAAAAAAAAAGAAGAGAAAAGTAGACGTTTTAAATTCTTATTTTTATTCTTTATCTTCCTTGAACGACTCTGGCAACGAAATTCTGTCTCTTTAATGTTGTGCAAACTGTAAACTCAAACAGATTCGTATTAAATCAAAGGTTTGGTGTTTTACGGCACATCAACACAAATAGATTATTTAGTGCCTATGCAATTGGAGTAAAGTGCCTTGCCCAAGGACGCACCACGGTAGTCGACCTTTGCTGATCAAATGGTAGGATTCGAACCAGCAACCTTTCGGGCACGAGTCGGTCACGCTAACCATTGCCTACTGCCTCCATTGGTCGTCTTTTACGAAATGCGGGAAAGGATATCGGGTCTATTTTGCATCCCTGTTTGGGGGTTTGTAGACAATGAGGTCTCTGATGCTATCTCTATTTTTGCAAAGTCACAAAGCAACAGGTCCAGACAATGTAAGTAATATTTTACTTAAAAGCACTAGGCTCCCGATGTGCAAGCGAATAACACTCGTTTACAATATATCACTAATGTAAATGAACGTTCATAAGCAATGGAAATTAGCTCATGATATTCTTCTCTTTAAAAAGTGACATATCACTTGCCTCGAATTATAGACACATTTCGCTAATGAGTAAAGCACGGAAAATGTTTCTCCAAAAGTAGTCTTTAAAAATATTTATAATTACTTTCACAAAAATAACTTTCTCTTTAAATACCAATCTGGACTTTTACACGGTCATTCGACTACATACCAATTGTCAGCTATTTACCACTCCATTCGCAACGCGACTGACCACAGTGAGTAATCCTATATTGTGTTTGCGACGTTTCTAAAGTCTTTGACAGGACATGGCACAAAAGGGATAATATAACTGTTAAAAAATTATAACATTGACTGAAAACTACTAATATTTGTGAATGATAATATATAAAACATAACACAAAGGATTATGGTTGGAAATGTATTGTCTTCTAATGGTAGTTCTGCTGCGGGAATACTACAACGTTTTGTTCTAGGACCATTTGTATTTCTCGTTAATAACAATGATATAACTGACAACGTGTTATCACTTAAACGTCTCTTCAACTTAACCCCAAAGACACATTATTTACTTAAAGTGTGTTAAATGATAATCTCCAAAAATATCAGATTGGGCAGATATGTGGCTGGTCGACCAGTGCTTCAAAAACCGAATGAATTCTTGTCACAAGCAGAAAACTAAAATACGTTCCTATAATTGAGTTCAAGGGGAAAAAAATAAACTTTGCTGAATCACATCGTCACTTCATAGTAACAGTTACTTCGAATGTCACTTTCCATTACCACATTACCAGCCGTATTTAATACCTAAAGAAATTTAATTACATCCTATCAGAAAGTAATCTAAATAAATTTCACTCAATTTACATTCATTCAATTTTGGAATATGTAAATTATCCTGTCTTATAGTGTCAATGATTCTGAATAAGTAGAAAAACTCAACTTAAAGCAGCAAGGATTGTCATTGGTCTCCCTAAATTCGCAAGCAGAGATGACCGCTACTATAAAAACGGGCGGAAATCACTCAGTCAAAGAGGGAAATAAAAAAAAAATCATTGCACTTTCTATAAAATCATACCATCAATCACCCAGGACATCAGTGGCGTAGCGAGGCAAAGTGCCGCCCAGGGCCAACTACCAAAATTATGCCCCCACTCCATTCGTATTATTTATGATATATACGGTACTCTTACCAAATTGCCGCCCTCTAGAAAGTGCCGCCCGTGACCACCGCCCCTCCCCCCCCCCCTCGCTACGCCACTGCAGGACATTATCTCTTACAGTCTGAGAAATTCCAACTTATTTAAATTAAGACAGTACAAGCTGTATAGTATTCAGAGACAATTTTTAATTTTAAGTCTTTCATTTTTTCATATCTGGATTGACTTGACACTGTTCTCTTCAACAACGAGTATTTTGTTGATGCAAATATTTGTGTACTGCTTGAGATGTAACGATGCATTAGCAACACAACCGTTTTAATTAACGTCCGTCACTACCACTGCCGTTCATCTCTTATCACTTATGCTAGCTGCCGGCATAACAATGCGCACCAATGCTCTCTCTCTCTCTCTCTCTCTCTCTCTCTCTCTCTCTCTCTCTCTCTCTCTCTCTCTCTCTCTCTATATATATATATATATATATATATATATATATATATATATATATATATATATATATATATATATATGTGTGTGTGTGTGTGTGTGTGTGTGTATGTTCAAACTAACTAGCATAATATTGGAATGAAGAAATGTTTAACTAATAATTTTCTATGCTTCACTCTTAAATAATAATGAAAGTAAGTACAACGTGTTTTAGTTATGTTAATAATAGTTATACACTTAGCATTTGTCGTTTTGGGTCATAACCATCAAATGCTAATTTTTCATTCTTTAAATTTTTTTTATCATCCCCGTAAAAGTCACATATGAAAATTTTTAAAAAAGAATAACAAATACAAAAGTAATTTGCCTAAAAAAGACACACGTGCATAACAAGCAAAACTCGGTGAGAAATATTCCACAAAAGCCAGGTTAGACAAAGGCCTTATTAAAAATTCAGGATGAGTGTCAGTAAATGTATAATGTTTGTCAAGAAATATGAAGAGACAAACCTCCCATATAATCATTGGTCTACAGCCAAAATGCTTCCGGAATAAATGTTGTCAAACTTTACTAATTCTGGGTCACTGAGAACGAAAATGATGCTTAAAATTGTTGATTGGCTCTAGTTTTAAAGATATTATACTGGGTCAGTATATACGACCCTTGACTTGGGAATCGCGGAGAATAAGTGAGTTATAAAGGGAAGGGATCTCAATTTAAACCAGAAATGACTAAAATACATCTTTGACTGGATCTATGAATAAATTTATGACTGGGTTTGGACAGTACTTGCCCTTTAGGCAAAAGAATGAATGATGCAACCTGAAGCTGGTATTGCGTCATACATGATATGAATTGCATCATGTTATTCCTAGAAGTCATGGATGATGCAATCATAACTAAGCTTATATCACTCTGCTGAAGAAATTGCTCTATATCAGCTCTACAAATCATACAGTGTTGTGCTCTCTTATTTGTCAGTGTTTGATTTTGCAAAGGGACACATTTCTGTTCAGCCAAAGTGAACAGAGATGCCTCGTACTTGTGTGAACAATGCAGATAACTTCTGCTTTGTTTGTGGTGAAGTGACTTTTGCATCACAAAAGCGCAGTATAACCACTATGGTTAAGAAAGTCTATCACCTTTATTTTGGCTGCAAAATTGGAGATCAGGACCAGATGTGGGCCCCACACATATGCTGCAACACTTGTGCAACAAATCTTCGCCAGTGGTTGAACAGGAAAAGGAAATCTATGCCTTTTGCAGTGCCAATCATTTGGAGAGAGCTAACAGATCATATCAGCAATTGTTACTTCTGCATGGTGCCTCCAGTTGGGAAAGATGGGTCAAATAAGAAAAAGTGGACTGTGCATTATCCACAAATTCCGTCAGCTATACGCCCAGTACCCCACGGAGAAGGACTGCCGGTTTCTGATGCACCAGAATCATTCTCACTTGAGTCAGACGAGGAAGAGGAAGAGGATGAAACCTCTAGTCCTGAACCATCAATGTCACATGACCCATATTTTGTCCCATCCTCCTCCTCTGAACCACACCTCATAAGACAAGGTGAACTGAATGACCTTGTCAGGGATTTGGAACTACCCAAGAGTAAGGCAGAGCTGTTGGGCTCCAGACTACAGCAGTGGAATCTCCTGGCAGGTGATGTTAGGGTTTCCATGTTCCATGACCGTCAAAAGGATCTTGTCCCGTTCATCTTCATGGAAGGTGATCTTGTAGCCTGCAACAACATCGATGGTGTGATGGCAGCCCTCAACATCGTTCATGATCCAGATGAGTGGAGACTGTTCATTGATTTCATCGAAGACGAGTCTTAAAGCTGTTTTGCTGCATAATGGCAGTGTTTTGCCATCAATTCCAGTTGGTCATGTAGTCCATATGAAGGAAACCTATGAAAACATGAAACAACTTTTGAGGTGCATAAACTATGACCAACATCAGTGGCAGCTTTGTGGCGATTTCAAGGTTCTTGCCCTCTTGCTTGGTCTGCAGACTGGATACACAAAGTACTGTTGTTTTCTCTGCGAACGGGATAGTCGTGCAAGAGATTCCCACTACATCAAGAGAGATTGGACACTCCGACAGTCATTGGAGCCTGGGATGAAAAGTGTTCAGCATCCACCACTTGTTAAATCAAAGAAGATTTTGTTACCACCCTTGCACATCAAGCTGGGTCTGATGAAGAACTTTGTCAAGGCCATGGACAAAACACAAGGAGCTTTCAAGTACCTCTGTGGAAAATTTCCAAGGTTAAGTGAAGCTAAGATAAAGGAAGGTGTCTTTGTTGGTCCTCAGATTCGTGAACTTCTTCGAGATGATGCATTTCACCGTGCACTGCGTGGCAAGGAAAATACGGCATGGAAAGCCTTCCAGTTAGTGGCAACAAATGTTCTCGGATACAACAAGGCAGACAACTACAGGGAGTTGGTGGAAAACCTCCTCATGGCATACAAAAGCCTTGGTTGCAACATGTCACTAAAGATACATTTTGTGCACTCTTATCTAGATTTTTTTCCACCGAACTGCTGAGCAGTGAGCGACGAGCACGGCGAGCGATTTCACCAGGACATTGCAACAATGGATAAACGCTATCAGGGCAAATGGAGCCCATTAATGCTTGCAGACTATTGCTGGACAGTGACAAGAGATGCTCCAATTAATGAATACAAGAGACCAGCCAAGAAGCGCAGAGTAGACACTGAATAAGGACTAAACTATGTACTTATATATACATAATAGTTTTTTTTTACTTTTGTTTCAATATATTTTTTATTTATATAACCCTTTTGCTGTTTTTTAAAGTGTTACATAAACAGGACAGGTTAAATATTATCATGTAAAGCAACCATAAACACATGAAAAGACCTAGGTTTACAATTTATGATTAAAATTCTACTATGTACACAATATACATAGACATAAAATGTAAAAACTTAAATATCTTGGAAACAGTAGCCAATCAGTTGTTTTAATTGTCATATTTGAATTCAGATTTTATCTCTGAAGCAGACGACTTCGACAAAATTGTAGACCAGTGTAATCTAACATGCATTAGAATTAAAAATAAAATGTATCTAGCCATTCAATCCTGTATGTATGTATGTATGTATGTATGTATGTATGTATGTATGTATGTATGTATGTATGTATGTATGTATGTATGTATGTATGTATGTATGTATGTATGTATGTATGTATGTATGTATGTATGTATGTATGTAAATGGTGCTTACAGATATTACTCCTACGAAACTTACACATATTTCAAAAAATGTGCAGAGGCCGTGCCATTGTATTACAGTTTTAAAAACATGATTCCTAGCATGAATATTTGAGAAATATATGCTTTTGTATCGAAAGTCTCATTTTCCAAAAGGAATGCTTGGCAATAAGATTTAATACTTGTTCATAGAGCGTGCACATTCAATCGTTGTAATCCTCTTAGCGACATAACTTCCTTCTCTATGAATACCATCATAATTATTAATTACAGCTTAATGGACTGAAATTCATTTAGATTATTTGCAGCTTCGTATTAATTGACAACTATTCTCCTATCCATTCCAGTAGTCTTATGCAGGTGACAATCGGAACTCTTTGAATAATGCATTTCCGTCTAATTATGACGTTACTTTCCGATGTATCCCAAACTAGCACGTGCGCAGCCGGACTCCGCCCACTTGAAAAATTGCTAGGAAGCTGGCTGATTTTTATAAACAGACCCTTCCGAAATTTTGCTCTAACCCCTCGCTCACACTCATTTACATATATTTTCAAATGTCTCAAAAATGATGAAACTTTGAGGACATATTACAATTGGTAAAAGTAAGATAAATCTCCGACTTTAGCAAAATCAAAGCAATAGTTTCTGAGTTATTGCGACTGTAATGACAATATATTTCCTATATTTGAGTTAAATGTATGGGAGCCATTCCCATACGTAGTCTCACATTATGAAACTACTCACACCAGGCTTTAGTTTATAACCCTAAAATTAGTTATATGTAATGGGATAAGGAGCTGTTAAGTAAGGTTCATTTACATGTCGGAAAGATCTACTGTAATTTTGTAATTTAATCGTTTTCCTAGATGACAAATATTTAATAAATTGCATTGACCTTTGAGGAAAATGTTCTTATCTTACCATTGGTTTCAAGTTATTTGCTGTTAGCATCATATAACTTATCCAAAAAATGTATAATAATATAGGAAATGATTCAGTTATGAGAATCTGTGTGGCAACTTCATAGCAGCATGTATTATTACCGTATATACTCGCGTAGAATTCGGGTGTAAATGCAAACAACATAGACCCTGATCTGCCATTGCATAATGCGCCAGCAGAGCAGGGTCTATGTTGTTTGTTCAGCTGATTAGTCCTTACAAACTGCATAGACCCAGATCTGCCGGCGCCAGTCCAAATGCAAACAACATAGACCCTGATCTGCCATCGCATAATGCGCCATCAGATCATGGTCTATGTCGTTTGTTCAGCTGATTAGTCCTTACAAACTGCATAGACCCAGATCTGCTGGCGCCAGTCCAAATGCAAACAATATATACCCTGATCTGCCGTCGCATAATGCGCCGGCAGATCAGGGTCTATGTTGTTTGTTCTACTGATTAGTCCTTACAAACTGGGTCTATGCAGTTTGCAGTTGGTATCGGATTATACGCGAGTATATACGGTATATAATTTTTTAAAAATAATTTTCTACACACTGAATGAACCTCTCTTTTTCGACGTTCAGTCTTAGCTTATGGCAGATCTGTTAACAACATTACATATAGTTTTATGACTTCATGTGAAATACTTTATTAAAATCATAATCATTAACAATTCGAAGGAATTAAAGAACAATTGTACCCTTCTGCACGCACTATTCACTCTAAACTAGTGAACCTGCACATACATATAATCGTGGTTTGCATGCGCGATAAAGACATATCTACAGTTTCCTGTTAAATCAAAAACCCGAATTTACAGTCATAATCGATTTTATTCCATTTACATCGAATATTTACGCTTCTCTGGGGTTATAAATCATCGTAACATGTGAACTGCTATTAATTGCACAATTTTAATTTTGTCACAACATTTGCTATCATCCATGATGAATGGGAACTAAACATGCTTTTTGATGGTCTGATATCCCGAGAGACTTGTATTTCATGGAGTGAACTTCGTTTGTTTCCGCTATCAGGTGAATTATGCGTAGAGTTATCTACACCTACCATGAAATATTCTTGTAACAATGAACAAGGGTGATTAGTGTATTGCAACAACAGTAGCATTTACTTCTGAATTACAGTAATTGCGTTTTTGGAGATTACTAGGTGTACTTTAACAGCGCCCTGTGTCTGTTGGTAACTTATATAACATAACTCTAATTTTTTAAATATTATTTTGCGCAGCAAAAAATCTCGTTTTATTAATGAAATCATCAAAAGCAAAATTTACTTTGCATTTAATTTATAGCAGTTCTTTAGTCTGCTCGATGCAATGGCGGCGTGAAGATTTGAGGTGCGGGGGGGGGGGCAATGTTATTTAATGGCGCCCTTACCGAGGCGCCGGGGGCAATGTTCTTTAGTAGCCCCCCTACTTTGCCACAGAGAACATTTTTATGTCAGTTGTCAACCTTTAACCCCCCCCTCCCCATCATCTAAGCCCTGAAACAGGTTGCTTAGATGTGGGAGCGGAGGGAGGGGTGTGGCCAAAAAAAATCCTGATGGCGCCCCCCCCCCCCCTCGCTTGGCACCCGGGGGTAGGTGTCCACCCACACCTCGCGCCGCCACTGGCTCGATGATCTTAATGATGCGTGCCAGGTCTCAATGTATTGGTCCAATACTAGTTGTTTTATCAAATCAAAGGTAAATTGTGCTAACAAGCAAACGTAAGATAGCCTTAAACAATGCAAGATTTGTTTTATCCGAAAAGCCCTGTCTTGACCTCAAAATCGTCTTCAAGGATACTACATAGCTGGGATTGTACTGTACAGTCCCAACCATATGTTTTGTTTGTTTTTTATGGGTTTAACGCCATTTTTCAGCACATATAAGGTAATATATGGCGGCCAGTATATCTGGTGGAGGAAGAACCCGGGAAAATCCCGGGAAGAACCACCGACCCACGGGAGGCTACTGGCAAGCTTTCTCACATAACCACATTGGCCGAGCCCGAGACTCGAACCCACGCGGACAGAGGTGAGATGGCAGTGATCGGTTAAGGCGAGCGCCTTAGACCACTCGGCCACCCGGGGCCCCAGTCCCAACCATGTAGAATCCTACATTGCTATGCTGAACTAGTAGTCACGTACTGTCATGCTCATGATGTACGTTATTTTATTACCCCGTGTACTGGTGATTTCCTTTCTTTTAAAAAAAAAATTTAAAAAAAAAAAATCGCAAGGTATTATGACACAAATTTTCTGTCTGATTTCTTGTACAGTAAACAACTTGCCATCTGTCGTCCTGTCAGTAAACCCACAGGAGACGAAACAATCATTCCAGAATGACTTCCAGGTCTTTCATTATGTACACTGTCATTGTCGTAGGAAAGACAAAAGAAGGACACGCCCTATGGCTTGTTAAATGTATGATCTGTCATGGGCTTCATGTTGCAATTTCAGCTTCAAGTCAGATCCACAAAACACATCCTATTATTGTTACTGACGAAAACACATGTCCGTTGTCGATCCCGGTCCGGGTCCCCTCTGGCAATGGATAATTTGCACTAATTATATTTAATGTAAAGAAATCGCTCTTCACGCAATCGTGACAAAGTACAAATGCTCGATGGACGCTACATAAGCGGGGACAGCAGGGAACCCACGGGGATGACGGTAGCAAACTGAGACACCTCCAACTACAATGATTGCTTCATATAAAGAAAATGTCAGTTCGGAATGTGCATGCGCAAAGACATCGCCTATTATGAATAGGATGTAATGAGGCAAGAAGGCGCTTGAAGAGTTTTAGTATTATATGCTGCATGTTAAAATGGGCGTTGAATGATTAGAGTCAATTTGGTCTGAATTATAATTATACATGACAAGGAGCCAAGTCGAAAAGCATCTTCTGAAGAAAACTTTACACGAACATGCTTTTTTCTTTGATTAAAGCATTCTAAAGCAAGTTCTTACCCCTTTCTTTGTCTGTATACCAGGAAATGATTATGATAAATTGAATCAATTAGCGCAAAACAATATTATATTTCAAGAGAGCTGACAGACAAAAATGCAAATTGATAATGCACTTCAAGTACACACTGATCACTAGTGGAAATGATAGAATCTTTTAAATGAACGAATACACATTTTTCTTAATTGGTGAGAGACGTCAAATATAATTCTGCTTTCTATTTTCTGCAGAAAGAAACTATAAATATGAATTGATTTGGGAAAAGAAAAGAAAAAAAAAGGAAAGCTGCAAATTTTGACTTGAAAATGTTACAGTTATGAAACAATTTATTCACAACCCTTTTCTGTACTGAATGGAAGATATTTACACGAATAAAAGAATACTATTACATCGAAACAATGTACCTGATGACGGAGATAAGTAGCTAGAAATCAGATTTTTTTTTATTTATCAGCTTACTGATGGATGGAAAAAAATAGCATAATTTCTTTTCGTCCTAAATCACAGTAAGTAATTCCATAGCACATTTTGGAAAAAAAGAAGAAGATAAAAATGAAGTAAGAAAGAAAGTTGACTTGTGCATACAAACAGGCAAGTACTAGTCTTATATGAGCCTAGTGACAGTGTGATTCATAAATAAAAAATTACTTCTAAATAATTGTTAACCCATAATTCTGTTTCGATGAGAAACCAATGGGTACAATTTTAAACCTAACAAAATTGATCTCAATTTTTACATTCAATTTAGGTGAGGCATACCAAGGTAGGGAATTGATTCCTTAACATGGAAAGTTGTAATGTCGTAGGTGTTCAAAAAAGTATAGCCCCACCCTCCCACCCCCATCTCTTGTATATAGCTACTCCGAATTCGATTGAAAACATCACTGGAAGATTTCAGAGGTTTATTTGAACTTTAACAATATATAAGACTTTTTGAAGCTGAAAAAAAAAAATAGTTTGAGATATAGTTTATTTTAGTCCGTAGGATTGATATGTTCACCCTTCCCTACACTATATTTTCTATGCTCACACTTAGATGTTGCATGCTAAAGTGGGTTCGACATGTGATTTGTTTTGAGTGTACACATTCTCAGTGGCATGATGAATTCACGCACTCTAGCTACTGAATCGCCAAACATGTGGTTAACGTTTTTGGGTTGACTTTAGTTTAAAGATTTATTTCAATTTTGTATTAATTAAGACTTCATTTTAATTAAAATAGTGGTTTGCCAATATTTAGTTTACAAGAGTTTATTAGGAAAAAGAAATGATTAAAGTGACAAAAGCGTTTTTCTAAATGTTTAGAAGTTCAATGGTACATTATTTCAAATCTTTTCGACGGTCGATCGGTTTAGCACGTCCCTTGTTACGGAAAGAATTTAATTTGACAAGAAAACCATCGACGACGACTTTGGTCTTTTGGTCTTCGACTTCGCTAATGTTTACCTGATCATAATTTCATGGTGTGGTTCATTTCTATATGTTTTATTTTTTTTATATACTATCGAGCTCGTACTATAGTCTGTCAATATTATGTCGTATCTCCAAGAAGATCCGATTTCTAATAATTCGCTAATGTATTTGACCGGTCAACATATTTAGTGTCAAAGATGGAGAGCAAATCTGACGTTCCTCAAATTTTAGTATTTTCATCTTCTTCTTTGTTTGTTCAGCAAGCGGTTAGATTTTACTTTTATTTGCTGAGTGAGTATTGGTGAATTTTTTTTTTTTAAATTTTTTTTAAAGTCTAAGAATTTTTGTTATAAGTATTTAGAAAGTGATTTCTTACTCATGCCATATTTTAGAAGGTATCTTGTAGCACATATATTAGTGGTATATGTACCTTGAATTTATCCATAGTGTCAGCAGTGACTGTTTCCACTGGAAAACGGTTCTGTTGTATTAAGGTTTGAGGAAATAAAGGACATTTGTAAGATTCTGTTGTGGTTTGGACAATGCCAAACAATTTCTTTTTACTCTATCTTTAATGAAAAGTCAGAAACGTTTATACTTTTTTTTCTCATGTAAAGCCTTAAGTATGTTCTACATCGTCATGTTATCTTTTGGGTATGCCTTTTCCAGATGGTCTTTATAGTTGCAATAAGTTACCACTTAAATCTATATACATCTCTCGAAAACAATAATTCCTTTAAACCTCCTTGATTCCGGCTAGACTGAAGAGCACAGGTTAATTGGTGAAAAGGTATTCGATTCATCAAAAGAGTAGTTGTGAATGTGTCATTAAAAGAGTAGTTGTAAATGTGTCATCAAAAGAGTAGTAAAAATCCTCAAGCTGGAAGGAAATTTTCCTTTTAAAACTCTCAATAAAGAATGGCAGTTGATCGACTTAGATTACGTGTTCTTGGTCATTTATTGAAAAGTCTGCAATTTAAATGTACTTTTAGAAAGAATTAACCCATCAGATGCAATATCTGACCCAAAACAATTTCCTTCATATAACACTTGATCTGTTAAAAGAAAATATATAAACTTCACAGATCAGTGCTTATCGCTATTATATTGTTAAATGCACAGATCGAAGTAAGAAATAAGCAACGCCAAAATATTGTTTCGTGTAAAAGGACTCCAAATCAATTAATTCGATGTCAAAATTAGTTGTTGGCAATACATCGTTGTATCAGTCACCACCATAAATCTATCAAGTCTGTCTGATTGCCAAGCAGCAATAATGCTGATGTATCGTAATTATTCAAACGTTTCTAGGTTATCATTCAATGCGACGTCGAAAGGCATTAAATGAAAGATTGGCATCCTGTTCTTCCTGACAAATTGTAAAAAGAACAATACTAGGATATGAAATCTTGTTTTTTCCTGCCAAAATTAAAAACAAAATGCTTGGGTATGAAATCTGTTGCAGGCAAATCAAGTATCAAGTATGATCGATTTTGTCATTATTTGTTGCTAGCGGAAAATTATCTAAAACATTCTGTTTAGGTTGTGAGAAATAAAGTTCTTGTTAATACCGGGATGGTTCGGTAGGAGCAGTGGCGCAAGTTAGCCGGTACGGTCAGGTAAGCCGTGCTAGTAAGACATTTATTGCCGGTACGGCCATACCGGAAAGACGTGGTCAGGGGGTCGGTACCGTACCGGTAAGAGTTAAAAATATACTTGCACTACTGGGTAGGTGAGGGGTCTGGTTGGAATGAACCATTATAAAATACATTAGAGTATAGTGTTTGAAGATTTAGTTCTCTTCTACCTTGACATCATAGCACACAAAATGGTTGCAAGATTCAAGAAATTAACTTGTTAAATTTGGGCAAGACAATACATAACGTTTTCGAAAAATGAAGGCGTGCTACTACGTTTAAACCTGTTTTCCTATTTTTGAGCATGTGCCTGTATTTGGGATAATGATAAAGAAAACTGAATGTACAAGTGACACTCTATAGTAGGTATATTTTCAAGGAATTAATTCCCTATTCCTATAAAAACACAGAAGATCGATTTGGATTCAACATGGCATCGGTTGCGCTTGCCAAATGTGATGAACACAACTTCTTAAAATCTTGGCCGCTGACATTGTGGCTGAAACGGGTTTCAATATTTGCAAATTTCTGCGCACACAACCCCTTTACTACCGCATAGTTACAAACGATATGGAAAGCTGGTCTAAGCATGCAAGACATTTTCTTGTGATTTATCGCTTTCTTTTTGTAAACCATACGCGGCTTGTTCCTGAAATTAAATTCAACAGTCTGAAAGCGGGCCAATTTTGATTTTGCGCCATTTCTGTAAACGGCATATGATCTTGTAAATGGTAGGGATAATGCGTCAGCCAACAAACTATGAACATGCTGTAGCTTACAAACACATCGTTGACGCTCTGAAAAGGAAGTGTCAGTGCGGCTGAAACAAACGCTACGCTACGCTACGATTCGATATTAGCATAAGAAATTGCATCATTCCGATCAATATATCTCAGTTTCCTTATTCCATTTTTTATCTTTGACTTTAAGGGTCTGAATTTTGCAAATATAATGCCTAACTAATAAGGTGAATTGAACCGTATTGTCTTTGATCAAGAGTAATGTTTAAAATAGCGATAAGTCTTTCTCTTAGGTTTATTTTTTAAATTGCTCAATTCCAGTCTTAGACTAAAAGAAAATTTAACATATGAACCTTAGGGAACGTACCGTATATACTCATGTATAAACCAGGTCCAAATGCAAACAACATAAACCTTATCTGCCGTCGCATAATGCGCAGGCAGATTAGGGTCTATGTTGTTTGTTCTACTGATTAGTCCTTACAAACTGCATAGACCCAGATCTGCCGGCGCATTATGCGACAGCAGATCTGGGTCTATGCAGTTTGCAGTTGGTATCAGGTAATACGCGGGTATATACGGTCCCTATTTCTACACGTTTGGCTATTACTGACTAACTGGTGCTTGTGCACTTATTGTAATTTTGAAATCTGCATATCTAGCCCATTTTCTCCCCATCTGATTTCATCTTACTGATCTGTGAGATTAAAGAAACATAGGCTATCTTTTTTTTTCAGGTCTGGCATGGTATTTCGAATAAGGCGGAGGATTTGGATTAGGTTGGATACTACCCGGCAATCAGGTAATGATACCAATACCTCATTAGGACATGTCCAATGTACAAAGCAAAAATCACCAGGATTAGTTAATACTCCCACACTGGTATATAGCACCTCAAAAACACGGATTAGGTCTTCATGAGAGAGACCAATACCACTGTTCAATAAGGTAGAGCCTCCATGGCGATGTATTTTCCTATTATAGGGTCACCTTTTATGATTATTGGCATTGAACAGATTTGTATTTTTGCTATAAAACATGGTACTAGTTCCGTCACTGTGGGAAATTTAAGTGTGATTATCTGTGTGAATTTTGCGACAGTGCACAGTGAATAATCAGGCATTGATGCAGGCCTGAAAGTGAAAATCTGCTACCCATGGCATGTTGTTTCGTTTACAGTTCAGCATCTCAAAAAATGCCGGTCAACCTATGACAAGAACTTCACTGTGAGTTAATCTTTTGAAGATACTTTAGATTAACATATGATTTATTAGGATTTGGACACACTGGAACGTTCAGTGCTGACAAATGCAGGGACTATATAGGGAAAATAACCGCAGACCATGCAGGGAAGAGGTGGCTGGGGTGGGTTTGGGGTAGGGGGTAGACGTTATAGTGGTGTTTCCTACAGTAATTTCATTGGGTTAGAAGTTATCAATCGCAGACCAGTGCAGAATTAAAGTTTTACTTACCCCATAAGTGCCTTGTGATCCCATGAGATGACATTGGTCACGTGACTGATCAGAACCACGGTTACATTGATGTGATCAGTTTGGAATCTATTTTAAAGAAGAAAACACTAAAATTTGTTACAGTTATCGTTTCTTTTCCTTCGGGGACAATTTGGTTTGCTGTTTGGGGTGCACCTTTGCAGAGGCAAAGTGTTGCAGGCCATTTTAAAAACGTTGCGAATTTCATCTGACTGCGAGTTTCAGACAATGGAGAGTGCAGACCGCCCAAGGCAGATCCCAGAAACGGGCTTTATGAGTGAAATCCTCAAAAACTGTCGCAAACGCAAGGAAAACATCACTGATGATCTCGGCATGATCTTTCATTACAGTTTTGACGAGGAATCGAGCTCGTTTGCCATCGGCAACTTCATCTAGGGGTGTGATGGCTAGCGAGGCAGATGTTTGGCCAGCATGGACAGGGGAGCTCAAGTCTGCCATTATAGCGCCAACGAGACGTGATGTCATTGTCTGGCTCTCCTGGAAGAAGTCACGTGACTTCCGCCCGACTAACAAATATGACTGGTCTGGGCAAAGAATTGGCAATGCAATGCCAGCTGTGGACGCAGAATGCGGATGTGGTGTCCAATATGCACGCTTGATTGACCAAAATGGAAGAAATAATGGTCATATCAGCTGCCGATTCTCAAGGTTGTATATCTTTTGTGCACGTTAGCAAGGCTTATTTGCTAGCTGGAATGCATATCTACGAGACCATGTGGTTTTAATATACGCTGAATTTAGGAACTTCAAAAAGTACTTTGTATCCTCAATTTTTATTCGATTAAATCCACAGATTTGCATAGAGGAATTTTGACAATAACTGTAATCGCGAGCCATTAAGCAGGTACCTTTCAATATACGTGTAAGAAAGGCAACTTGAGATAGCATTGCCTGTTCAATTACAGGTCTCACGCAACTAAAAATATTTCCTGTGCCCCAATTTGAAGATTTTCCCTAGACACATGCAATAGAAAAGATAAAACTTACGATGTGCGGTACTTTTAAATGAAGTTGTTGCCTCTTGAAAAATTGCCCACTTTCTAAAATGCGTGCTAGCATGGTACTTTAAGCGTCATTTTACAATTCATTTTGAGAACAAATCCACATCCATTTTTTATAGTCTGCCTAGTGCTGGTGTCACAATAAAGTAGTACAAATATCTCCAATACCTGAACAAAAAAAATTAAAGCATTTAGCATCATTTTAGGCACTATTTTCTGTCAAGCATAATTTGAGGGCCACCAGGAAACTGCACTGCATTCGTTGCGTCATACTAAAAGCGCATGTATGTGACTACATTAGGTTTCTTGTACTTTGCGAAATGTTCTCTTTGAGAGGAAGACCAATATGTGCAATTTCCTTAGTCCCAGAAATCCGATTTCGCTGAACAATGCCAAGACAAAATATAACCCATCTTAAAGTTATCCCACACCTACTCATCATGAAAAAAATATTCCTGCTTCAAATAGATTAACTGATCTACTTCTTCTTCCCCTGCCACTATTTGTTTCTTTTAGGTTTCGTTCTTTCCAAACCAGACAGCAAACTGAATATACAGGAGCTTACAAAGTTTTTCGGCAGCTAATACTCATTTCATTTAGATATCCTACGACATTAGACAAGGATTCACATAAAAGTGCGTTCGTACGAAAACCTTAGGGGCCACCAGGAATATTTTTAATTGGATACTTTCTTCCGTTGAAAACTCGTTTACAATTAATTTTGTTAGAATGCAAATTAATTTATTTCTGATTGGTGAAAAGTCTCATCTTTTGTTTCTTCCAAACTTCACTCAGACTGTTGACAACTGAATGGTTTACAAAGAGACACACTTTTTTCCGAACAATCATGGTGCAGCGTGGCGTCTTCTATGCAATATAGTATGTCTCAGCAGGGATGCAGAAAGTCACTGTGTTGTATAATACTTTATTACATTCCAAATATAATTCCATTGCCATTGTGGCAATCTTTGTAGTTTTCCAGAGTCTTTGATCTGTTCTAGCAATATCCTTTTATTCTATAAATGAACATTGGGCCATTACATGTGTGTTGTTTGTCTGGAAATAAATTACCGTATATACTCGCGTATAAACATATACCAACTGCAAACTGCATAGACCCAGATCTGCCGTCGCATAATGCGCCGGCAGATCTGGGTCTATGCAGTTTGAAAGGACTCATCAGTAGAACAAACAATATAGATCCTGATCTGCCGGCGCATTATGCGACGGCAGATCAGGGTCTATGTTGTTTGCATTTGGACCTGTGTATACTCGAATATATACGGTATGCATTTATTAGCCTTTCTAGTCTGCATATTGTAACCAGCTACTCCAAAACGGATGTCGTCCTTGATTACAAATACAGCTGGACATGAAGGACAAAAGGGAAGTGCTTTCTATTCAAGAGGATGTGGGGTTTATTTAAAGGAGACATGTAGCTTGTGACACAGATTATTACCTGCCTCAAATCTCTCTCTCTCTCTCTCTCTCTCTCTCTCTCTCTCTCTCTCTCTCTCTCTCTCTCTCTCTCCACACACACACACACACACACACACACACACACACACACACAGAGTCAATAGGTACCGGCATAGCAGGAATTTGTTTTTGGTTTCCCAACGTTTCGAGCTAGTCCTTCAGGAAATAAAAGGAGACAAAACCGACGTTTAACCCTTAATCTAGAAAATAAAATGTCGAAGTATCCACATGATTTTACATAGGAGTGTCTAATAGTACCTGTCTACATATAATCCGCAAAAGTTTTTTTTACTCAGTGTGAGGTTTGTGTTTGGATTGATTTCAATACTATTACATATTTTTACTGGCAATAATCTAAGCGTTGATATTGAAACTATAAATGTGGTAAGTTATAGTACTTTGAATGAAACCTTGGTTCAGAAGTTTCATAATGTTTTCCTAAACTATGTTACTCAGTCATATACTGAGCAATCGAATAAATTAAGGACACGTGGTATCTACATAACCCAAATCAGCCTCGCAAACTACTTGCATGTTGTGAAAAACCGAAATCACAAAAGAAACCCCTATGTAGTTATCGCCTAAGTTGAATTATGGCAGGGATTGAAATAGGTTGATATAACAGAATTGAACAAAGTCAACGTTTTGGACAATTCTGCCCAAAATCGACAAATAATGAAAAATACTTCATGCTCTGGAAAAAAACATCTAAGGAAGATACTTTTAGATACGCTTCTAACACAAGATTTTAATTCCGAATCAGATACTGATAGAACTAATCGACTTATATTTCGAATGGACCATGAGACAAGTATTGCAAATATAGTGTCTAAATTCGTATATGAATCTTTTGAAAATGGCAAAACCAGTCTACCCTCTAAGGCTAGGTGGTTACACTCTTATACGAATGCCACTAAATATTACTATTATTTCCCACTGCAGTCGTTCCTTTTTTATATATGGTTGGTACAATATATGAAATGAATTGATTTGAATTGATAAAAGGGGATGAACTTTTTTTCATATCAAGTAATGAAAGAACTTGGGAAAACATAAACGCCACAAAGAATTTACTATATACATAATGAAAACACTTTAAGTGAAGACATTAGAAGACAATGAATGGAGAGTGCTAAAGATTGGAGTGAAATGGAGCAAAACAACAGAGGTACCGTCCCTTTCAGCAATGCAGACTACTGTCTTGATGACAGTATCGTCCCTTTCAGCAATGTAGACTGTCTTGATGACAGTATCGTCCCTTTCAGAAACTGACTTTCTTGTCGAGTCAGATTGCCTTTATAAGTGAGAATCTGTCTGTGTGAATAGAGATAAATTTCCACCGCCGAAAGGAATGCTTCCTGGATTGGACTTTCGGAACCTTTAGGGTTCAATATGCTCAGAGTTTGATTCATTCTCTCTCCCTCTCTCTCTCTGTATATATATATATATATATATATATATATATATATATATATATATATATATATATATATATATATATATAACCATTTCAACATTGTTCAAACAACAAATCTAGAGCCTATCCACTTATATTGTGGATGCTGAACAATGGATGAATATACAAAATGACTATCACAGTTACATTATAGTTTCTTTCTTCTCTTAAGTTAAAAACACAATGCCAAAAGTTTATAAACATTGAAAATAGAACTTTACAATAATCCATTATGAAATTTAACACATATTTTCCTTATCAAATATTGCTTTTTTCTGAAACAACAAGAAAGATACGAACAATAACAAAGGCTTCCTGGCCAACGGCCAAATATCTTCTATCTACAGATCGCGGCTTATTGTTTTTTCAAGTCCGGTCTTTCGAGAAACATTGTAAGGCGGTCTTGAATGGTCAGTTATTTTATCAATTTCTTTGACCTAGTATGGATTCAATTGGTTTTGATCTTTAATTCAACAATGTAAAAATGATTGTGTTCTGCAAATTAAAAAAATAGCAGGAAGAAAAAAAAGAGAGAGAAAAAAAAAACAACTTCCGATCCGATTATTGATGCGCTTGATTTCTGATTACCGGTTTTATTGCAATGAATTATAGACATGTCTTGTGCTAATAGGAATAAAGGACCAAACAAGGTCTTTGTTAACAGTTACTGGTGTCTATTGCAAGCAAAAAGCAGCAAATAAAAACCAAGTGATGAATATTTGGCAAAAATTGTGATTATCTGCACATTGCCGAACTTAAATCACACTTTAGAAAAGGAACCAGATTCAAATTGTTCAGAAGTTAGACCAGACGTCTCATATTCTTTCAAAATGTGTGAAATAAGTAAAAAAATATACGAACTAATGTTATAACAAATAATTTAGTTGAAAGAAATGGCATAATCTATTCCATGGGAGGCACATTTGGTTTAAACGTAGTGGTCACCTTACATTCTTACCATCCATCGTACCGGCCGGTTTGTGTGGAAATCTTTCTTTGTGCATACAACACTTTGCATTTGATTTATCATCACATAAACAGCTGAATAAGAAATTTAAAAACATGTAAATGGAGGAAACTGGGCAGTTGAACAATATCCCAAAAGATTTTGGAGTGGTGGGTGGAGGTGGAGGTGGTGTGGAGGGGGAAGATAATATTAAATTCGTATTGTTCCAGCAAGGAAAGTTTGGGTTCCAAAATAGATTTGAAGACAAAAATGAAAAACACAAGCACAAACACCAACAAACAATCAAACTTTCGTTTTATCAATCGATAATACATATCAGTAGTGACTATCGCGGAAGTGCAATGACGAATTTGTACGTGTCGCCAAAGTGCAATGATGAAGTGGTACACTGGAGCCATCGATACAATGATGTAATACGAACAAAGTGTCACATCGTCTAAATTGTTTATATCCATTCTTATATTAAGTCTCTTAGTGTTCGTGTTAGAAATTCTGAGCCTTGAAAATTGGAAGTTTTAAATCATGGCATGAGATTTGCCTAAAATATTGATACATCGGTCTTTGATTATCCCAGACTATTCTTTCCGCATCAATCTCTGCGCAGAAACCTTTTAATTTGCACTGTTGATTAATTAGGACTTCCGGCTGCACTGTTCAAAGAACATTCGCTGAAATGAAAACTAAATCTAGTTGATCATACATGTTACGACACAGATATAAGATTTTCATTCAGGGCACAACTATTTCTTATCCGAAATTCAATCATTTGCATACCACGTATTTCTTTTCCTTGTGAAAATCAATAAGCCAGTACAGCAGATTAAGAAGGATATTAACGTAACTAAGCTAAGATCCCCGCCCTTATAAACCTCTTACTGGAGATATTACCAGTTGGAAAATGTCACCAAGGAGAGAGAGAGAGAGAGAGAGAGAGAGAGAGAGAGAGAGAGAGAGAGAGAGAGAGAGAGAGTAAAATGTCTCAAAATTTGTCATTATATCATAATATGTGACGGTGTCGGATTTCTTCACTTCAGTATTGTACTGGCGTGCCGTTAAACCATTCAACTCCATTGAAATTCTTATGTTAACCACGCAGTTATTCTTGATGATAAACTGTTTATAAGTGGTCTACATCTCCCTCAATACCCATGTTAAAATTTAGTCTACTTGTGAAAATCAATGTAGAATGATGACTTGTGTAAATAAAGAACACGGAATATACTCAAACCATGTCCATTAGTAACTGAACAATGAAAGGTTTATTCCTGAAAAGTCTTTGCTAGTGTTATAATAAAGTATTATTTAAAGTCTACCTTTTCATCCAGCTTGCAGATCATGATTTCACGTTCATGATAACCGTCACAGACAAAGGGAAGGTTTATTAAATATGCGATCTCATGTCATTGAAGAAAAACTACACGGATACGTTCTGTGGTTTCATTAAACTAATTACCTTTTTCACTCGGTAATTATTGCTGTCCGTACTCGCTTAGAAGTCGTACCCTACTGCAAACCGCACAGACCCAGATCGGTCGTCGCATAATGCACAGGCAGATCTGGGTCTATGCATTTTTTGTAAGTAATCAGAAGAACAAAGGATATAGACCCTGATCTGCCGACGCATTATTCGACAACAGATCTGTTTCTATGTTATTTGCAGTTGGATCAATTTTATAAGCGAGTATAGACGGTATTCTTGCAATCAATACAGTCTTCTTTTAATTGTATTTTCTTTTGACATGTCCATAACATATCTCATATTAGAGATCAGAACCTTTGTCACTCGAGGGAATTTTGTTAGCTGTATGAATTCCTTGGAGGATAAGAGCTACCGTATATACTCGCGTATAACCCGATACCAACTACAAACTGCATAGACCCAGATCTGCCGTCGCATAATGCACCGGCAGATCTGGGTCTATGCATTTTGTAAGGACTAATCAGTAGAACAAACAACATAGACCCTCATCTGCCGGCGCAATATGTGAACTCAATTATACGCGAGTATATAAGGTAGGTTCCTTGTGCATAAGGATGCACAAGGGATGCTGGTGGGTCCAACTTTGTACGGACAGACAGAGGGCCTCGCTGTTTAGATTAATAGATTCATATCGTCAGCATAATTCAGATATTCTGTCTGGTAATCGAAAAACTATGTGAATATTAATTCTTCCTCTTATCTCAGAAGTTCAAAGGTAAACATGTTCCTGAATAATTAAAGCTTTTGACAGCTGCCTTTCTGCAAAAGAAAAAATAAGACCGTCTACTCTTGAAAGCAACAAACCTTTTTTTTATTAGATCTAAACGTTCGACGGTTTGGAGGAAAGGGTTTAATAACTAAGCTATTATAAGAATAAAAATAAAGCTACTTACGGAATAATATGTGACTCGTTATGTATTTTTTGTTTCATGTTGCTGTTGTTTTTGTTTTTTTTTTGTTTTTTTTTTCGTTTTTGTTTTTTTCGGGGTGGGTGGGGTGGGGGTGCATTTTGCAACCTCACTCTAAGGAACGACATATCTACAATTTTGTTTGAAAAGTACGTTTGCAAAATTTGCCGAAAGCTCATAAGCCAACATATGACAAAAAGCCCGAATAAATAACCATTTGTCCGGTTACTGTGTAGACCATAAAAAACTAATTTTTAAAAAGGAAAGAATGACTCGATGTTTCTTCTACCGAGATGATTTCGAATCGATCTGATTGAGTTATTTCTGGCAGCAACAGTACAGTCCGTCATATGTACCTCTATATTATCTGGCAGCTGAAAACAAATTGCAACGGCTGAAAAACGTCTACATCGAGCGATCATTTTTAGTGATGCTGGCCAATGCCATTGACTTGATTTCCATCGCACTGACATACTTTTATTAATTTGTTTCAAAAATCAAATTCTACAGGGAAACAAAACTGTGCTGGCACATACATGTGTAGCACAAGCAATAAAACTGGACTGGTCCAGAAACAGGTTTGTCAGTTTGAGATATGATTATGTTAACCATGTACTATGCAGCAATTATAATTTTCATGTCTATAGACCATCCAGATCACTTAAGTTACTGCAGAGTGCACTAACAATTCGAAATGCAACTGTGTTCGTGAATGATTGAGATTTTCTATTGGCATTTTGTTTGCAACCAGAATCCTGTGTTGATACATGCTTGTACTCCCCCATGTTACTAAACAGTGTGCCTATAGATCTCTATTGGACTGTACCTTTTGCAGCAAGGCCTATCAATGTATATATAATATAAACCAAACTACAAAGATGGTTGTCCACAGTTTTTTCTTTGGATTCAAGAAATAGGAGCAATTGGATTAAACATGCATTTCGTGTGAGCATGCTGTAATAGTTCATATTCCCCCATGCACGGCAACTTTTACATAGAAACGGTGATGCGTGCTTGTCTTATTTTATGGGAGAACTCACACCAGTTTTAATAGCAAAATTGCAATGCAATTTGTTTTTATTAAGAATACAATAATTTTAGGGAGAGTAGTTTGAGGTAAGTTATAACATCATTAAATATGTGTTTGAACCAAATATATTTTGTTGCAGTCAATGAATAACGACCTGATGCCCCTCACCCCTTTCCCATGATACCAAACTGTAGGCTTTGTGATAGTCATAACTGACTAGATACCAACTTGCTTGTCAAAAGGGCCACGAGTATTAGGTACTTATACCAATGGAGGGAATGTATTCAATACCTACAGTCTAGGCATGGAACTCGTCGAATGTACATGTAGATACTGGAGCAATAAAAAAGCATATCATATGGAAGAAAATCTTCTAAGGAACACTATGCAAGTTATCGATCTGGAATGAACTGAGCCAGATGGTTAACCCTCAACAGATTCTATTTAGGGACCTAAGTTAAGAATTTAGGTCTGCTCGTCTCAAAACTGACCGACAGATTTGAGGGATAGTTATTTTGTGTTATCTGCATGACCGCGAGGCCTGAATGCTTTGGAGATCATGAAGCACTTTTAAGTTTGTATAGGATCTTCTCGATCACAACTGTAGAGAGATACAAGCAGCTGTTGATCCCCTCCTAATTGATAGACAAAGCATCCACGGTACAAGATTCTGTATCCAGGACTGTTGACATGAAGGTGGAGGCTTCGTGAATCCTCTTGTAAACAAACATATTCTCATCATTTGAAGGTCCATAAGGGCTGAAAATCCAACTGAAAGACAAAAGGGTGGAAGGACCACATTATTTGCATTGTTAGCTCTCTGTGACAAAGATTCCATTAGATCATTGAGTTTGTCTTGAATGTTGCATACGTGAAACGTGATTTGAGGACTGGAACACCATTGGAGAAAGTCCCAAACCAAAGCCGTTAGAGGTCGTGTGATTGAGAAAGTATTTTCCCACCCAGGTGTTGTCTGACATGATCAACACTACCATGCTACGTAGAACATTCTGCCACGATTAAAACATATTTGCTCTGGTCTTCTTATTAAGCCTGTGCATCTTTTGAAGTCTTCACTCTGAATTCCACTAACTGCTGTGGCGCAGTGCAGCAGTCCGTGCTGGCGTCTGTGCATGTTGTTGTCTCCAGCTGGAGGGGTGGTCTAGAGGTCCATATGTAGATAGCCAATTATGATCAAGCACTGAAACAGGAAACTTTAAATCGTTAATGATCACAATTTGGTGTCAAAAGCGTCCCGAAAGTGACACCACCAAGTAAGATGTGTCATTTGCAGTGGATCTTTACGCATTTTCACTCAAACGTCACAAAATAAATCGGCTGCAGCATTCAACAAGTCACTGTGTGGCATACAGTCTTTGGCCGTGATCCGCGGATTGTTCGAAACAAGCCCGTCAACATTTGATAGTTCTTTGTTGATTAAAAACTCCAAGTGAAGGATGAAGGATGTCCAAATATTCATGTTCAGAATCAAATTGCACTTACTGAATGTTTCTTCAGAACGTCGCCCAAATGTCGTACTCAGTTCAGGCAGCATTCAAAACTGGTATCCTATCAACCCAGAGGCCAAATCAGTGATATTTACAGACGACTAATGAATAAAAAATAAGTCAAAACCGATAGAAAATTCGCCCTGTTTAATTGATTGCCAGACTGATCAAATCATTTGATAAGAATACGACAACTCTTTGGTTGCAGAGTGTGGTGCGCAAAGGTCTATATATGTAGTGCGCAAAGGTATATAAATGTGGTGTGCAAAGGTGTATAGATGTGTCAAAGTAGCTCTGGTAATGCAAAGGAAAATATATGAATGCTAATCGACAGCTTATTTTATGTAGAATAGACAACAAAATAACGTGGTAACCATTCAGAGATCAAACTTCTGATTTGTATATCTTCATGCATAAATCATTGATAAAGTTCACAATCAAAACTATTTTCATGAACATATCTAGTTTTGAAAGATTTTGGGGTCAGTTTTACAGAATTTTAATTTTAGAACACTCTGCTGGGGCGGCCATATTGGATAACACTATTATATGACACAATGGAAGTTATGTCTGCTTGGATCAGTAGCTGAATTCACTTAGTGAATCCTGAACGTACTTGTCCCAAATGGCATGTTCAGGGTCGGCATGGCCATATAGGCAAACAAGTCGGTCGCCTAGGGCGCCAAATTAGACGGAAGTGAAATTGTTTTGCATAGTTCGCCTAGGGCGCCAAAAATCCTTGGGCTGGCCCTGGGCCTATTTGTATTACAGTTTGCACGATTCTAATTACTACTAGATTTATTATCTTGGCGAAAGGTAATGCCAAAGACACGCGTTCTCAGTTATTTAAGTTATAATACTGGCGCTAATATAGTAGAGAGAATTAAATATAACAAAATGTTTGATGTGTCATTTATTTTATGTTTGCCGTAATGATGTCTACATGTAAGGATTACCAATGCAGCCAATGAATGGGTTGAACAATGCTGACAATATGCATGGCCAATAGCCAGCATGCTCCGACTGCCAAGTGGTTTCACTGAACGCTCTTCTCCTTCTCCTCTTGCTCACCCTCCAAAACCATAACCTACTGATCAAATTGGAAACAAATAACTCCATAATAAATGCCTTCATTATTCTTCAAAAATTATAAAATACCAGCATTTAAAATTGAATAGAAGATGATAGAATTTGACCTATAAACTTGTGTCCTCGTATAGCACGGATTTCTCGGATTAACATAGAAATGCTTCGCAGATCAAATTTACCTTCCATAAAGTTTCAACAGTCTCATATATTGAATGACTGAGACGTGTCTCGCTCTAAACATTTTAACGCCAAGACATTGGTTCTAGAAGTGAAAAAGAATGGAAACTTGAGACAATGTATTTCATTGTGCATGTATTCTCTTCTGTCGTGATTTTACTTTAATATACACCTATCTCTTTGTACATTATTTTGGATAGATAGATATATACTTTTACACATATGTCATCACTGGCATTCACCCCATGAGAAACCGCTATTTGGCTCATTGGGACCCATGCTTTTAGTGATGAAAAAAATCTTTCTAGACCGCTAATATTGTTTAAGGTATAAATAGTTATAACAAGTAACGTGTTAAAATTTATTCCTTAGATTTTTCAAGACTAATTTTGAGAGGTTGTGCGATATGAGAATTGAAGAATTGTAATGCAAGATGAAGGATAAGATCTGAGTAAATCAAATGTTTTCACCTACCGGAAACGGGGTCTAGCCCAGTCTAGCCCTTATATTAAGTTATGATTATATACTTTAATATATGGAATAAATAAATAAATAAATAAATCAATCAAAAATAAAAAAATTAATAAATTATGTTTTATGTTAATAACCCCGCGTTAGCAAAGTATCTTCCTTTACTGTCAGATGTTCTCTTATTATAACGAGAATTTTATTTGAATGAGATTCCAATCGCCTTTCTAATGGACTGGTTTTAGTTTTTAAAATAGATAACAGTGTCTGAGGTTAGCTATTTCATTACAGCCCTTAAACTGTATATGTGCTTCTTGAATGAGAATACAATATGTACAAGTTTATATTTTTCTATCAACGTCACAAAAGAATATTCTAAATACCTGAAAATTGGGAAGGTATTGATTTAAACTATCAATTTACAGAAATTGTGTAAAAGAGGAGGATTTGGCAGATCAAATGCCCCCCCCCCCCCCCAAAAAAAAAAGTAAATTGAATTTGAAAACGAGATTTAATAATTACTCTTAAGTGGAGGATTTCCAATCTTTTCCATAAACTACGACTGTTCCTCTGGTTATTTATTTCCTTTTGCCTCTTTGATCTTTTCTGTTTCTCTTTATAGATCTTTTCTAAGGGAAGGTGTACATGGGACTCTTGGTATCAATAAATCATAGCATTTCATGTTGACAAGACCGGCCATCTACTGCCTGTAAAGTACTTACCGATATAAGTAATATCATTTGCATTTATACAAAAGACAGCACTTAACTCCGGAACACAAATTTAAAAAGGCGCTGCTAAACGGAATAAAATTTAAGATAACAATACATTTGGTTCAATACGCGTGCTTCTTTCTTGTTTGTACTGCATTTCAGTCGGCGGTAGAAGCCCTTTGATTCTTCTCCGTAGAATGAGTGGATCGATGTTAAAGGAAATCTTACTGATTCTAAAGTGTCTCTTACAAGCAACGTTAAATGGAAAAGGACTTTCCAAATATTCTTTATTAGACCGCATTGAAAATGTTTATAGTGTCAGTTAGTACTATCATCATTCATCAAAATTCAAAGTTCAATTGCCCTGCCTGAATTAAATGTAAGAATATTAATATTTACAAACAAAAAAAAAAAAAAAAAAAAAAAGGTACAACGATCCACCAGGCTCACTGAAGCTTATCAAAATTAATTTATATATAAAAGTATGTACGCACGGGGGCCCTATAAATAAGATAAGTACATTTTTAGTTATTCGTATCAAGCACTACTCTCAATACTTCAACCGTATGTCAATATATATATATATATATATATATATATATATATATATATATATATATATATATATATATATATATATAAAGAAAATTTCCCTATTAGAATCAGAACACATTTGTATTTTACTGCACCATAATTAGCAAAGGACAAATTATCAAAAGGACTCAAATCGAGATTTGCTTCGCCTTTCTGTCATTTAAAATTGTGTACATCTTACATAATAATTCGATAACTCAAATTTATTCACCCAACGATAATCAACAAAACACAAACTGTAATAAATAAGCGTTTTTAAATATTTATAGTCAGCAAGAAAAATTGTTTCATAACAAGGACAAATTTACACATTCTTAAAAAAAGTAATACAAATCTTTAGTTACTTAGAGAGAGATAGCGGATCGGAGTATATCTTGTTTTCAGTTGATCTGATTTCCTCAACAAATATAAATTGACAGTAATAATTCCCTTTGTGGGGTAATTTCACCGGAACTGTACAAATTGCTTTGTCTTTCCCTGTTGCTACATATTTTACAGTTTTCTTTGTCAGACAGTCCCGGCAAGAAACGTCTTCGTTTATTTGAGAATAAAATATCTTTTCTCTAATTTTTGTACATTTGGGACACAATATGTCTCTGTGAAATGAGACATATATCTATGAGTATATATCTATCTATCCAAATATAGACTACAAAATATCCAGCCTGAGTACACTTGTTAAAACGCAATTGACTACTTGCAAAGTCTGACCATCGTGTGGGATGTCTCTGTGAGATTATGACACACTAAGGCACACTACCAATCATATTATAATCCTTATGTAGTGGATGACACTTGTTGACGAGGGGAAAACAAAGACCATTGCTTACTGCATTGATTTAAATTCTTGGATTCCAGTTGATGTTCATATATTTGTCCACGTCGCTCTGATAATCATGTATAGTACTATCCTTGCATAGGAATGAATGTATAACTTCATAACTTTGTTTTAGTATATACCCTGACCACAATTTCAACAAACATCTCAAACTTTCTACTGCGTTTTAGTTTTAAAATTTAACACAGGGAAACGTATTGATTTTTGAAAAAAGAGAGTTCAGGAATCCCTAAAATTTGAGAAAGTCCAAACAATTTCCTTAGAGATAATGTAAACTCCTTTAAAAACAATTCAAAATTGTATGAATGTATTTTAGTCCCTGATGCCTGTTGAATATTCTGTAAAACAAATCATTCTTACCAACATAGCAATAAGAAAGTTACGAAGATTTTTTTTTAGATGTTTAGTGAAACTGGGGTCCGTTCTTGACTTCCTATGCAAAAGCATTTCGTGGGAAGATTCAGTAAATTTCCACCTATTGGATGTTGTCAAACACGTATTGGGTGCTGTTAGGCACACCTAAGACTGAAAAAGTTTCTTGCTAAGTAAAATGATGTAATACCAGGTGTATCAGGACTTAACAGTAAATAAAGTCACGTCACGCCATATTGCCCGATTCAATAATAAAAATAAATTAGAATAATGTTTCTATTCAAATATATTTGTATTTATTTTAATTTTGGGAAAAGCAATTGAAATACACTTTATTATTTAATAAATGTGAGCATATAATAAATAAATAACTGTTTATTGTGTTGGATATTGTGATCTCGTCTTAAGTACACTGGGCTCGCAAATGTCGCCCCATTGTACTTCGGTCTCGCCCACAATATGCAATAGTACAAAGACCACGATATATAAATATTAAGCCTTCTAACTACTGCATCTTTGTTAACGATTGTGTTATTTGCTTGAAAAACTGCATTATAATCAAGAAAGATCGTCCTTTCTAAAATACACAAATTCTCAACATGTAAATTACTCGAGTTGTGGCTCATATATATATATATATATATATATATATATATATATATATATATATATATATATATATATATATATATTGTTACGACTAGGGGTAACAAAAGAAAAGACTCAAACAAGCTTTCAAGATTTAAAATACAAATATTTAATTTCCTAAAATATTAAATTGTTTCAGCAAACAATCAAAGTGAAAGAATGAAAAATAACTCACAGTATAGAATATCCTTAAAAGTCCTAAAATGTTCTAAAGTTCAATGATCCGGAAGTTAATCCAAATTGTTCCGAATGAAGAGTATTCCGAATGAAACCTCCAATGTGCTGGAGTGCCAACAAAAATCAGTTATATCCAAATATTATCAATTCCAAGTAATCCTTGTGAATATGGAATATCACACAAGTTCCAGAGCTGTATAATTCTCAACGTTTAAGTAGCAGTACTAAATCCAGAATGTACTGTATAATAATATCACTGAAGCAGAATATCAACACACAAAATGAACCAATCTCGTTTATGACCTCTCAGGCTGAACGTACTATAGAAAAATGACGAACGCTCTGATTACATATATTTTATAGTTTCTGTACTCTGTCATTGAAATACAAATAAAACCCATTTCTTACTTCCGTCTCAAATCAACATCTCGGTATTTACGAACTTATTCTACTTCTAGTCAACAGATGATGAATCAATCACTGAACTACGAAATCCAGGTCAGAACATTGAATGCAGGTCAAAAGGACAAATCTCACGCGCATAATCACGTGATATGACTCATTCTTTAACCGACAATATTTTCCCAAAAGACCAATGTACTGGGTCACATAGAAATTACCGAATATGTGCTCTCTGCAAAACGACACCTATTAGACTATTATACAGAGGTCATAAACTAATAAAACTATACCATTATTTAAAGAAATGATACATAATTCCGTAACAATATATATGTATATATATATATATATATATATATATATATGTGTGTGAGTGTGTATGTGTGTGTGTGTGTGTGTACCAATATTTTCTGAGAGCCACTGAACGAAATGCCTAATGTGACACAATGACAGACCCTTAAATAGTATGACATTCAACATATCAATCATTCTGACAAAATTAAGAGCTTGTCTTTATATGGACACACCCTATAAATTAATCAAGTTAAAACATTAGACGGGGTATTAAACCATGTATGACTAACATGTAACTGAAACAGGATCCTTTTTGGCACCTAGAGATAGTTACATTGTTTTTAATGTAACTTCATAGTGCATATTCCGCAACTATGCGGGCTCGAATTAATTAGAGATTGACAGTTTTATATAGGCTGTCGTTCTGCTAATAAACTTGGAAAGATGACAAGGATGATTTTTAATCAATATGGGTAACCCGACTATCGCAGAGGCAACCATTACAAGGCATTTGGTCACGTAAAAATGATAGTTCCTGAACGGGAGCGTTGCAAGACGTAACAGACATACGCCACGATTGCGGAATTTCAGATAAGTATTGTTTTTGCTGCTTGTGCCACACACTTTTTATAATAAACAATAAAAACGCCAATACCTGCAATTGCTCTTTGATAAATTTCGAAAACATTATGTTACGACTCTAGGTCTTAAAATAATGTAACAGAAAGAAAGTGAAACCAACAATGTAAGTAAAATCAACATGCAATTTATTTCTAGACAATTAAAGGGAAAATTCAAAAGACATTTACGGTAACGTGAATTAAAATCCAAATAATCCAATAATCCTAAGTATCCAAATCACAAGTCCTAAATATTGAATGTTCCAAATGAATTCCAGTAGCCTTGAATGTCCTGATGTGCGAATAGTCTTGAATGTCCTGATATGCCTGAAGGATGTAATTCAGAATATCTTTGAATAAATTCACATAAATCGCAAAGTCAAGTATCAATCAAAAATGAGAATGAGCACTTTTAGTAAATCCAATTAATATTTCAAATAAATAATTCCGGTCTCTGAATTCGCTCTGATTTTCACAACTGTAACATCTGATTACTAAAATAAATTCCTTAACAGACTGATCTTAGTGACATGAAGTTTAGAATAGGAGTGAAATCTTGTTTACCAAAGCTGTATAAATATAAGGATAAGTCACCTGACAGAATATTCTAGAATATGAGTAACTCTAATGGAAATTTCCTGTGCGCACCTGACTTTTCTCACATAACACATGGAAAATCCAATCTAATTGTTAAAGGCTATGTAAACAAGACTGACCTTTAACTCAAATGCAGTAAATATGTTGTTTACAAAATGACTGAAGTACAACTTACCGCATGGACACATATTATAAATTCAATATACATAACAATTAAAAATCTTACACTTAAATAATTCTCAAAAAACGATAACTTTCGCTTTTGAGACAAGAAATGTAAAAGGTGACAAGAAAAATCCACGTTCGTATATATCTGTGCCTTTAGTCCTTGGTTGTACGGGACGTTTCGCCAAGCACGCTGCATTTTTTTTTTTTTTCAACAGATCTGATCTCGAGGTTGGGAATATAATGTTGGCACACTTGGGAACGCGGGAAATTGTATAAACTTGTCTCTGTTAAGTTCAGAAATGCTAATGCATTACAAAACGTAAATGTCGCTTTCCTATCTTTTGTATTATTTAAATCAACGCAACAGCTGGGTGTATAAATGCTCGATATACATCTGGTTGCTGTCAATTGATTGAGTTAAGGAAATTAAAATTATTTTTTTTATTAAGGCTTGGACAGAAACAAGAGCAGCTGCACGCTCATCTAATTGAATTTTATTTATGTATCGACTGCTTAAAAAATGATTAAATACATTTTAAATAATAAATGAAGATATGCACTGACTGTCAGTTATTATATACCTATAAATGATACAGAGCTCCAAGTGTTAATTTTCCAACAATCTGTCTGATACAGACATTTGGATCAGCTACTAGCGTTTTCATATTCCTATAATCCAAGTTCGAAATACTTCAACTACGCTAAATTGTCATATAAATGTATCCCAATTGTCATATAAATGTATCCCAATTGTCATATAAATGTATCCCAATTGTCGTGATGATTACACTTTACTTGCGATATTGAAACAAGGATATCTTTCCAATAATGTTGAACAGCTTAAAATCCGTACAGGAACAAAAGTCTATCATTATTTCTGGAAGCGTTCAAAAACATGATACGCAACAGTACTGCCAACAACTGTCACAAGGAATCGCAGAACGTATTTGAGTTCACTCATCCATTTGAATAGTGATATTCCCAGTGAAATGCTCAAGGGTGCAAAATTTATGAATATCAACTACGCTATCGCTACCCACAAAATTCCTCAAAAAGAAGGAGGATTTGAATCACTGATACTGTTGCTGAGTAAATCCAACATAGACACGTTCATAAGAATATGTACATGTGTGTTACGCATGATCTAGAAATAGGCTGGAATATCCATTGGGCGTTACACGGCTATGTCTCTTCACCTGTTATTAACCTTCTTATGCTGTAAAACGTCGTTGACGCATTTAGAGTAAAGAACCGTTCTTCTTTAAAGGTGTAAAATAAGAGTATAATCAGTAAAATATACATTGATCGGGAAAGCTGTGAGATGTCGAGAGGGCATGTAACATATAAGTTAGATCATGTTCGACGCTACGCGTCTCATGAGATCCACAGATATCACATATCCATTCAAGGCGATACAGCGTCCAGTGTGAACTGCTGGTGTCATATATCCATTTATGATGATACAGCGTCGAGTGTGATCTGCTGATGTCACATATCCATTCACGGCGATACAGCGTCCAGTGTGAACTGCTGGTCTCATATATCCATTTATGATGATACCGCGTCGAGTGTGATCTGCTGATATCACATATCCATTCAAAGTGATACGGCGTCGAGTGTGATCTGCTGATGTCACATATCCATTCACGGTTATACAGCGTCTAGTGTGATCAGCCGATGTCACATATACACTTGAGATAATACAGCTATCTCGATTAGCTTACTATATTAAAAATGTGTGTGTACTGTCATCCATGGTTGAGTAAACACAAAATGCCTGCATGTTATTTAGTGGCTGCCGGTAATCATGTCAGGGTCCGTAATGTGATATAGGTAACATACGTTTGTTACTATTTGCCATATGTTTCATAATATTACTTTACATATTCAATAAGAAGATATATCCATTGTGGAAATGTTTCGACAAATCTATACCTTTCTTTTCAATAGAAAATTTATGTATTCATTTGCAGGGGAGGAGGGGCGTAAACAAGTAGGTAAGGGATTTGTGGGACAGAACCTCTTGTATGGGCATGGGCCCAGCACTTTGAAGCTCCTGCATTTTAAGTTTTTCCAGGGCATACTTTTTACCATCTAACTGTAAAGGAAACTGACTATAGGAACGTTCCGGTTGTTTCGCGCTCAGACTCAAGACAACGCAGAGGAGAAATGATTGAGCCATATGTACGATAAAGAATTTCTGCAAGCTACTGCACATACTTGTTCACTGATCCTCTTTCCTCCGTACAAAGGGTTTTATGAACCGAAGGAATATTAGTACTCCTGATTGCTTTGATGTGACAGGTAAGGCCCATCAATCGACTTTACTTGAAAAGAATTTAGTAACATCGTTTCAACTATTTGCGAAATAATAATTTCACTTAGGTCAATTTTGTTCACTTAATAGTTGCAATACAAAATGATTCGCCCATCACAGATACACAGTTTGTGGCAAGTGGCTTTACAACTTCGATCAATGGCATCTGCATCTCAAATATGATCCCTTTTTGCCCCGACCCAGGTTTTCATCAGGTTGTCTTTGTGATTCAAGTGTTTGAACAAAATATATACGAATTAATTATGCGAATATATTATTGTATTGGATACATTTCAAAGGACAAATATACGGAGACAAATAGAAGGGCAGTTAAAGGGACAAACAGACGGATATATGGATCAGTTTCTTTACTCTAAATGCGGCAACGACTTCCCTATTAGTGACATAATGGATCCATTGATTGCCTTGGCTAAATATAAGCCACGTTCAAACGATCATTAATTATATATAACTAGTCATTTATTTCGAATTTTATTGACATCACTGTTTTCAACATTTGTTTGCCTTGACAACTGATCAAACATGAAAGTAGTTCCATGACATAAAAAAAATTAAAAACCTTAGCCTACTCTTTCCACATAATTTGTGCATTCCTAAAACAATAAAATACAGCGAATGTCGATTTATTGCGAACAAGCAACGTAGTATGCATTAAAGCATCAAGACACTGGATGTTGGCAGAAATCCATCTGCTCAGTGTAGTCTCGATATACCACGTTTTAAACAAAACGTATACCAAATTAATGGTCTTTAAAAGTACTCATTTTAATTTCTGTTTTGATGGTGGATGATTAAATTGAAAAGGATGCGATTTTGTTTTTAGTAATATCATTTCCACTCTTCTAATTCTGCAGAATAAGAGTTTACAGTGTATTTTTACTTATCGGGAGGCAGCCACTGGTAAATTTTCGAACAGAAAATAGAGTTTGTAATTTGTGGGAATGAATGCCAATCACCTGCTAGTGCTGTGATATTGAGAAATATATCCAAGTCTTGCAAAGATAATACCCAATTATGAATCACACGATTCGATTTATGTTAGAAACATTTTTTACTATAATTTTCAAACTTTGAAATATGAAGTTTAGCTACACGAAGCTGATAAGAAAATCATATTGTGGCACCCTATTATATTTTCTCATAGGCGACAATTATCGCGTAAAAAGATATCTTTATTTAGATGCCCATAGTTGTCTTAAGCTCGACCAGATTATTAGCTTAAATTCCGGAGAATTGTAAGTACAAATGTAGAAGATCAAATTTAAAACGCTTATGATTTCTTTTCATCCATGCGTGTTGATAAGATTGAGAAATGACAAGAAAGGAAAATAACCAATCTATCTGGACTGGTCTCCAGAGTCACTCCAGTATTAATTCCCAAATTCTTCCTTGGTAATGTTTTAATTTGCAATTCTTCTGATATTTGGATTTTAAATAAAGTTATTTGAAATCAAAGACAAATATATATTTTTATTTCTTATTACATATCAGAAATTTTTTGTTGATCATTGGCACCACATTTATTCGAAGATCTTCTTCTTTTTTACGCACTAGATTGCTTATGTGAAAGATTTGTCTCCATTAACAGATTTGGCGTCACTTTCGTTTATGGCGTGTTTGGAGGCTCCAAGTGATAAATTGATCACGGTTTTTTTTTCCTGCAACTAATTACGTCTGTGTGATGAGCACTTCTCTGCTGGCAAGAATCACAATAGCTCTATGCTAGAAAATTCAACATTTCAAATTTAATTTGAACTGAATGCTGAGAATTGATTACAACCCTGGCTTTTTAAAACAGAATTCTGAAATGGACATTTGCGATGAATTGCGTCAATTAGAAAGCTAATCTAAAATGAAACTGTTATTTTACCATTTTCATGTGCCAGACCAAACTCGAGGTCTTTTTGTTTGTATAGCTTCTCTGAGCGTGAGAAATCATCACGTTCTCAGTATAATGATATGATGTTGTCAAGTTCAAAAGAAGAACAAATACAATTTACCTTCTTTATTTCGTTTCTCTATTTACTTGTCGGATAAATGTATATAGGATGACGAATTGACTCCAAATCGAATAAAAGTTATATTAGATTGCATAACCTAGTAAAGAAAATAAAGTGAAACATCTGAATAACGATCTTCATCTGAATAACGATCTTCATTGAGAAAAGTTGAAAAAGAATTCGTTATTGGCAGCTGAAAGTACACTCTGACGAAAGTGACATAAGTACATGATGCATGGAGAAAAGAAGATAATCCAATCGACCGTAACGTTTGTCTCTTCCGCGCAGAGGCAACATGTTACCTTTCTGTCAGAAGGACAGTTTGTTCACACGCTAAAGGCTGCTTTTGAAACTCTTTGAAACAAAAAACTGCATTGAGAGTCGCCCCTCATTTCAACAAAATCGCACTATGAAGCAGATATTACCAGTATCTTCGTATGATGCGGTCATTTAGCAGAACAATAGTATACATACATGTAGTATTTAATGAAGGCACGTGTCCCTTGCTGCAGTCAGATGCAGGCATTGACAATCACACTGTCTCTGAAATTCGCTAAACTAGTTGTTGCGCCCCAAGTGTTGCAATTGTTTTAAATTTCACGTGTGATAAAAGTAGCTGATGCTACGCCAAATCCAAAAATCAATATTTAAAAACATCCAAGTCAAATCTGAAAATAAAGCAGTTTAAAACTTGATACATCTGCAGTCATGTGCATTTCTATGTTAAATATCAACTGATGCTGCTAAGCATTGATCAAATCAATAAAAGAGTTAATATTTTTCCAGCTGGAGAATTGTTTGAGTTTACAGAGAACTAGTCGAAACAAGTAAATAAGCTATTATTGGTAAGCTTCCGTGTCAAAGATTACCCCCACCCCCACCCCCGCAATGTGCATTAAACAAAAACATAAGAGAAGAACGCACTCCAAGTGTCGAGCGAAATTGAGCTAATTTAAATATTCAGGGATTATCTTAAATTTAATTTTTTAAGTACACCTTGTCAAGCTGAAATATCGTGACTTCCCTTAACAAACAAGACTGCTGTCAATACATGCAGCCACACTGGAAGAAATGTTTGGAGTTCACAAAATTACATTGCATCAATCAGTGCCAAACAAGAGCAAATGTCTAAACTAAAGCAGAAGAAAAAAGATCAAGAAATAACTACATGTCTAGAAAGGGATCTAGTATCTCTATGAATAAGGCATACGAGATTTTATAAAAGCTATCATCACTATGCTGTTTGAAGTGATCTAGTTAGCTACGTCATTGCGAGGGGATCGTGTTTCATTTGGCGCCATCTATAGATGTTCTTTATTATTCGCTTCTAGCTCTACATCTCGAATATAACTGCCACAACAAGAAACAAAGATATGAAGTATTTGCATTATAAGGAGAGGTGGTGGAAAGTATATATGTATTAGGATTTAAGGCACGTCTGAACAATAATGGTTATTGTTGTTGTTATTGTTAGTAAAGACACAATAAACTATCAAGGATATAACCTATGCTGAGACCATTTTATGCTAAGAAAATAGATGGCGCTCTTGTTCCTCCTTTTGTAGGTCAATACCAACTAAGTTGCCATTTTATTATTATTATCATTATTATAATATATATATATATATATATATATATATATATATATATATATATATATATATATATATATATATATATATATATATATATATATATATATATATATATATATACTTAAGTATGAAATATAGAAGATTATTGGCGAATTATTTTTCATTATTTTCATTCCTATATTTACACATGTGAAATATATATCCTTATATTTTCACTTGTGAAAATAAAAGATTCCACATCAAGTTATGTGAGACGCTTGATTGTGTGTATATACAGAAGTCGCAAGCAAAAGGAGCAGTTTGTGAGCTACAATAAGTCAGAGGACACTGTATTACCTTTCAGGCATGGAAATTGTTTGGGCAGAAAAAATTTGACTCGACGCCGTTCGCCAATCGGAACCTCGCTCGTCCATTTCCGTCACATTGTGAAATAACGTCGGATATAGTTGTAGGAATACACATACATTTGATGGGTTGGGTGACTAGCCTCTGGCGGAGTGCACCACATTGCTACAGAAAAGGCCTACAATGTTCAGATTGTGACGTTATCTCCTTCCGCCACGATATTGTGCCATGTGAATAAAAAAATGTTTCTGAATATAGTTCTTAATGGCGTTGAATTACAACCGAGATTTCTTTGTCGACTTGACGGAAAATTCGAGGATGTTCCGATTGGCCGTTCGCGTTTCTACGAAGTTATTTCCCCTGTACTACCTAGACAACAATGTTAAAAACCTGGTGAGATGCATTTTCTAGATCAGATTTGATTTTATTGTCAAATACAGTTAAATAATTTACAAAATGTCCAAAAATGTAATTTATTAAAACAGATTAGGTCATCTCAAACCTACCGCTCTCTGAAATCGTTGATATTTTATTATGATCAGTCTTTAATATGGTGGAAAGTGAGCTGAAGTTACATATATATATATATATATATATATATATATATATATATATATATATATATATATATATATATATATATATATTAATATACATGACATATGTATACCAAACAGATAGGAAAGCGTCTATCCATGGATTCCACATTGCCTGGCGAGTGAGTTCTCGTGCACATCGAATCCTTACCTTCGACCCTTCGACCTTGTTCCGTCCATTTTGGGGATGAAAGCATGGCCGTGTGGGTTGGGGCGCTTGTGCATGACAGCCTGGCAGTAGTTGCCGTTACTCGCGGCATGGGGGTTTGATTCTTGCTTGGAACGAATTATAGCTATCTAACCTGTTCGATAATATCACTGTTATTATATATACAAATTATAATAACAGTCCTTTCAAGTGCACTGGATCCAGCAAGGGATCGCAGAGCAAAAAAAAAAAAAATAATAATAAAAAAAAAAAATCAAAGACATCCTAGTCAGAGCGCGAAGCTGACGCCAATCACAAGCCAAAACTGTCCCTGTGTTGATAAAAGGTGCAAAACCTGTCAACATATTCTCTAGTACAGCGACGAGCGAAAAATTTTACATACATGGTCCAAACAGAACGTGCAAAACAGAGAATGTAGTTTATCTCATCACGTATAAGATCTGCCGCCTTCAGTATGTCGGAGAAACTGAAAAGCTACATAAAAGGATCAATCTTCACAGATCTGATTGGATGACACAGAAACTGGACAGAAGTCCAGTTGCAGAAAACTTTTCTTCCCCTGGACTAAACTTATCGTCTGTTTCCCCTGACTACAATTGCTCACAATCCCAAATGGAGTTCAGAAACCAGGAAAGATAAAGAATCTTACTGGATACGCCGCCTTAGAACACTGAAGCTATGCGGATTAAACAATCAAAACTAGAAAGACCCCCCCCCCCCCCCAACACACAAATAAACTTATCGTCTGTTTACAGCCACCACATTTTCAATTAAATAATTCATTAATGTTTCCCAACAGTCATTCATAATTACTAAATTTTTTTTGTTGTTGTTTGTTTTGTTTTTGTTTTGTAGTTCTTTCTAGTATTATTATTGCTATGGTCATTACTCGCCTTACGGAAACAATGATATAATCGGGATATAATCTGTGGTTACACCAATTTACATTAAATAACTGACGGTGATATAGCTCATTCCTTTGTAGGTCAGAACCAACTAATTTACAGCATCAGCAGTCGAGTTGAAGCCAACTAGACGACACATCAAACATTTTCAAGCTGTAATTCCTGCGAAAATAGTTATGTAAACTTTTGTAATTTCAACGCTTTTTTGTGTTTATTGTTTGTCTTGTCTCTATTTTGTGTTTGCCTTTGAAAAAGACTCAGTGAGAGTCGAAAGCGCTTAGACTAGTCAAACGTTTTGCACTGTTCGTTGTCAGTTTATTGCGTTTAAATATATATATATATATATATATATATATATATATATATATATATATATATATATATATATATATATATATATATATATATATAATGAAATGAAGTCAGAATAAGATACTAGGCGACATATGGAATAATTGACTTCAAGAATCATTATATATGTTACATGCCATATTTTTGTTTGAGAAAAGATTTAAAATACTTTACAAAATTAACAATTATATCGAAAAATGATTATGTACAGTTTTGGACACAAGTCGACGCTTTATCGCATCATGTCAAGATGGCAAAACTTACAACAGAAGTATTCTGCTTTTCAATTATTACTGTATTACATAAAGGTGCCAGCTGTAGATGATGTATGATCATGGATCTCACGATAAGGATTATTACTTTGTTACATAAAGGATGATGTATGATCATGGATCTCACGATAAGGATTTATTCTGTATTACATAAAGGGGCTTCCTGTAGATGATGTATGGTCATGGGTCACACGATAAGGATTTATTCTGTATTACATAAAGGGGCTTCATGTAGATGATGTATGGTCATGGGTCACACGATAAGGATTATTACTGTATTACATAAAGGGGCTTCCTGTATATGATGTATGATCATGGATCTCACGATAAGGATTATTACTGTGTTACAAAAAGGGATTCCTGAAGATGATGTATAATTATTGACCTCACGATAAGGATTTATTCTGTATTATATAAACGGGCTTCCTGTAGATGATGCATGGTCATGGATAACACGATAAGGATCATTACTGTAGTAAATAAAGGGGCTTCCTGTAGATGATGTATGGTCATGGATCACACAATAAGGATTATTACTGTGTTACATAAATAGGCTTCCTGTAGATGATGTATGGTCATGGGTCACACGATAAGGATTATTACTATATTACATAAAGGGGCTTCCTGCAGATGATGTATGGTCATGGATAACACGATAAGGATTATTACTGCATTACATAAAGGAGCTTCCTGTATATGATGTATGATCACGGATCTCACAATAAGGATTATTACTGTGTTACATAAAGGAGCTTCCTGTAGATGATGTATGGTCATGGATAACACGATAAGGATTATTACTGCATTACATAAAGGAGCTTCCTGTATATGATGTATGATCACGGATCTCACAATAAGGATTATTACTGTGTTACATAAAGGGGCTTCCTGTAGATGATGTATGGTCATGAATAACACGATAAGGATTATTACTGCATTACATAAAGGAGCTTCCTGTATATGATGTATGATCACGGATCTCACAATAAGGATTATTACTGTGTTACATAAAGGAACTTCCTGTAGATGATGTATGATCATGGATCACACGATAAAGTTAGTCCTTGGAGTCCTACGATTAAGTTCAAATTTACTGAAAACACATCAGAAGAAAGAAGCACCTCCGTAGCGATGATTTGATAAATATAACAAATCGATACATTGAGAGTTCAAGATTCTGTGTGGGTGTTTTGGTTCGAAGCGAATCCCAGATTAGATCCTGGAAAGTGCATAATGTATGCATGTTTGAACTGCATTAGCACTGAGATTTCAATTTTGATAATGGCAGCAAGTAGACAAGCTTCATACAAATTATTTTCATTATAAAACTCAGCTACGACTGCAGTCAGCAAGTGTTTTTAGGAGAAATTTAAACTAACTTTAAACACAGCTACGATTGCAGTCGGCGAGTGGTTTTAGGGGAAATTTCAACTAACTTTTAAACACAGCCCTTTGGATGTTGTCTAACATAACAGAGTACGCATGTGACATCTTTGGATGTTGTCCAACATAATAGAGGACGCATGTCAAAATCTATGGAACGAGATTACTCGGATATCCCCATGTTCTTGAGTGGAGTTTTATTTCATAATCGAACTAAAACAATACTGAACATCCACAATCGCTTTGCAAAATTGTAATATTTATGTTATTGGATAGAATTCAAGATCCATTTGTGCAAAAATATCACTAGTATTTAAACCGTAATATGTCTATATAACAATGCATGGCTACTGAGCATTCTTCCCCAAAGAATTATTTTAAAACTATCCGAAACTGGAATATTACTGAAAAGGACAATAAAGACCCATGGATGGGAACACTTAAGTTGTAATAACAATAATACCAATAACAACAACACAGTAAATTACAAGTACTTCTGCCACATAAGGATCTGTAGCAAGAGAATCGAAAATACAAAAGATTGTAGGTGTTATACCAGAGAGAGAGAGAGAGAGAGAATACTATTTAGCAGATATTTTGCAGTAAGTTGCATCTTCAATTCTTATCTGCCAATTTGATTAAAATTCCTATGCTCTTTTGTAACTCCTGGAAAATTTTAGGGGAATAATACACTTATTCGACCACATGTATAATGATAAAAAACCTCTGGGTTTTTTAAATTTTGTTTTTAATATGTGACCTACAACCGATTAATTAACAACTTGTGTAAACGATAATTATGAACAATATCATATCGGGTTGATGTAACAGTTAATCAAGAATATGGCCAAACTCACATTTCATCAAAATATTAAATACTGTTATGAGATCTGGTTTACTCTTTCACGCAGTGGAGGCGCGGGGGTGGGGAAGTGGGAATTACCCCGGTCGTCAGGCTAAGAGGGCGCCGTCGTGATCTTTTTTTCTTCCTTTTTTTTTTTTTTTTTTTTTTTTTTTTAGCTGAAATTTTCATAGTATTTCACCTTCACCTTAGTCTAACGGGGGCAATTCTTCACAACACTTATATTTAGGAGGGGGGGGGGGGAAGCAGGGAGGTTGGCAACTGATATAAAAAGTGTTATCTGTAGCAAAGTAGGGGCACCACTAAAGAGCATTGCCCCCGTGTGCCACGGTAGGGGCGTCACGAAAGAACATTACCCTCAGACACCTCGAACTCGCGCGCCACCACTGCTTACGCGCCATACAGAGCAAGTTTCTTATCTAAAAAAAAAATTGTCAAGCGGTCACTTGTCTGAACCATAAACCGATTAACATTCTTATGGCGCGGTGTGGTGTAAAACTGACCAAAGTACACGCGTCTTGTAGACGCATCTGGCCACAATACGGGAATTTCATTCAGTGTAGGAAGGAAGAAGGTCCATTTTGATGTATAAAACAGGGAGGTCACGTTTGATTGCGGACGACCGCTTTTGGCTCGCTGAAAGGTCATCTGGGTCCAAAATGTTTACAAATTTCTTTTCTGTTGATAATCGCGATAGATTTAATGCGATATGTTTCTGGGTCTTTGATCAAGGAATCTTTCAGTTACTTTGATCTTTGTCCAAGTTTTTTTTTAAAAAAAGAAGCAATAATGGATCCGGAATTTAGCACAAATCAAACAGAAGTGCATTCTGTAAGATTGTTCACTATCGGTTATTGCTCATTTGAGTTCTTCATCACATCTAAGATTTTAAAGATTAGCGAGAAAGTGTATTTTGGATGGGTTATCCACTTTTTTTCCAGTAAGACGATAAAATAAATATGACATTTTTTATGATCATCTGATCGTTTTTTGCATTTAGCCAATTGGCCATCATCATGTATATACATATACATTTAAATATGTTACATAAATTGATAGTGGCAAGTTTGATACATACAATAAAACAAATCTATTGCATGTACAAATATTCAATAAATACCAAAAAATATATACTTACGTATACATACACACATCTACATACACATTCATACATGTATGCATACACTTACACATTACATATATATATACATATATCCACCCACATGCAAACACGTACATACATAATATATACACACATATACACGCATGCACACACACACACACATATATATATGTATATATATATATATATATATATATATATATATATACATATATATATAAACGGAGTATTATACAACATAATATACAACACGTTAATGTGTGACTTATAAAATACACCAGATGTGTATTCAATAATAATAATAATAATAATAATAATGAGGACTTAGTACATTGCTTAATCTTTAGAAGCTCTAAGCTCTTTACAATATTAGTTAACACATAAGGGCATGTATATGGACACGATTACAAAAACAAACACCATGTAATTACAAACAAAAAAAAAAGCTGAAAATAATTAAGCTAAGGAAACATTTCTAAGTCTTAACTCTGTTCTTGCAGTCGAAATAGGTGAGTTTTAAGAGCACTCTTGAATGAGATCATAGTGTCATTGTGTCTAAGTTCAACAGGTAATTCGTTCCTGGTAACTGGGCCCTGGTACGAAATTGAACGTTGTCCGTAGGACTTCGTTTTGATAGTGGGAATAATGAGAATACGAGTGTCGGAAGAGAAGAGGAGCGTAAGTATCTAGAAGGGTGAACACGTGGGTGAGGTCCGATATGTATTTTGGACTGGAGGCAGACAACGAAATGTAGCATAGAAAACATATTTTGATTCGGGAGCGAACAGGTAACCAGTGGGGGGTCCATAGCATGGGGGAGGAGCGCTCAGTTCTTGGTACTCTAAGACGATTCTGAGACGAACCAGATAAAAGAGAATCACAATAGTCCAGTCAAGAGAGTACTAAGGAACACACAAGTATTTTTGTGGCATCAACTGAAAGAAAACTGCGAATGAAGCTGATACGTCTCAGCTCCAGATATGCAGCCTTGCATATGTTCATGACATGTTGGTGTAATGACAGAGTACTCTCTAGAGTAACACCTAGGTTTCGTACTGACTGTGTGAATTTAATGGTGTTGGTGTTGCTGATATTTATTGTTTGAGGTAAAGGATGCGAATGAGAAAGTCTTTGTGTTGTAATCAGAATGGCTTCAGTTTTATCATCATTCACTTGCAGCTTGTTACATGTCATCCATGATTTCACATCGGAAATGCACCTCTCTACACCTTGGATGGTAGCATCAACTTCAGTTGTGTGGCTAGGTTTGTATATTTGGGTGTCATCAGCGTACAATTGGCGAGACACCGGATGACGATCAGTGTATAGAGTGAAGAGAACGGGTCCAAGAACAGACTCCTGTGGAACGCCAAAACATAGATCAACTGGGCTGGAATGTTTTCCATGTACGGACACAATTTGTGTATTGTCAACTAAACATGACTTGAACCATAGCAAGTCTGTATCGCGAATGCCAAATACATGCTGGAGACGGTGAAGTCATATATCATGGGATATTGTGTTAAATGCTGCAATCAAGTCAAGAAGGGTGAGAACTGTAATCTTTCTACTATCCAAAGCAGAGAGAAGGTCATTAACTACTTTCAGAAGGGTAGTTTCGGTACTGTGACGATGGCAATATGCAGACTGTATATTGCTAAAAAGACTATTTAAATTCAGATGAGATACCAGTTGGGACAGAAAAATTTGTGTAAGATGTTTGACATGAATGGGAGGTTAGAAATAGGGTGGTAGTTTTTTAAAAATCGTTAGGGTCAAGCGTTGGTTTCTTCAGCAGAGGCTTTACAATGACAGTTTTGAAAAATGATGGGAATTCACCAGATGAGAGAGATGTATTAATAACATCGGATAGTGAAGGCCATATTTAATCTAAGCACTCAAGCAGCAGTGATGTTGGAATCGGATCACGTTCGCATGACTTTGGGACACTCTTCATCAGGATTGTACGTAAGAAATCCGTAGAGACGGCCTCAAATGCTGTTAAAGGTTACCTTTGAAATTCTGTATCGCAACTGTGTGTTGAATATGAGTCGATTGAAATTGTGTTGTCAAGCTGATCTCTAATGGTTTGCACTTTGTCACGGAAGAAATCTGCAAACAGGTCCGGAAGTTCGACCAGGGAGAAGGTTGTTGGAAGTGGTATACATTTGTTCTTGACATTAGCTTGTTAGTAATATCAAAAAGCTCTTTGCAGCTGGATCTTTCGGTGATCTTAGTATTGAAATAGGTTTATTTGGCTGCATGAGCTATATTTGTGACATTCTTTTTAGCGGTTTCATAGATTTGTTTATGAATAGTAAGACTGGATAAAAACCCAAGCCTCTCAGCCTTACGACATTCTCTTTTTACAGTGCGAAGCTGGTCCCTAACACTACTCTACCATGGAGAACACTTTTGAATAGATAATCTGCACTTGGTTGCTGGGGCATGTTTATCAAGCAATAAACGCAAGCACTTATCAAGTTGTTCTGCTGTAGTATGTAACAAAGTTGCTAGGTTCGCTTGGGTGTTATGCATTAGTTGGGTTCTATTAATCATACGAAGATTTCGCTTAGTAACAAACAAAGATGGAGGATTAGGAAAACTGATACGTCAAGATGCCATATGACACGGAGATGATCTGGTGCAAGTTCGTGGGACACCAATGAAGACTGTAGAATATTATCATCAGATCTATGAAGAATCCAGGCCAAACTGTAACCATGTTTATGGGTGGGTTGGCTAACTGACTGTTTGAGGTTGAAAAAGTGATTGGAATCTAGGTGTTTTGATGTGTATGGGTTTCCAGGACAGTCAAAGTGAAAGTTAAAATCTCCAAGAATAATCAGGTTGCCACCTATCGAATTTCCATATTCTCGGAGTTTAGGAAACTGTTCCAAAAAGAGAGATTCAAACAACTTGCTCGACTAGGAGGAGGGCACTAGAGGCAGAGACAATGGAATGACCTTTTCCATTCTGAAGGTGGCTTAGACCCTTGGACCAGTTCAAACGATGCGTGGTCGAAATTGAAGGTTGCAACGTAGTTAAGACGGTGGAGTATGAAGTTCTTTGCAATGACAGCAATTCCACCTCCACGGGAGTGGGTGGGTGGGTGGGGGAACGACTTGATGAAGTAACCGGAGGGTGTTAGATCCGCACACTTTGGCTCATCCCCTGATGCTTTTAGCTATATTTCTGTCAGGAAAAGATGTCGATATGACCGTTGATCAAGTTGATTATTTTTCTGTGCGTTTTTTCGGTGGTCCAACTGATTGGGCGTTGAATAATGCTATGCGCAGTGGTTCTTCAGACCTAAAGGTTGATGACTGAAGAGGAATTTGAATTAAATTGTTCAAATTAACGGTCGAGTTTTCAAATCGCTGTGAAGGAAAGGGCGAAAGGGAGATAACTGGAATTTTTCATCCTGTTCTACGCTGGCCGACTTTGAAACAAAGTTTCTTTTCTTCGCTGCCGTTTACATTTAAGTGAAGATGAATGTAGTCCAAGGTCGTTTAGTCTAGTGCACAATGCAGTATGACGCGACGAGGAGTGGTTTTTTAATGCAATTAATGACGGTCCATCATAGCATAAACGTGTGAACTGGCCGGTATCAAGTGATAGCGGTATGTTCAACAACAAAGGCGATTGTAAGCAGTGGAGCAAGACGACTGAGAAAAAATCTAATAGTTCTCGTTTAAAAAACAATTTATGGAGAAACACATTCCAACAGAACAACCAATGCATGATGAACTGATGAACACAATAATGTAGACAAAGACAGTCAACGAACACATATATCATTGAAAACGGCACAAATATCGGGAGCAGCCACATCAAGCCTGTTAAGTCATGGCGGCCATCTTACCCAAAGTCACATGCGTGCGCTTAAATAAAAGCTCTTTCGGGAGAAGGCACAAAATGTGTCATCAATATACAAGCAGTATTCAAAATGCGTTCTTTTAAGTATCAATAGAACAATATACATGAAATATGATACATTGTAAAGCATGTATTAAACAATGAAATGGACATGAGATGAAAGTAATAATAATAATAACAGCAATTATTAATAAAGAATTAATTAAATCATGTAATTGTGTGTAATTTAAGTATCATTCATCGTAGTATTACGTTCATTTAGTGCTTTATTGATGTAATTTCCCAGATTTCTAACCTCGGTAGATTTCGTGGAATTTAGCAATTTAATAAATTTCAACATGCTCGAGCCTGTCCAAAATTAAGAGTTTGTATACTTCTTTATTCGCGCAAATAACATTGGCATTCTAATACAAAATAATACTCATCTTCCAGCACGTTGTAAAAAATAGAAGTCCTTTGATTTAGTGGGGTAGATTGCGGTCTCTTCCATATTCCTGACTGAATATGTAAATTATAGGCAGACATCCTTATTTTTGAAAGTGATTTTCTACATTTTGTCACGGTTACTACATCCAAATACTCCTAATAGCCAAAATGTGATGACAAATTTCTATATACTCTAGCTCCTGAAGATTCTCTGATTCTGGATTGCCAGTTTTGAATAAAGTGGTCAGCTACACGTTGCTTGACCACAGATAAAATATAGACAAACAAAAAAAAAAAATAAAAAAAAAAAATTTATGTTCTCAGCAGCTTGATATATCCACACTTCCCTCAGACACAGACTATTTAATAAATCCCCGACTAACGATAACCAATTTTTCTTTCCAGGACGGATTTCTATGTCAGAAAGCATTAGTTTATATATCACAGATATATACGTTATATTATCCGAAGAGATACACATAGTCCATTATTTCAGAATGCGGTAATATCTATTGATCTGTAAGGGCGTCCTCCCCAAATCATCATATGCAAAATAATTTTTAATAGATATTTTTTTTTAACCCCAACAAGAGTTTTGCAAACTTTTAAGTGCAACCGTCCAACAGCATTTCCTTCAATAAATCCCCATACTTCTGATCCATGATTAAGAATTGGTAAAATTAGTGTGTCAAAACGTTCACACTTTACCTTTGAGGGCACATTTCCAAACTTGTATAAATATTTATCCATTGCAAATAATGCCTTTGAATTTTGTACACCTACAGTTTCTTTAGCAATTATGAAAAAAAAAAACCTGTTGGAAAACAATTCCAAGAAATACAAATTTACTGACAAACTTTAACTCTAAACCTTATAGAAGAGTACATTGTCATCTGCTATTAATTCTTCTTTACGTGAAACCATAATTTTTGTCTTGTTGTATTAACTTTAAAGCGCCACTTGTCGCAATATGTTCTATGGCACTTGTCACAAAATGTTCTATGCCACTTGTCACAATATGTTCTATGGCACTTGTCACAATATGTTCTATGGCACTTGTCACAATATGTTCTATGGCACTTGTCACAATATGTTCTATGGCACTTGTCACAATATGTTCTATGGTACTTGTCACAATATGTTCTATGGCACTTGTCACAATATGTTCTATGGCACTTAAGCCTTTGTTCAGACCTTTTATGACTCAGAACATAGAACTAGATCATCTTTATATGCAACAATAAACAATTGTAGCATACCTAAGTCATCACCTTGAAGACCACCGTTAATAAATTCTTCTCCAATGTTATTAATTAAACATGGAAAAATAAAAAGGGCGACAAGCATTCTCCTTGACGCCTGCCAGTTAAACAGACAAATTCTTCCGACAAGGTATTACTGAATCTCACTCTTCTTTTGACATTTTCAAACATTGAATGTACAGTATTAAATGTTTTAATTCTTTATTCCTAACGTAAGTAATTTATACCTTAAAATATTCCTTAAAATAGAATCAAACGCTTTAGCAAAATCCATAAAAGCACACAATAAGTTTTTACTTGAAATAATATAATGAGTTATTAATAAATGTAATGTAAAGATGTAATCAGTTGCGGACATATTTTTCCGATAACCAGCTTGAGCTTCGACAAATACGCGATGACCCTCCGTCCAACTGACAAGTCTATTATTTAAAATCCTATTACACAAATTACCCATGATACTCATAAGGGCGATACCTCTGTAATTTTCTACGTTATTTACAGAACCTTTTTTATGAATAGGTTATAACAATACCCGCAGACCAATTATCTAGGAAGCAACGAGTATTGAAAATGACATTAAAAATATAGAGTAGATATGGCTTGAGAACATCCTTGCCATATATCGAAAATTCATTAAATAGATTATCAAGGCCACTGCTTTCACTATTAGTTAGCTCTTAAATTGTTCTTTTCGATTTTCCTATCGAAATGACAATATTTAATTATAAGAAAATGTAAGTCACCTTGCACATAATCATTATGGAAATCTATTTCTTGATCACATGTACTAAAAAGTGGATTATCAGGCATAATGCCACACTTTAAAGAGCTTCATTTATTAGTATAGTTGGTATATGGTTAGTAACACATTCCCTCAAAAGTGGCCAATATTTCTTAACATTCCGCTTACGAGCTTCTAGTAGCTTATTCGTTCGGCAAACTATAAATCTTCCCCGACATTTTTTAAATATGTGCCTTATTGGATGAGGACATCTCGACCAAAAGTTGTCCATTTTGTTCTGACTCATTTTTCTCTATATACATTTCGACATTCATAAAAATTATCTTCGTTTACATTTACGGCTTGATGTTCCAAATTTGGTAAGACGAAATTTAAGATGATGGATGTCAGCAAGAATATGTCAATAGATACCTGTACTTAATACAACTATGACAATCCTTCTTCAGACGATAGACCTCTAGAAGCATTGAAAGGTTTCTTCTTTCCTAAGAAACCATGCGAATACAATCCGTTCATGAAATACTTATTGAATTAATTAGTCCCAATTTAACTTTGAATTATATTCCCCTCTGGATCATACGTTGATATTGCGTTATGTCAATATTGCATCTATATTTCACTGAATTGCAAAATACCCATGCTCATGTTATATGTATGACAAGACATGCGTGTCAGAAGAAAAGGAAGTCATTTCGTATACATTTTTTTATATATAAATTTCATGGTTTGGATGATTTCATGTGGATAAAATTTCGTAGAAACACATTATTTTCATTAACACTCATTAAAACTTATTACATATAATCAGAAAAATTCGTGGAGGATTTAATTTCTTTTTTTTTTTTTTTTGTTGCAAGAAATTAAATCCATTACGAAAAATAACGAGTAACGGCACCTTCGCCTAGAGCATGGCTGACTGGATTAGCGCGCTGGTGCATAAAAGATACATTGGCGTGTCTAATCCACTCAATCATGCGCTGATCACAACCCCCCCACCCCCCCACCCCCACCCCCCAAGAAAGAAAAAAAAAACAACAACCATGGAACAAGGTGTAAGAGAAGGTCTCATGGTGCACGAGAAGCAACTCTCTAGGCATGAGGAAATTAACACTCAGGAAAATGGGCAAAACCCCATCAGATTTCTATTTAGAAATCAATGTATATGTATGAAATTATAATTACCGTTATATATATATATATATATATATATATATATATATATATATATATATATATATATATATATATATATAAATATGTATGTATATATTTCTTTGCAAACAAACATTAACGTCTCACCTCTTGACGAGGCATTTGTGCAATTTATGTCAGTCTCTCAAACTTCATAAGTTCCGGTGTTCTGTTTCAGAATCGATCAGTTCTATTTCGACATTATGGGATTGCGGACTACATGCAGGATTTACTGACCTTCGAAATTGAAGAGCTTGACAACATGCGAAAACTACACACCTGCGAAACTGAAGATTTGACAACGGAAGTGCTCCAATAGGCATGGAGAATTTAACGTTTTAAAAAATAAATTCTTTTAGAGAAGAATTTTGCTTAGTTTAAACTACAATCAAGACATATATTAGAATTACATTAGCAAGTCATGAAAATAAACAAAATAATCAGGCCGGGTGTTTGGAACTATTTTGTTACTCTTAGCATACAGACGTGTCCCCCGAACTGGTCGGCGTAGGAATAATATCCAAATTTCGAATAGTAAATCGCCAGATAGCAGAGGCGCTTACTTACGGCGATAGTGCAGATTGGTCAGTCTCTTTGTAAATGTATCCAATCAATGTCTACAGCTGAGCTAAGATAAGTCAACTTTTATGATTTTGGAATATCATTTGTTGATATGGGTGTGATTTGCCTAGTCTATTTTGCAGCATTTTCTTTATTTAAATTATACATTTGTTAAGATAGAATGCTGTTAAGTCTTCACCTTCCCTGATAACTATCTTTATACAGTGATTTTGATCGTGAAGCAATTATTTTACAGTGTCCATCAGAAATCGCTGTGCACATTTCGGTCTGATGCTTTTAATCTTAAATTTATAATGGAAATAAACAAGTGATGGTCGTAGCTTGTCTTACTTCTTAATTATATTTCATACTTCCTACAATTTAATACATGTTCCAAAGCATGAGAAATGGTGAAAATAATGTATGTAATATTTAATTTTATAAGCATTACGGTATCAACAAAAAAAAAAACATCCGAAAAGTGCTTTCAAAATATTTCTACTTGAATTGAAACTTCTTCTAATAAAGTATATTCATTGCGAACTGGCGCCTGTATAAAGTGCCAAAAGATCCGTCTGATCGATCAAAGCCGCATTCATTGTTATCGCTATTTCTATAACCGGCGCCAAAATGAAAAATTGAAAAATGTTATCTTTCGCGCTCTTGTATGTTAATGTCTTCACTTTCATGCCCTTGTATGTTAATGTGTTTACTTTCATAGCCACGTTGAATGGGTAATAATTTTAGCTGAGGCAAATTTTAGTAATCGAATTAGCAGATCAGAAGACATTGTAACCAAGATTAGCACTTATCGTCTATACTTATAAGTCGAGACCAACTGCAGACTGCACAGACCCAGATCTGCCGTCACATAATTCGCCGGCAGATCCGGATCTATGCACTTTGTTATGAGTAATCAGTACAACAAACAGCACATAGACCCTGATCTGCTTGCGCATTATGTGACGGCAGTTCAGGGTCTGTGTTTTTTTTGCAGTTGGACTTAACTCATAAACGAGTACATACGGTACTGAAGAAAGATGCTATATTTTGATAAAGAGTTTCATCCTGATATAAATGTTAGGCAAGTAAATGGTTTGAACGTTTGTATATCAAGTTTAATAAACACATTCCTTGAACGAAACAAACTGTTGTACAAAAGGCTTTCCTTTGCTATGACGGAAATGCGTTTCTTCATTTTCAAAAGTTTGACTTCTCCAGTCATATGAATGACTGAATGAATGAATGAATGAATGAATGAATGAATGTTGTTAAGTGCTCATCCCTGACTGAAGAAAAAAGATGAATGTTTCATGTATATGGTTCTGGACGAAAATGAGGAATTTTCATACAAACAATGACTTAAAAAAGATCAATGAAGCACAAAACTGGCTTCATGATACATTGTGTATTCAATGATTGACCGCAAGAAACTGGAAAATGTATAAATATAAAGTAGTTTATTAAGAATGTTGCTTTACTTTTCAGAAACGATATTTGAAATATTTTACACTGGACATGTATGCTATAACTATGCCATTCAACCAATGCGAACAAAAACACGCGTATTCTTAAAAATTTGATATATATACTTCACATAAAGTTAATGTAAGTACAAACGTTTAGTTTTATATTGATTAATGTCAGATACACAAATCAGCATCATTTCATGTACTTTGAACTTCATCATTTTATATACTCTAACCTTTAACCCTTTAAGATTCACAAGTATTTTTTTACCACAAGAGAATTTACACATAAGGGTACTATGGAAAAGTTGCGAAGCTATGTTGGGTGATGAAAAAAAAAAAAAAAAAAAAAAATTACAATTAGCTCAGTTTCATATTCGCAGTGTCTTTCATGAAACGTCTGATATCCCGTTGTCAGCTTACAAGTCACTGTAGTAATCTGACTAATGCGCTAACCTCACCCCATGCTGTACCTTTTAATTAAAACTTTAATTTAAATTCTCCGTGAAGATGACTTCTATTGAGCTAAATCGAAAGTCTGTGCGTCCATTAAGCGTTGTGATATCTAGGCGGATTAAAATCCATGTTAGCAGGTTGACCGAGCTGTAAATTTGGGTTTCATGCCAGGGAAATGTAATACAAGCTTTCTACATGAAAGAGCGATTAATTAAGGACCAAATCATCTGCATGGATATATATATATATATATATATATATATATATATATATATATATATATATATATATATATATATATATATATATGTTTGAGAGTTATAATTCATTCCAACCAGGAATCGTTCGCGTGGAGCGAGTAAAGTCACTCATCGCCTACCTCTCATGATCCAATTCTCTAATTCACGCGGCCATGTGCTTTCCACAAAGTAGAGGGAAACCCCACGAGGTGCTCGAGAACTAATTCATAAAGTAAGCGGATATTTAAAATTAACACTCAACAAAATGGACAAAACCCGCTGGATTTCTATTAAGAAATACTAGGTATATACAGGAAATTATAGTTACAAATTGACACCCATATACTAAACAGAGAAGAAAGCGCTTATCCCTGGATCCTACATTGTCTGTATGGATGCATGATTATATGAAAAAAATGTATACAGAATGACGCAAATATAATCAAACGGGTTATAGAGTTATAATTCGTTCCAACTATGAATCGAACCCACGCCGCGAGTAACGGCACCCATCGCCTAGTTCTCATACACCAGCGCTCAACTCTGCGAACCCAGTCTCCTGTGTTTGACACCAAAGTAGGATGCTGAGGACGATGAATGTGGCCGTGACCACCTTCTTTCTCCTCGGGGATTCCAAACACTCGTTCAAACATTTCCACTTCGTTTTGGATAGTCACATATCAAGTGCACACCCGATACTACGATGGTACGATTTGATGTACCCTTTCACAAGGCATTCTAACACGTCGATGTATTTTGAGTGTGTTTTGATTTTTGATGTGTACAATATTTTCACACAAGTTCTTTCAATGTTCTTGCTTGTAAAATTTAATGCCGTTGAATTCATCGCCAACGTCGTGAATTGCCGAATGCATCTCGAGGCACATTAGTTTGACTCAGTCCTAAGGATTATGGTTGCATCCCACAGGTTGAAATTGATTACGGTATCGAAGTGTATCGTGGATCAAATCTACCACATTGAATTCGGAATCGATTTTGCTTGATGCACTTAACGATTCTGTTCGTCTTAGGACATGTGAAGATGATCATTGGAAATGCGTGCTCTCCTTTGCCTTCCTTTGGGAACGCTTTCTTCCACTTGCCTTCGTAATGCATTGTCTATCAAAGAAGAGTAAGTGGAAATGGAAGTGGCAGTGGTAGTTACCGTGGATTTGGCTGTCGTCGTCGTTGCTTTTTTAAAAAAAAAAAAAATTCTATTTTATCTATCGCTTTCATATGAAATGTTTGAAGATGTTGCAATAATTGTCTGTACCGTTTTGATTTTTCCGTTTCCCGACAAGTCTGTTCGATCCATCCATGACTGTAACTCTTGAAGTAAGTGAGCTATGCCAGTGATATTAGGAATCAGTGGCAAGTGGGGTATCCGCTGCTAGTACCATCGGTGGAGTTCCGTCCACCGTTTGTAAAGACTAACGTTAACTTTTGTCCTTTCATAAGTTTCAAGTGGTGCAGTATTGATGTAATTCGAAAATGAACTGTCACCTTAACCTAAATTCTCAACCTAAAACAGGACATACTATTGCTCCTAACAAGAGAGCAGCTACTTTGCTTCAAACGGGGCCATCAACATTGAAAGAAACTCTCCTCGTTGAACGATTGCTTCCTTGTTTCAGCTGACTGAACGTTTCTTTTTTACCACGTTTCGAAGAAAGTGACTATATCGCTCTAATCGCTATTTCTGTGTCTTCTTCTACGGAACAGTTCCTTTCAACAAGTTCAAACATTTACAGGTAGTATCGGTGATTTATTTAGGAGCCTTTTGAAAAATCTGTTTTTTCATCAGTGCATTCACTTTGGTTAACACCGACATCACATCCCAATAATTGTCCAAAAGAGAGTGGATTATATTTTGTCCACAATCTTGTTAGGAGTCTTCTAAGGACGATGATGACGATGATAACGATGAAGATCCATTGAGATGGTTGAGGTTCAGATCTTATCAAGGTAACTGAGACAACCCGTGTCCAAACGTCTTCTTTATTTCAGAAACTCGTGTCCACATGTTGTCAGGACGTCGTACAAGCTTTACCTTGGACACTAAACGACGAGAAAACGAAGGAGTTTTCAATGGACTAAATCATGTGAGTTCTTGTTATGACAGTTTGATTAAACTTTGTAACAAGCCAGTTCTGTCGTGCCCTTTTCTCTTAGGCTCTGCTACTTATTTTTAACAGCGGCAAATCGGGCATCAGCAGAAGAAGACGAAGGAGTAGGAGGAGTAGTTTTAGAAATGGGTGTCCATTTCGGGGGCGTAGTCAACAGGTTGGGAAACACTTTTCTTAAATCAAGTCTCACTGATATCATCAACAACGGAGGAGATGAGACTGCTGATGCCGTCGTGACTGCATGTCGAGGTTTTCGTGGGTAGGTGCGCATTCTAGCATCAGTGCCTCTCTTTCTTGAGGTAGTGGTAGTAGTCTTGCTTTTCCTCGTCTTCTTCTTCTTTGTTTTCTTGGGAGATGATCTCTTTTGCGTGCTAACAGCACCTCTCTTCTTTGTTTTCCTGTTTGTCTTTGTTTCTGTTTTTGATTTTTTTTACCTTGGCTGTTGTATTTGGATTCAATCGTTGAAGCCAACGAATAATGACTCCTCCAAGAAACCACTTGCATCGAGTTTCAAGATGGTTTGTTTCTTGGCCTGATCTGCAAGTTGTGTCAATGCCACTTGATTTATTTCGAAAAACGTTGTGTTTGACGAGGAATGTGAATGATTCTGTGTAGTTACTGACGTGCCGTTAAATGAAGCAATCACGACACGTCTTTGAGACTCGCTTCCAACAAAGGTGAGTACTCTTGTGTTTCTTTTTCCAGACTGATGGCATACATTGCGCTAATCAAGCTAACTGGAGGATGATATCTGAGTGAGATCATGTTGAAAAATCTGATGGATGGAGTGAATGAATGAGTTTAATGATTTTTTTAAAAAAATTTTAGACTGACGTAAACGAGGGGGACGGTGCGTAAATCACTGGTCCACCCTCGTCAATCCAATCTTGAAACAATCAGGTACGAAATTTCAAATAATCAGGGGTAGTGGATTTTAAATCGATTAATAAATACGTCTATGGCAAACGTGTATCACAGTCATAGACAAAAAATTGAGCCATGGTGATCCCAATAGTATTTTCAAACACTTTTACTGGAGATTTGTCTCTGGGACCATTAAGGAACAACACATAATGGGCATTGCAACTGATGGTGCGAAGGGATTCGCTTTGTTGAAACATATTTTGTGTAATGTAATTAATACGGGCGTTGCGATGATGCCCTTTTCGCGTAAACCAAAGCTTGATTTATTTTCTTCTTCATCTCCTAACAAATCTTCGAAGATGACGAGATGAGTTTGACTAGAGTCAGACAATATCCCGTCGTCTTCGCGAGGAATATCCTCCAGAAACGAAATGTGTTCTCCTTGACTTTCTTTCAGTAACGAGTAAGAATCACATTCGTCTTTTTTCTGTGCAGAAATCATCGTTGAGAGTAAAAGGGTTGTTCTTTCTAAGTCAACGTCTTTGGTCAAAACAATCTTCTGCCTTCGACTCTCCCTTTTTTATACTTGATGGTAACTATAAGGTGTGGCGTTGTGTTCGGGAAGTTGCACTCGTGTCCGTAGACAATATGATAAACTTTCTCCAACGATGTACTGACGACTTGGTGATATGCCAAACGTGTAATATATCCTGTTGTTTTAATTTGAGAAACTCACTGATGTGTCCCAAAAAGAAAAAAGCGTTTGCACTCTATCCGTCAATTGTGGTATTGTTCTGTGGTAGGGAAATGCCAGATTTCGTATATTTTTAACAACTGATATCAACGTGGAACAATTCTACACTGACCCAAGTTCATGACAGAGCGTTCTCTTTGTCGTCGTGACAGCAAGGTTCGTGCGACATTATGGAAAGATAAATTTTACGTTGCAACGATGAGGTAACATGGGATGGTACAAGTTTGTAGGTGGAAGAACTTTGCATTGAATTAGACCTTCGTCTTGACGAATATGTTCCACGTCAATGTGTTCTGTCAAAATTTCAGGGTGACTGGTCGGGAATCGAGCATATTTACAAATTCAAGATTACAACGAACACATATGTCGATATATTTGATTTTTTCTCCTTGAGATTTGTCTGCATCGTACAAAAGGCGTGTAGCATTGGGTTTCTCAAAAAAAAAACTGTCACGAGGATCCAGAGGTTTCGTCCTCCCACATTTCCACCAGGTGGTATCCTTAGGTTTCTAAATTTTGCAGTCCGTGGTTAGTTCTTTCGTACAAATATTTCATGGTAAAGTCAGTATATGGATATTTTAGTTCTCAGGATAACACGTGTCACATCCGTGCCATAGACACCCATGAAGTTCGTACACGATCTGTGGGATTTTGAAATCATAACCATCGACGGAGTAAGGACCAATCTTCTTTTCTCCACCGCTTCTAGCATGCTGTGTCCACATGAGTGAGTTTCGCATAAGTAGTATAACTAACTCAATGCCCTTGCCGAATATCTACGGCTAATCGATTGAGGAGATGGGGTGGAACAATAGCTAGCGTGTTCTCGGGTGTGAAATTCTTTCGTTACTCTAATATACAGACTGAGCAATGATAGGGGCTTCCTTCAAAGGATCGATACCACTGTGCTCGAGAATCGGGGGGAAAAAATACAAAAAAACAAAACATGAATGAATAAAAAAAGAAATTGAAACAGCGTAAAATAGAAGATAATAAGCGTCTAAAAATAGACAGAAAAACAGATGCTGAATTTGTATTCATACTAATGCACAATATTCATTTTCAAAAGTTAAGAAAGGGGGGGGGGGGCTCAACGCTGAAGGTTCGTCTAGGGCGCCAAATACCCTTGCGCCGGCCCTGGCAACAAAAGATCAAACTTCTGGTGAAAGATTTACAAAAAGTGATTCGAAATTACACGCCTTCGAACAAGACCTTTGTGAAAACTCAAAACTACTCCTAACATAAATGTGAAGGTACGTGTTATGTCTGTCAAGAAAAAGGGAACTGGGCTGCAGAATTTCCACAGCGTGAAAAAAAGTAACTACTTATTCCAAGAACAATGGAACCTGGTCCAGAGACAAAAGTACAGAGGAAAGTTGTATGTGTCACAAGCAAGGACATTGCTTTCTTTGTGTCCGGAACGGAAAAGGAAAGTGGAGGAAAAGAAAAAAAGATAGTACAAGAAAAAGAAAATTGCTGGAGACAGAAGAAGAAGAAAAAAAAAGATGTTCCCTCAAAGAAATTAGAAATTCAAACCTAGACGCTCACAAGACATTGACAGAGGCCAGGGAATAGAAAACATAGACGAAAAAACAAAAAATTAAAAAAATGGACTTTTGTGATATGACATGTTTCAAATTGTATTGTCATTCTTATTCAACCAGAACATAACCGAATACAATGGTGTTGATTTGTTTAATATTCTCCCTTTTCTACTTTCTTTAGTCCTATCATTGTGTGGATAACTATTTGTTTTATTAAGGTCACGGGACCTTTTCTTTCATGCGCACACATACACACATATTTATTTATTTTCTTTTTGTTTTGTTTTTTCCAGAGAGAAATGGGTTGCCTGAAATGGATCGTTTGAACCCTAACGCTGTAGAAAATTCAGTAGTCATTATGAATTTTTAATTTCAAAAAAGCCTTTCAAATCCCAATTATTGTACCATTACCAGATTGAAATCGAAAGACTGTTAATTCGTAAAACTGCATTTGTCGCAACCAGGACCGGATTAAGACCTTTAGAGGCCCTAAGCACTGAAAAGATTATGGTGCCCCCCCCCCCCCATGATGTAATTCACCCCCCCCCCCCGTAATTTCTCTTTTTTTTTTCTCACGTGCTTAGACTGCCTATTGGGTAATCCAGCACTGGTTGCAACTTATTCCATCAGTATTTTCTGAATTGTTGACATCTCTCTGCGTGGGAAATCTAATTCGAATGAAGACTATCATTTAAATTTCAAGGTATATTGGTTCGCTAAAGGATTAATTCGGGTATTTAGAAAGTTAGGTATAAGAAGGTTCAAAAGTGTTGTACAAATAGCCGACTGTCGATGCTTCTGGTAAATACAGCATACGTTGATGAACTGAGAACAAGTAATGTATTATCTAATCAAAGTATCGAGACGCTGGCTGTTAACGGCGATCCATTCGCCAATTTTAAGCGCAATATAGTCCCCGTTTTAAGCAAGGACTACATGTATAACCGTTTGCCGGTCCTTAAGCGTACTCCCTTTAATTTCTGTTTTCGATGCTGAATGATTGAATTGAGAAGTATAAGATTTCGTTTCAAGTACTGTTATTTTCATTCTTAATAATCTACAGAAATGTAAGTTGATGGTATTCTTCTGCATATTGGGAGTCGGTCAGGGTTACATTTCCAAACAGACTAAAGCAAGATGTAGGAACGATTGTCAGACTCCCACCACTAATATGATATTATGATTATGTCAGGAACTGCTTGTTCGCAGCAAATCGCCGTTGGCTCTATCATGCATCAAGTAGATGCAACAAGTTCGAAAGTATCCAACTAGTGAACAATTCAGGAAGATTTACGATATTAAATACATTTACATGCAAAACCATCTAATTTATGAACGAAGACAAAATGCACCTTTGCTTAATGTAATTCTGACATATTTTAATTTGCCAAGACGTGTTAGTACATCAGTTCAGATGACGTTAGGGTATTTTAAAGTAACACACACACACACACACATATATATATATTGTTACGGATTGATTAACATATAAGTGTTTTCTTGATTAATGTTCTTGATTTATATAGTCCATGTCGTTGCTCTGAAGTTTTGTCACGTGATCTTTTAATATAACTGTACGTGTTAAGCTGAATTTCCGTCAGTTGCGAATGAAGCTCAGCTGAGTTCTGACGAAAAATCTGATTTAGTTCTGAAGAAGAACTATTAGACCTGAATAAAGCAAAGTCATGAATAAGGCCTAGAGACGACCAACGTACTGAGTTAGAAGAAACATTCCTCTAGTTATAGCCTTCACATTTATTAATGTGGTGCGTACACATGAATGAGTACGATTGTTCTGATATATATATATATATATATATATATATATATATATATATATATATATATATATATATATATATATATATATATATATAAATATATATATATACATATACATATGGTCGGATTAATCCATAGTCTAATAAGGCTATATACTTATATACTTAGGCCATAAAATTTTAGCGCTATTAGCTTTATCCGGTCATATGTGTGTGTGTGTGTGTGTGTCATCGAAACAAACATTTCATTAAATCTTTTAGTAGATCTGTCAACAGGAACGCCAAACATCTCACTTGGGTTTGCACTGCATGTGTCGGATTTACCAATACTTGTTTCAACTACGTTCATTTCACCTACGTCAAACTGTCAACACTCGTATGTGAAGTAGCATGAACGTTGGATATTTTCCCCAACCGTGTTATTTATCACTGCGTCTGTGACTATGATGTGCTGTGCATTTTGGCGCCTATGGGGGACTACAGTATAAACATGAACATATGGAAAAAAATCTGTAAAAACAAAATCTGTTAAAGTATCTTAATCACCCGAGGCTGTGAGGCTGAGAATCGTTACCAGCCAAACATACTGAAACAATAATCACGGAAGAAAATAAACTAGATATGCTAAACGTATTGAAATCTCGCACTCATAAAACAGCCCGTAGGTGATCGCTCTGCTTTACTGTGTCAGGCTATAGATGTTGAGACGATTGATACATTTTGATATAATTCTTAATTGATGCTCTCTCTCTCTCTCTCTCTCTCTCTCTCTCTCTCTCTCTGTTAGATGGGTACTACAGGACGTTGTGAAAGTAATTAAACAGTCATGCTATATGAAATCAGTTAAAGTAAATTCATTATCATACCTATGTATGGGACCATTTTATCTCTCTCTCTCTCTTTCTCTCTCTCTCTGTTAGATGGGTACTACATGACGTTGTGAAAGTAATTAAACAGTCATGCTATATGAAAATCAGTTAAAGTAAATTCTTTATCGCACCTATGTATGGGACCATTTTATTTCTCTCTCTCTCTCTCTCTCTCTCTCTCTCATTTAATTTCTCTGGAGGTGGGGGTGGAAACATTTTCTTTCGAGCCGGGATATTTTTTTTTCTCTCGCTTGTACCTCAAGATCATTTTTTTCAACTAATGTAATGGATATAATTTTTCTTTGCTATAAATCAGAGTAAGAGTATTTTTGTCAAGCTATTTGATAGCCGGAAATCCCAGCGCCCCCCCCCCCCATTATATGGTTGGTCCCTAAAATGTCCCCAGGTGTAAACACTTGAATACATGTGAGAAATCGTACGGAGACGAATCAAAAGTATAACTTTGAACAAAGACGTGGAACACATCATCTAATTGATTTTATACGCAGAATATTATGTAAGAGAGGTACGTGTGAGTATATATATATATATATATATATATATATATATATATATATATATATATATATATATATATATATATATATATATATATAAAATCATGACACCAAAATTATCAACCGGTTAGATTATTATAATATGTTCGAGGCTGGTATCGAACCTAACGGCAACGATCACCTATCACTCATGCAACAGCGCCCTAACCAACAAACCAACAAAGCCATGCTCTCATCCGCAAAATTGCATGAGACTTTGTATTGTATAGAAATTGTACATGTTCATCTTCAACACAATATAACCCAAACACTACAGTATGAAGACAAGCAGTCTTTTGTTTTCAGGTCACAATGAAAATGGCAACAGTTTGGTTTATTCCGAAAATACCACTGTAAAGGTCCACTTCTTTCTTATTTAAATGTAAAATGGATTGTTTCATAATTATCTACGCTCCTTTTCGCCAGTAGTATATGGCATTATCTAAGACTTTTTTTTAAAAACTCTTTCCCTTGATGTACACGTTGGAATGAGTACATTTACACCTTCTATTGGATATATCTGTATATATTATGAACGCATGAGTACTCAATTTTGTACGTATAAGTACTCGATTTGGTACGCACGAGTACTCGATTTGGTAAGTATGAGTACTCATTTGGTACGCGTGAGTACTCTATTTGGTTGCATGATTACTCGTTTTGGTACGTATAATTATTAAATTTGGTACGTATATGCGCTCAGTTTGTTACGTATGAGCGCTCAGTTTGTTACGTATGAGTAATCAGTTTGGTACGTACGAGTACTCGATTTGGTACTTATTTATGAGAACTCATTTGGATATGTATGAGTACTCGTTTTGGTACGTATGAGTACTCGTTTGGGTAATTATGTCTTTAATTCTCTATGACAAATATTGCTTGCATGCATTTACATTATACTCCGATACCCACATGAAGTTCTATTTAAATGTCTGCACAGTATTCGTTACAACCCCCCCCCCAAAAAAAAAAAAAACAACAAAAAAAAACTGCAGCAGTGAAATTAATTTTCTAAATGCTCGAAGTGAGCAAATGTAGGATACATGACGGTGTGTGGCAGCAGAGAGATTAAGTAGAACGTTGAAAATGACTTTACATTTGATTCTAATATCCTTTTGATCCAGGGCCGTCCTAAATTTGGGACGCCCTAAATTAGTTCGCTTGAAGGACTCACAATACTAATTATAGGGAAGAATGGGAACCAGTCTAGACATGGGTAAAGATAAAATAGAGTATATATATGGGTTTGGCTGGCCAAGATTGTTTGATAATGAAAATAAAATTGTAGTGAAAATAATCCTTTGAAAGTTTATCTTAGTAGTAACTGAGAAAAAAAAATAGAGACTATGTTTTACCGATGGAATTTCAGTCCTTTTACAGACCTGAGTTTGGAAAACTCATTTCTGAAATTAGCACCAGATTCTTTGGTGCGGAATTGAAAGCACACGTTTCAAACACATGTAAATCCAGAAAATGCCGCGGCTCATATTGTTTTCTCTACAGAGAAGCTTGCATCAAGGATATCTCTATACTGATAAATATAGGTTTGAACATAAGCATTCAGAAATGTAAGGTTATTGAATTTTTAATATCATGGTGTTTGCATAGGTTTACTATGGGAGCTGAATTAGTACCGTAAGTCCTGAAGGACGGTTCGAGGTCAGCATCCGTTCACACTGGTAAATCTCTTTCTTCTCTTTGTAATTGTGTCTCTCCATCCACAAATCCACCAGTTGAATCACCAGGCAGGTCACAACAGATTTACAGGCATTCTCAAAAATTGATGAATCTCGATTAATTATATCCATTACGGTTTACATTTCCATTTCGGCATGCAGAACGTGGATCTGCGTGCACTGAAAAGGAAAGTCAAATGACTTGGCAACTGTTTCAATTTTATTTTGTCATGTACAGTCATGTATATTTGGTCTTGTGATTGCATCAGCCAACACACGCACAGCAATGATGTCCATGCTAATGGCGGCGTACATCGAAGTTGGAATGCTCCATTACCTTTCAAGTGAAGTATGGAATTCAAAATGTTAATTTTCATCTAGCGTGACAAAAACAAAGGAGGCGTTTTTAACATTTTTTAATACTTTTGCTGTGGATTAAATGAGATATATATTCATTTTTTTTCTAGCTGTCTGGAAAAGTAAATGAACATTTTTCAAATGTACCGTCATATAAGAATCGTCCCTTTGGCTCATCCAATATTACGGTACATTTGGTTTGGTTTGGTTTGGTTTAATGGGTTTAATGCCATTTTTCAGCACATGATAGGCTATACATGGCGGCCAGTATATCTGGTGGAGGAAGAACCCGGGAAAGTCCCGGGAAGAACCACCGACCCACGGGATGCTACTGGCAAGTTTTCTCACATAACCACATTGGCCGAGCCCAAGACTCGAACCACCGCGGAAAGAGGTGAGATGGCAGTTATCGGTAAAGGCGAGCGCCTTAGACCACTCGTCCCCCGGGGCCCCCACGGTACATTTGAAAAACTGTACAATTATTTCCTCATACTGTTAGAAAGGTATGGATATATCTGTTACGTAAACTGGACCAGAGCAGTCCCAAGCTTATCGCACTGACAAGTTAGGCCGATCCTGGGCTGCCTAAGACACTGAGCTGCCTGCAGTTATGCCGGCCCTAAGTCGCAGGCCAACCTAACTTACCAGTGTGAAAAGAAAACAGGCACAAAGCCAGTCCATGCCAGAATCTGGACTAACCTAAACTGCTAGTATGAAAATCGTGTAATAATTTATTTCTGTGTTGAAAATACACTGATGCATATCTCCAACATGAACATAACGTAAAGACTATTGAAACTATAATGGACGCCAAACTATCTTTGATGATCTGAAACTCTTTTTGACGTATGTGAAAATTGGCCACCCACATCCAAAATACAAAAGAGTCTTCGGTAAATCTTCTTGATATGATAGGCGTCATGCTTAATGGTTATCTGGATCGGAATTTCATACGGCGCCAAGGCATATAATTTAGCAGCTGTTCTACTAGTATTTATGCAGCATTTTTTTTAGTATAATAAATGGAACTTGTCTTATAAATTCTGTTTCAAACGAAATGACCTTTGATTTTCTGATTCCTCAAATTGTTTCATTAGAGCAGCGTAAGCTCGCTGATAGACAACGCTTGTTTCTTTATGCTGAATAGTAAAACTAGAGTGACTGCTTGTAAAACATATCCCTGCGCTCCCCAGCGTTGCCACAACCCACACCTCCAAATATGTGCCCGTAGGTCAAGTCTGCGGGGGTGTAAGTAGAGACCTAGAAGCCAATTTCTGTTGCATATCTGAATTCGTCTTTTCATGGACAGCAAGTGTATATATGGTTACAGAGTTGGGGATATTGATAGTTTCCGTGGGTGTTAGGGATGGAGCCCAGGGCCAGAGTCAGTTACATGTATAAATTTGCTTTTCATGCCCAGTAAATGCATATACGGTCAGTGGCGGCGCGATGGTTCGAGGCGCCCGGGGGCAATGTTCCTTAGTGGCACCCCTCTCGAGACGCCCGGGGGCAATTATTGTTAGTGTCGCCCCCACTTAGCTACAGGGAACAGTTTTTATGTCAGTTACCAACCTCCCTCCCTGCTCCTAAATATACGTTTTGTGAAGAATTGCCCCTGTTTCACTAAGGTGAGGGTGAAATACTATGAAAAATTTCATCTGCAAAACAAAAAAATATCTCCTGGCGGCCCCCCCCCCTCTTCGCCTTGCGCCCGGGGGCAATTGCCCCGTCCCAACCCCTCCCTCGCGTTGTCACTGTATACGGTAACATGGTGAGGATCTCAATAGTTTCTGTGTTTTGACTCACCACGGGCTCAGTCCCTGGGAGTAAGAATAGACCAAGAAGCCAAAGTCAGTTTTATATTCGAATTCGTCTTTTCATGGACGATAAGTGTGTATATAGTTATAGGGTGGGGATTTCAATGGCGTCTAAGGTGTGACCCAGGAGTCACAACTGTATGCCACCGGAACATGACCCATGGGTATTATTTTAATCCCTCATTTAACATGTAGTGACACATAGGCATTGATAATACACACCAATTCTCTGACACTCTGGTCTCATAGTTAGGAAGTTATTTTAAATTTATGCCAAACCACACCCATTCTCATAGTCTCACACCTTTATGTACATCTTTGGATCATCTCAAAAGCATATATCAGGGTTTGAAGTCTCTATCTTGAAGAGTGTAACAGGAGTTGCGCCACATTACCAATACACGCACGTACCCATGCACAGACGGAAGGATCACATGATGCCAGCTTTTTCTTCAAAAACGCAGAAATTGAAAAAAAAACTAACAATAAACAAAATAAATAAAGACCTTCCAACATCAAATTGAAAATGTCTGCACAGATCAATGTATCCAGGAGAATTACGATTAAGTGATCAAAATGGACAATATAAAACAAAGCCCGTTACACGGATGCGTATACAATTTATGTTATTACCAACAAGTCACTTTATTTTCAGTATATATATATATATATATATATATATATATATATATATATATATATATATATATATATATATATATATATATATATATATATATATATATATATATGCACTGAAAATGCATCACAAATTATGCCAGGACAAATTTTGGTTTGTCTTTGGTTATTTCCGTTCGGACTTATGAGAAAGGTAAGGAGTCAGAGCTGCTGCATTCTCAGGGTATCCTGGTTATCATGCATTCACTCTAAGACTTGTCTATATAGCACAACCAGACATATTTATATAGCTACTATAAGACTTGTCTATACAGTACAATCAGACCATATTTATATAACTACTATAAGACTTGTCTATACAGTACAATCAGACCATATTTATATAACTACTATAAGACTTGTCTATACAGTACAATCAGACCATATTTATATAGCTACTCTAAGACTTGTCTATACAGTACAATCAGACCATATTTATATAGCTACTATAAGACTTGTCTATACAGTACAATCAGACCATATTTATATAGCTACTCTAAGATTTTTATATACAGTACAATCAGACCATATTTATATAGCTACTATAAGACTTGTCTATACAGTACAATCAGACCATATTTACATACCTACTCTAAGATTTTTATATACAGTACAATCAGACCATATTTATATAGCTACTATAAGACTTGTCTATACAGTACAATCAGACCATATTTATATAACTACTTTTCGTTTTATATGAAAACTCGAAGCTTATGCTAATTTCGTTATTTTATTGTCCACATAAAGTTTAAGGATACATGTACATTCACTCCATAATATAATTTGCAGATATGTAGCCTGCCCCTCCCCCCCCCCAAAAAAAAAAAAAAATAAATTAAAAAAATAAACAAAACAAAAAAGTAAATGTCATCATGCTATATTAAGCATCCTGCTGTTACAGAGCAGATAAAAGCTGTGAATCTGTGTGATGAGGAGGTTTAACATGTCCGAACATCGTGTGTTTGTATGTATGTTTTGTCTTTATCTTTAATTATGTTTTTAAAATAAAAACAATGTTTTTGCATCTCGTTGACATGGAAATATTTTATTGTGGCTCAGTGGAGTTTTAAAATATGGGTTGTAAAAAAAATAGAGTCAAATACAATGATGCTTTACAAAAAATGGCAACATATAAAAAGGAAAGGGATCGCTCGACACTAAATCATTTGTCTAATCAACGCGATAGATCTGCATGTACATCTGTACAGAAACGGAATATATTGTTGCGACACTTCATTCAGAGAAACATATCGAGAACAGCAGCGTCAGCAGAATTGCTTGAAGATGTGCATGATGAACATCAAAAATGTGGGTGACACGTTATAACCAGGCGTGTTCTCTACCTCAAAATATGCATGTAATTATTTCAATGGAGGCCTGATTTCACACACACACACACACACACGTGCACATAGGCACGCACGCACCACTATATATATATATATATATATATATATATATATATATATATATATATATGTATGTATATATATATATACAGTAACAATTTATAGGTGCAAAGAGGGTTTCGAATTACACGTAAGACTTAACATTTTAGAGATTTATGTTTTCTGCCTATTCATCTTTGAATTAAAAAGGGAGTCGCCATGGCTCAGTGGTTAGCTTGCCGGACTCACGACCAGCAGGGTGCGGGTTTGAATCCTGGCTGACCAAGTGTGTCTTCCTGCTGATGGCACTTCATTCCAATAGTCTCGGCAGGATATAAGCTTTCCATTAAGAACCAACAATTTAAATTAGGAAGAAATGTAGGGATAAGGTCTTATCTACTGCACACTACCTGGGTAAGTATATAAAAGCAGTAAAAATAGGTACTTAGCAGCCATCTTTGTGTAACATATAGACCTCGCAAAGTCAGACGTCAAGAATCAGATTTTCATGGAAACAATTAGACACTAGGTCGTAACACTAAATTTACGACTAACAGTGCGGAATAGTTTGGCAAAGAACGGAAGATGCTATCAGAACAAGAGAGGTGGAACTCTTATTTATGGATGCACTTATCGTCTTTTATCATTTTTCGCGTCTTTTTATCCCTCCTTGTCTGCAGATACTGCAATGGTTTTGTAATGCAGCAATTAGAGACAAAAAGCCACGTCTCCTTGGGCCAGTGAAAGTTATATGTTTAGTATGTGACGATAATGGCTAGGTATACGTTTACCATAAACGTAACTAGCACGAGGTTATAACAAGTTATGTACTAAAACATGATTTAAGAATCTCTGGAGAAGAAGCAGAAAAATGAATCCTAGTTTATTGTCGTTTCCTTCTAGCAGAATGATTTCTCTTACACTTGAATTTACTATTGTTCGTGGGAGTACCGGTTTTAATGGATTTCGTGGTTTCTAGAAACCAGGAATTTAAAGATATAGCTAACAATGATCCTTGTATGGAAACAATAGGATTCCCTCCCCATTTCACGAATTTAAGCACCAACACAAATTTATTTTTTGCAAACTTACGAATATTGATATTCACCGAAATAAATTAATTCCCAATAGCTACAGAAATAACTTTGTTTTGAAAGACCTCGATGAAGCATAGTTTTTATATTCTTATACAATATCCCATTTTAAATATTCTGTTGCAATAAACTTCATACGTTTTTTTTTTGTTCTTCGAATCATTCATACCGAAAACTAAGAATACAGCAATATTCTAATGGACACAGAGACACGAATCCTCAAAGTCCTATTGACAAAAAATCTGAATTACGGAACAGTTTTCAAGTTAGCATGCCAAAATTATAAAATAAAACGATGGTCTAATGGTCCAAACATAATATCCTTAACTATGACCACTTTATATGAGATACTTTCTGGAAGATACCTTGTACTTTTACACTAGTATTCATGTTTCATTTGGCCTTTCTATAATATACGTCATTATTATTTGTACTCTCAAGGATTTTCGACGCCATCATTTCACGTGGTGTCAGTTATCGTTCTTCTATTTCCGTGTAAAAAAGAAAATACCAATAAAACTCTATGGAACTCCTCCGTCCATGTTTTACGTTGTACAGTGAAAATCTAAACTTGATTTCATGTCCGATTTCTCATCTTTTGCATTCACGCATGTAATTATTTAAGGTGTTATGATGCACAAAACAAAGTGGAAAAAATATTCTTTTTCATGACGGCGACCTTCTAAATATGGGGTGCACACAATGAATCATTCACTCATCCCCGGATGGCCGAGTGGTTTAATACGCTCGCCTTCAGATATCATTCATACCTCTCACCTCGGCGTGAATTCGAGTCTTGGCTCGACCAATGTGGGTATGTGAGAAAGCTTGTCAGTAGCTTCCCGTGGGTCTGTGGTTCTTCCCAGGTTCTTCCTCCACCATATATACTGGCCGCCATGTATAGCCCATCATGTGCTGAAAAATGGCGTTAAACCTACAAAACTAAACCGGACTTCACACATCGGTGTCAATAATACAGTGATGCTCTGCTTTAAACATCCTCGAATTCTTTTGAATCCGAACATAGATATCCGTCCTTATAAATAAATTCTTAAGAACGTGACCACATTTGCTACCATTCGTTCTCTATTCCGATCGTATTTAAAGAGTCCAGGGTTTTTCCCTCTATTCCTATCATATTTAAAGAGTCCAGGGGTTTTCAGAAAAGATTACCATACATTTCTTTCATTTTTTCTTATTGGATCTAAATAAGAAAAGAGATAAATAATTCGAAGTGTTGTTTCACTCGGCTGAGTAAATACAAATAGAGAAATATTTCTGTATGCAAACCCAATAAAGAAAAAGAGAATAGTTTCTTATTTCTTACTGGGTTTTAACCAGAAAAAAAGGAAATATGTCCTCATTACTTTTTCGGTCTAATGAAGAAAAAAGAGAAATCATTGTAAGTCTTATTCCTCTTCTGTAAAAAAGGAGAAGAAAAAAATCCCAAATCGTCGAAATAAAGATAAAAGAAATAGTTAATTGTTCCTTAATATTTCTGAACCAGGAAAAGTGTCAATGTTCCTTATTCGTTATTCATTATAAATAAGTAAACAGAAAAATAAGTCTTCTTTCTTTGCTCTCAATATGGAAAAAAAAATTCATTATTCCGACCGAATACGGAGAAAGGAAATAGTTCCTTATTAATTATTGCGTTTGAAGAAGAAAGAAAGAAAGAAAGAAAGAAAAAAGAACTATTTCATTTTTCTTCGCTATGTCAAAATAATATATCAGAGAAACACAGCTTGGATTTGTTTCTTCTCCTTTTAAATTGAGGTCGAGTAAGGACTACAGAAATATTTCTGGTTAAAACCGAATAAGGAAAAAGAACCATTTCACTTGTCCATATTGGGTCCGAATAACAAAATACTATAAGTTTCCTTATTCAGAGCAGATAAACAAGACTGTAAAACTGTTTCTCTCCTTTCTTATTTAAATCAAGTAAAGAATAATTAAATATTTTCTTTGCTCATGTTCAGACTGAATAAGGAATAAGAAACTATTTCCTTTCTCCTGTTTGGTCCCAATATGGAAATATTCTGTTTTACCTTCGATCATTTCTTTGCTTAATATATGTATTTTACCTCCCTATAATATAGTTACGAAAGTGCAATAAACACTTTTAGTGCAGTCTATTGTTACATAACTTTGCTAACATTCTTGAGTAAATAAAAAACTGCACAGAAGATATGTTATACGAGCATCTCTCCAAACTTCCAACTTAAGACCACCAAACACCTAAACATAAAAAATAGTCTTACATCTCAATTTAGACGTTAGGTAAGTCACGCGCTATCGAGATCGACACAAACGAAATTGTTTTCCGTTCCCTTCGAGGAAAGTTTCTTTCAGCTAACGCCAGTCAAAGGAGCATAAATTCTCTCCCGGGTTGATAGATTAATGATCAAGACATTTTTCATTTACATTTCTGGCGTATCTTTCCTCGTTCCAATATTTCTGTTTGCACATTAGAGCCTCGTTACAGTAAACAAAAAAACTACACACAATCAAATCAGTTTTGCTTGCTTCCTAACAATATCCCTCTGCTACAGGAATTACTACAATTGATTTTTTTGTCGCTGTTGTTGTTGATTATTTTCTTTTTCCATTTGGTTCCCGTGAATGGTCTCAGTCATAACGCAGTACGTGGGTTTCGTATCAGCGGGTTTAATATAGCTGTTTTGTACTGCAATGAGTAATATCTTGCTCTGTAACTCATTTTGCACCGCATACGCTAGCAAAATAATATCACAGTGGCTGGACTATTGTTTCGTGCGATTTCTCTCTCTTTTCAAGTTAGAGCATAATCATATATAAGAACTGTATGTCTTTTCATACACTGAACTCATACTATTTTAACATTGAAATGGAAAATTCACTCCATTCTTGGAGAAAAGAGATGTCAAAAGATATTTATTGTAATTATATGAAATGATTAATCTAAGCTATTTTGTTCCTCTAGCAAATATTTGCGGATCTTGAAAGAGTAAACGAATTAAAATTTGAGTCTTGTTCGCAAAACGTGCTGTAAATTTCAGGGAAGATTTGATTAATGCAAGTATCTAATTATATGTTCATCATCACCAACAACATATTCACGGTGAAACATCTCTCTCTCTCTTAGGATGTTAAGAAAAAAAAAGAAGCCTACTTTACAGATATTTCTCATTACTAGATTTTCTTACTTAATTCATACTGACACGTTCAACAATCTACGTGCACGTCGGGCCATGTACGACCTAAACGAAATATTTGAAAGCACTGCTTACTAGCCTTTAACATTGGAATTTGAAAGCACTACTTACTATCCCTTAATATTGGAACTTGAAAGCACTGCTTACTATCCCTTAACATTGGAATTTGAAAGCACTACTTACTATCCCTTAACATTGAGATTTGAAAGCACTGCTTACTATCCCTTAACATTGGAATTTGAAAGCACTGCTTACTATCCCTTAACATTGGAATTTGAAAGCACTACTTACTATCCCTTAACATTGGAATTTGGAAGCACTGCTTACTATCCCTTAACATTGGAATTTGAAAGCACTGCTTACTATCCATTAACATTGGAACAGATCAAATCTAGGACAGAGATCAGGTTATATGACTCGTATCATAATTATTGTGATAAAATTGACGGAGATGATGATTTACCTATTAACAATAATTATTTAAGGCACAAATTCTACATTGTCCATACAGTATAGCGAGACTAACGAAAGCGACTACCTGTATACTTTGGCGAATGTTGGCGCTTGTAACCAGAAATATAGTTGGGTCTAAATCATTTATATGTTTTGGTGACTTTGGTTCAGCTGAATTCTAAATAGAAATACGTTCCTTATAATCACAACCAAGGGTACCAACATTCGGTGGCTGGAAAATCCCTCTGATTTTTTTGTTTGTTCATATCTTGTTCTGTAATATCGTGTTTAAACGAAATAATATCTTGTTTAAACAAAATAGTATTATGTTTAAACAAGATAATATCTTATTTGAACAAAATAATATCGTGTTTAAAAGAAATAACATCTCGCTAAAACGAAATAAAATCGAAATAACATCTTATTAAAACGAAATAACATCTTGTTAAAACGAAATAGCATTATATTTTGTTTCATCGAAATAATATTTTGTTTCATCGAGATAATATTTTGTTTAAATATGATATATTGTTTAAACGAAATAATATATTGTTTAAACGAAATAATATATTGTTTAAACAAAATAATATATTGTTTAAACGAAATAATATATTGTTTAAACGAAATATTATCTTACTTAAACGATATATTAAATCTGTTCGATTATGTAACAATTGATGTATCGATGGGTTTTCGAGACAGTATAATTATATGGATGAAAGACTTTGGTACTAGTAACAACCATCACATTGTCGGTGGATATTATTTGCAAGCAGTTTACTCAGGACAAGACTGTCTACTGAAGATCAGAATAAATGTATGTATCAAAAAAAGCCATACGGCTGTTTTGCAAATATTTCAAGTTCGGGAGGATAGTTTCATCTTTGGTGAAGTATGAAAGCAATTTAAATATGTCTAAAGACAACAGGGCAGAGTTTGTTGCATTTTATCATCGATTGGGATGTAGTTATGATGTAATTGACTCAGCTTTATAGTTTTCATCCGTAGCATTATCATTAGTGAGAGAACAATCCACAGAATATTGCGGAAAAATAGTTTATACCGATGTTAGCATTATTCTAGTATCTTTGATGCAGCCGTTTTCATTCAGAACCAAGTGAATTGTTTTGGCAGTTTGAAAGCTGTAGCTTGACGCCCCTCAAATATCTTCAGCATGGTTATGTTATAGCCAGAGAGACTGTACGATTACCGATGACATGTCTTTATCCCATTGGTGTTGCACGGCGGAAGCGGCATCTTCTCTTTAGACGCCAGTATCACTTCAAAGGTCCAAACAATTTTTGGCACATAGATTCCTACGATAAACTAAAGCCTTTCGGATTAATTATTAGCTGTATCGACGAGTTTTCGAGACAGATTATTTGGATGGAAGTCTTTCGTATTACTTTCGTACTAGCAGCGGCCCTGACATTGTCGGTGGATATTATCTGCAAGCAATTAAATCAAGACAAGGCTGACAATTGAAGATAAGAGGAGACTTTGTACTGAAAATGGATATATGGCTGCTGTGCAAGCATATCTAGTTGGGAAGCATAGTTTCATCTATGGAACAAGTAAATGCAATGAAAGAATAGAGATCTGGTGGAACAACTTTAAGCGACAGTGTTCTCACTTCTAGATTTCATTACTTTCGAAAATGAAAGAGAATGGACTTTTTAATGGAAGTCTTTGGACAAAAGTTTGCTACTGTTTTGTTTCATGAAACTTGTCAAGGTATTAAGCAGTTCAAGATTGCACTCACTTCCTATAGTTCCCTAGATGGCTTGCTATTTAGTCAGATATATATTGAAGTTAAGCGGAAATGCAGAGGGACAAAGAGGCTTAGATAGATAAATGTATGCATACCTAAACATAAACATACCAATATGCAAACGTACGTACTACCGTTCGAACTTGCGTACATAAATACGTAGCTACGCATGTATATGCATGCATAAATACAATCGTTCTCAAATAATACATACATACATACATACATACATACATACATACATACATACATACATACATACATACATACATACATACATACACGGACGGTTAGACATATGGGCTGATGGATGGAGGGTTCGAAGTTACATACCTAGACATGCAGAGACTATCTTTCGTAGGAGGAACAGAGGCAGTATTAGTATTAATAGTAGTAGTAGTAGTATTAATAGTAGTAGTAGTATTAATAGTAGTAGTAGTAGTATTAATAGTAGTAGTAGTATTAATAGTAGTAGTAGTAGTAGTATTAATAGTAGTAGTAGTAGTATTAATAGTAGTAGTAGTATTAATAGTAGTAGTAGAAGTATTAATAGTAGTAGTAGTATTAATAGTAGTAGTAGTAGTAGTATTAATAGTAGTAGTAGTAGTATTAATAGTAGTAGTAGTAGTATTAATAGTAGTAGTAGTATTAATAGTAGTAGTAGAAGTATTAATAGTAGTAGTAGTATTAATAGTAGTAGTAGTAGTATTAATAGTAGTAGTAGTAGTATTAATAGTAGTAGTAGTAGTATTAATAGTAGTAGTAGTATTAATAGTAGTAGTAGTATTAATAGTAGTAGTAGTAGTATTAATAGTAGTAGTAGTATTAATAGTAGCAGTAGAAGTATTAATAGTAGTAGTAGTATTAATAGTAGTAGTAGTAGTATTAATAGTAGTAGTAGTATTAATAGTTGTAGTAGTAGTATTAATAGTAGTAGTAGTATTAATAGTAGTAATCTTAGTTTAATTTCAAAATATGTGAACCACCAGTATAATCTTAGAATATCTATTACACATATTTTCAACACTGTCAACATGTTGGTGCAATTATCTTAAGTGGATGTAAAAATTGAGAGAGAGCGCGCGCGAGAGAGAGAGATTGATCATATTTGATATAATATTTGAGAAGGATGGGTAGATGATAATGAAAGTTTTTTAATCCTGGATAAAATCCCCGGGCAGGCGGTGGTGGAGGTCACATATTTACTGCTAATATGGACTAGTACTATCTACTAACTCCATCTACACGAATTTAATCAGATTTGGTATAATGTTTCAGGAAGATTAGTCGATGATAAAAATCGATTTCGGATCCGGAATGTAGCCATTGACGATGGTGGTGGGTGATGGGTGATGTAGGGATGGAGTGGGGTGTCGGCTTAACAAATTGGGGATATTAATACTAGCCTTTAGCTCTATTTTTGTGCATAAGGGCAAGTAGGTTTTGCGCCCCAACAAGACTTCAAAATGATGTCTCTCCGGGAAATTGACACGATTGTTGTGTTTTGCATTACCAATTGTGTTTCGATAGGGTACACACAATTATCCGTGTCCTACTGTCCATCCGTCTTTCGTGTATATGGCTTCCAAAAAAATTATTAAAATGAAAATAAGTGAATTGAAGTGGATTCTACATATATCAACATCGCGTTAATTTTAAATCGATATCCGTCAATTTGTCACGGTGTTATGACGCCCTGTACAATCTATAGTGCTAACATTTCTCTTTCAATGAAGATTTTTAAAGCAATTGATAATGTACCTTAATAATTTAAACCGCTGAATCTCAATAAAGTCTAGGTAAGGTTTGATTGTTCATCGATACCCATCAATGGTCCATATTTGCGAAGGAAAATATATTTTAAGAATTTTTTATGCAACTGATTAACGAAACGCATAGTGCTTTTGAATCGACTGGTTATATCATCACTGAACGTGTTTTATGTATACAAAATCTGATATTTAGTGGTGTGTCAGTCTCAAACTAGACATACATCGGTCCTTTTATAGCCTAAACAACGATGCAAAGTAAATTGAAGCAATCTTCATACTATCTAAAGGCCGTATTGGATAAAGAAGCTGCTTGTTCCCTTGATTTAATATTTGATAGAATATGAAATAAGTCGTATATTTATAAATTCGTATCTGTATTTGTTCCATAGAAAAGCATGGAAGAAACCGTTCATGAGTGGAATTCACATTCGATTTCTGTTTAATTAGTTACTCGCTACTAGGAAAAAAAAAACAACTAATCTTACTAGTTACGTTGGTCGAGACATGGTTTCTCTACATCACTGTGCCATTAAAATTCTTGAGGTACTAATTGGTTTATATGATAATTTGGGTTTTACACACTTTGATCCAAGACAAATTTAATTGGTTTAGACGTTTTAACTTTTATACCCATCAAACTCGCTTTACATAAATCTGTATGTCCGTTCATGTTGAGGTACCGTTTATACTCGCGTATAATCTGGGTCCAAATGCAAACAACATAGCCCCTGATCTGCCATCGCATAATGCATCGGTAGATCAGAGTCTATGTTGTTTGTTCTACTAATTAGTCCTAGCAAACTGCATAGATCCAGATCTGCCGGCGCATTATGCGACGGCAGATCTGGGTCTATGCAGTTTGCTGTTGGTATATGGTTATACGCGATTATAGACGGTATGTTCAGCATGCACTGTCATGCTGACGATCATTATGTGTATGACATTTACTAAACTGAGCATGACTTTGATACAAGAAAATTCTGTCGACATAACCCATATAGCAATACAAATATGCCTTGTTATCGTATCCAGTTTTTCCCGTATTGTAAAAATTATTACAATTTGCAACTTTATTGCCATAAAGATTCATACAACACTCACCCAAAAAAATGACTGATTATTGGACGGAATGAGCATTCTTACTCTGATTACTACTAACAGTTGTTGTTGATTGTTTTTTTAGCGGCGTTTTTAGCACATTACGGACAATTTCACATCAAGGAAATGGAAGCTAAGTGCCTTTCCCAAGGATACAATTAGGCAGCCCCTTAGCTAGACTGGGGGGTGGGGGTGTATCGAACCCACGACCTATGGATTTCTAGTCCGACGCTCTACCTACTGAGATCCTGTAGCTCCACAAGATGTAATTTGTACAAATTTAGTTCACAGCGCGTAACCAAACTGGAGCAAAATACAAATTACACCATGTTATTTGTGTTCACTTTAAAGATTTTCTCCAAACAGAATAATTTCTAGAGTTGGACATTGGAAGATATATACTTTCTCAGAGAATGGTTTGTGCGCTGGATGATATGAATCGGTCGTCTAGTCATGAATAAAATCAAGTACAAAGAAGAAATTGGGCAATAGTTTAAAAAAAAACACACACAAAAAAATGCCTGTTTTTTGCCGAAAATTCAACAGTCACAGAAACTAGTTAACATAGGTTGGCGTTGAAAAACATAATTTCTAGCTAAAACCAAATTTTTAAAAAATATGAACAATTTTGACGAATCTAACAATAAGGCTTCCAGAGGTGAAGGTCGAATAGTTTAATGTGAACAATTTAAATTATAACCAGCAGTGTTGTGTCACTAAGATAGCAACTAGTATCAAACAAAACGATGATGTTGTTGTTGTGGGTTTAACGCCATTTTTCAGCACATGATAGGCTATACATGGCGGCCAGTTATATCTGGTGGAGGAAGAACCCGGGCAAACCCGGGAAGAACCACCGACCCTCGGGAAGCTACTGGCAAGCTTTCTCGCATATCCACATTGGCCGAGCCCGAGACTCGAACCCGATGGCAGTGATCGGTAAAGGCGAGCGCCTTAGACCACTCGGCCATCCGGGGCCCCCAAAACGATGATAACATTAGCTCAAATCCAAAATAAAACGTCAATGAATAGATAAAAGGTGAGATATTGTATAGTACACTGATTAAGGAACATTACAATAAACAAACAACAACAACAACAATAACAATAAAAAACAACAAAAAAGAACCAAACAAACAAAAAAAAAATTAAAATAAGTAAATAAATAAATAAAAACAAAAACAAAAACAACAACAAAGCATGATATAGAAAATCTTCAATAAGTAGGTTACAACACTCTTGACAGGATAATGGCATATTCAGATACCGAGCAAATATGGTTACAGGGCTTAAGCTACACTGGAATTGTTCGATAACGTCAAATCCGTACTTAAAATTTCATTATACTGATTTCATTTAAGTCAATCTCTTGTAAAAATTAATTTCACATTTTAAAACGTGGATAATACTTAAATAGTGTTTCTAATTCACGAAGCACAAGGAAGAATTTGATGAAAATTTGACACGAAACTCATTAAAATTCCATTCCAATTTTTTTCTTCTTAGGAAAAATGATTGAAATAGATTTAATTCTAGAAAAAAAAGAACGTCTGGAATCGTTGATAAGTGGTCAAAGATCACTTTATCTTAACTTTCTCTTGAATGTGACTCGTTCTCGCTTATAAGACACATTTTCACGAATTTGATTCTCCTGCCTCCAAAATTTTTTTAAAGTGTTTTTTTATATATATATATTTCACCACTCTGTTCCATGGGGTAATATGAATAGCATAGCCTGTACTTTTTTGTACATGAATAAATGTGTTACATAAAAGTCAGAAAAACAAAACCTCGTGTGAAACTTGGTGGATGACATGTAGACGAGAAACCAATCCAACTTCTAAATATGTTACTGTCAGATATATTTAACTGAATATAAGTGGATTAAATCTTCTGCAGCATTCTCCACTGTTTGAAATGCACGGTCATGATTCATGAACAGACTGCTTGTGAAAGAATGCGGTACTACATTACATTAGGATGCCAGAAAGATCTTCATAAAATACACAGATATGTTATTCAAAAAGTGTGGAGAAAATCTGCAAGGTCGAAGTGCAAGGACATTGCATCCTTACCATGTCAAACTGCACAGTTTTTTTCATCCGATATTCCTATCATATACTTTTTGCTAACACTATTTGAAAAGCGACCCCTGCTTTCTTGGAGAAATATGACTACATACGACAGTCGGAATTTTCATAGTCCTTTCATTAAGAAGTTGATGTTTTTGGTGAATTTCATCAGAAACTCTGTGATATTTTATTTTATAAATGTATCATATGGTATGAATGTTTTCCTCAACTGGTCTCGGTGACAGGATTACGTCGCTATTTTGATGTCGTATGTCAAAGTATACATATTGAACGCTAAAAAAGATCGTATTATAATATTAAAATTATAGGTATTTAACATGGTAACAGATAGATAGATAGATAGATAGATAGATAGATAGATAGATAGATAGATAGATAGATAGATAGATAGATAGATAGATAGATAGATAGATAGATAGATAGATAGATAGATAGATAGATAGATAGAGCTGTTACTAAAAGAAATTGAAAAGCCATACTATGGTTAAATTAAAGTTTTCTGTCAATCAAATGTCAAGTTTCATTCGGTAAAATGTTATTAGATATTCTCAAGAAAATTGTTTTAATTTGTTTGAACTTTTATTTGAAAATTTCATTTCCTCCCTGATCACAATTAATCACCGAAAATCAGAAGCTGAGTGAAATCCTTACCGTCAGGAACAAATATCAGGATATGAACTGAGATAATCTGTCGGCGAATCATATTGTCGGATATATTGTAAATTAATTAGAAGGTACCATATTGTGTACAAATCACAACTTTGTCCCAAAGCGAGGTGCATAAACATAGAATTTTCATTTCTCTGATAAATAATACAGTTCCTGACAAGAATATGACACATATTTATTATCAGTCACATAAAATGACAAAGTTTCTCATTATTATTTGATTGGAGAAGCCCATGTGTATAGGTTTAAATATATAGTATTTACATGCTTATTCGTCAGGTCCAACAGCAAACAATAGACCCATATCTGCCATCGCATAATGCGCCGGCAGATCAGAGTCTATGTTGTTTGTTCTACTGATTAGTCCGAACAAACTGCATAGACCCAGATCTGCCAGCGCATTATGCGTCGGCAGATCTGGGTCTATGCAGTTTGCAATTGGATTCCACCTATTAGTGAGTATACATGGTGTATACCAGGTAGAACGTACTAATGGTGAAATTGTATTCTTTATCATAAATCATCATAACAGAGGAAACAATTTCCTTTCAAAATGGTTGGAGGTGTGGAATGTAACCAGCGTAAATGATCATGAACAAAACATAATTTATATCCCATGCTTTTCAAATGACATGGTTGTTTGACTGAATAAAGGATTTAATCACCTTAATAGTGAATGGGATGAATAGTTCAAGCATATTTCACGTGCCATAATGTAATCGAGGGACTCCTCTACGGAGATATACAAGGACAGCGTCCTAATAGCAACACAAATTCATACAAATATTGTTATAATAAACAAGATGCACGAAAAGAGAATACATTAAGAAAAGACGAAAACGGAGAGGATATATATATATATATATATATATATATATATATATATATATATATATATATATATATATATCTTAGATTGTGTTTGTTTGTTTGTCCTCTTGTGATGTAATATCGACATTTTGTTCAGTGCTCTGATTAAAAATATGAATTTTTCATAATGAAATATTATCTAAGTCAAGACGGCGTCGATGACGTATCGTAGTGCTGACGAAGTCTCGAAACACAAGGACACAATAAATTGATATAACAATTGGTCGGGAAAAAAAAGTTATTCGATGAGAGCCGTGATCACTTAATATAATTATTTATGCTTGACATGTTCTAGTTAGATGTAAATATTTTTTTTCAAACAAATAAACGCAGGCGTGGCCAGATTGAATATGCCATGGTTACACTTGGTTTATCAACTTCCATTTCATAATGTACAAAAGAAAAAGATACCAGTAAACAAAAATGTTTCATTCAATGATTCAATGATGGATTTATTTAACATACATATTAATATATATTATGATGTTATACTAGATTGAGTTATATTTGATTGAAAAGTATCCTCACATATTCAATATCTCTGACTTGAAATTGGTGTTTTGTCGATATGGATTCAATCTATCAATCGATCTATACATCTGTCTGTCTATCAATCTCTCTAACTAGCATCATAGTATTATTATTTCGGGCTCAATACCTTATTCATGTTACAACTTTAATGTGTACGAGTTAATTCATATAATATAGAAATGCCCAAAATATTACAAGTAAATTATCACACTCAAGCCCAGACACAACTAAATATTCAGACGTTATGACTGTCAAATGTCAGAATTTTTAGTTTACTGTGAGTCTGAATGTGGGTGTGGAATTGTTTCTAATTTCGTGAACAGATCTCAAGAACGCGATGGGGCAATATATTGCATCCTTGTTAAGACAACTTCTTCTTTAAACGCTTCCACGATGTTGACGTGTAGATTCATATGGATCCATTCAACATCTAGGAAAGACGCTTGGGTGAAGAAACCAGAGAAATATTCACGTCTTCGTTATCACACACACACACACACACACACACACACACACACACACACACACACACACACACACACACACACACACACACATAATCATAGTAGTTCGATTTTGATTGCTACCTCACACTGAGTTGTAAGCGTCAGAAAATCCAGATCACGAGACGCGAAAATTTTCTGCTGCTGATAACAAGACGTGATCTAGCAACCAAGATCGAATTACTATGATAATAATTTTTTTGGTAATTATACCTATCAATTTTCAGATAATTCAATAAAATCTCTATATGTAAGTGAAAAAAAAAAAAAAAGAAATTGCTTAACATTTTAAACTTTTTAATACGAACTTTATCTTAAATCATAAACCGAATTACATTTTGACCAGCTGATATGCGCATGAATATCAGTTTATTAATGAAGCACGTGAAAGAGCAGTCGCTCATTTTCACTACTAGTACTGTCAATAACACGAATTTTTCTATGCATGGCGGCAGCAGGTCCATGTATGTAATTTACAGTTATTGCGAAGTTGTCAATTTTTGCGTCACGAAGATTTCACCTACTGAATGACTAATAAAGTTTCCCTTCGAGGCCAGGCTGATAGCGGTTGACTGTTTCTGGCGGAACATTGTGAGATGCTTCAGTGGGGACTTGGCATGGGAATGATAGCATTATTTTCAGTCAATTGTAGAGGAATTTTACATATTGTTGGAACTTGATGATACAGATTTGTTACAGAGAATGTTACTCATTTTCTTTCGCGTGTCTATTAGGGCAAGGAAACCTCGCGGAAAAAATAGTTCTTGCCTCGTTTGAGAGCATGGTGATATGGAATCAGAAAAAGCCAGCATTGTTTTCCTACTTCAACGATACGATTAAAATTCTGGCTTTCTTGAGTAAAAAATTGATAGGTATGAAATAAATAAAATGAGCAGTCATTATGACATTGCATGTGGAGCATACCTCAAGATCAATGGACACTTACAGATTCATGTAAAGCGAGTTTGATAGGCATAAAAGGTCTAACTTTTAAACCAACTAAATTTGTCACAAATCAAAGTGTGTAAAACCTAATTTATCATATCAATATAGCACTTCAAGACCTTTAATGAGACAGTGATGTGAGAAACCATGCCTCGGTCAACGTAAGTAGTAAGATTAACCTGTACCCATGGGCGTCCGCAGGGATTTTTTTGGGGGGTGGGGTGGGGGCAAAGCCAAAATCAAAGGGACCAGGCTAATACTGCACAATGGATTTTTTAAAAATCCAGCGGGAGGGGGACGCCCATGCCTGTACCAGAGATAATATGTGTGTATGTGAGGACCAGCCTATACCACTCGGTGTCAGCTTCGCTTGGAAGACTGATGCCCCTATTCACAATACCTTTCCATGATGCCCCTATACATAATACCTTTCCATGATGCCCCTATACACAATACCTTTCCATGATGCCCCTATACACAATACCTTTCCATGATGCCCCTATACACAATACCTTTCCATGATGTCCCTATACACAATACCTTTCCATGATGCCCCTATACACAATACCTTTCCATGATGCCACTATACACAATACCTTTCCATGATGCCCCTATACACAATACCTTTCCATGATGCCCCTATACACAATACTTTTCCACGATGCCCCTATGCACAATACCTTTCCATGATGCCAATATACATAATACCTTTCCATGATGCCCCTATGCACAATACCTTTCCATGATGCCGCATATACACAATACCTTTCCATGAATCCCCTATACACAATACCTTTCCATGATGCCCCTATACACAATACCTTTCCATGATGCCCCTATACACAATACCTTTCCATGATGCCCCTATACACAATACCTTTATATGATGCCCCTATACACAATACCTTTCCATGATGCCCCTATACACAATACCTTTCCATGATTTCCCTATACACAATACCTTTCCATGATGCCCCTATACACAATACCTTTCCATGATGCCCCTATACACAATACCTTTCCATGATGCCCCTATACACAATACTTTTCCATGATGCCCCTATACACAATACTTTTCCATGATAACCCTATACATAATACCTTTCCATGATGCCCCTATACATAATACCTCTCCATGATGCCCCTATACACAATACCTTTCCATGATGCCCCTATACACAATACCTTTCCATGATGCCCCTATTCACAATACCTCTACATGATGCCCCTATACAAAATACCTCTCCATGATGCCCCAATACACAATACCTTTCCATGATGCCCCTATACACAAAACCTTTCCATGATGCCCCTATACACAATACCTTTCCATGATGCCCCTATACACAATACCTTTCCATGATGCCCCTATACATAATGCCTTTCCATGATGCCCCTATACACAATACCTTTCCATGATGCCCCTATACACAATACCTTTCCATGATGCCCCTATACACAATACCTTTCCATGATGTCCCTATACACAATACCTTTGCATGATGCCCCTATACACAATACCTTTCCATGATGCCCCTATACACAATACCTTTCCATGATGCCCCTATACACAATACTTTTCCATGATGCCCCTATACACAATACTTTTCCATGATAACCCTATACATAATACCATTCCATCATGCCCCTATACATAATACCTCTCCATGATGCCCCTATACACAATACCTTTCCATGATGCCCCTATACACAATACCTTTCCATGATGCCCCTATTCACAATACCTCTACATGATGCCCCTATACAAAATACCTCTCCATGATGCCCCAATACACAATACCTTTCCATGATGCCCCTATACACAATACTTTTCCATGATGCCCCTATACACAATACCTTTCCATGATGCCCTATACACAATACCTTTCCATGATGCCCCTATACACAATACTTTTCCATGATGCCCCTATACACAATACTTTTCCATGATGCCCCTATACACAATACTTTTCCATGATGCCCCTATACATAATACCTCTCCATGATGCCCCTATACAAAATACCTTTCCATGATGCCCCTATACATAATACCTTTCCATGATGCCCCTATACACAATACATTTCCATGATGCCCCTATACACAATACCTTTCCATGATGCCCCTATACACAATACTTTTCCATGATGCCCCTATACACAATACCTTTCCATGATGCCCCTATACACAATACTTTTCCATGATGCCCCTATACACAATACTTTTCCATGATGCCCCTATACACAATACTTTTCCATGATGCCCCTATACATAATACCTTTCCATGATGCCCCTATACACAATACATCTCCATGATGCCCCTATACAAAATACCTTTCCATGATGCCCCTATACACAATACCTTTCCATGATGCCCCTATACACAATACCTTTCCATGATGCCCCTATACACAATACCTTTCTATGATGCCCCTATACAAAATACCTTTCCAAGATTCCCCTATACACAATACCTTTCTTTGATGCCCCTATACACAATACCTTTCCATGATGCCCCTATACACAATACTTTTCCATGATGCCCCTATACACAATACCTTTCCATGATGCCCCTATACATAATACCTTTCCATGATGCCCCTATACACAATACCTTTCCATGATACCCCTATACACAATACCTTTCCATGATGCCCCTATACACAATACCTTTCCATGATGCCCCTATACACAATACCTTTCCATGATGCCCCTATACACAATACCTTTCCATGATGCCCCTATGCACAATACCTTTCCATGATGCCCCTATGCACAATACCTTTCTATGATGCCCCTATACACAATACCTTTCTTTGATGCCCCTATACACAATACCTTTCCATGATGCCCCTATACACAATACCTTTCCATGATGCCCCTATACACATCACCTTTCTATGATGCCCCTATACACAATACCTTTCCATGATGCCCCTATACACAATACCTTTCCATGATGCCCCTATGCACAATACCTTTCCATGATGTCCTTATACGCAATACCTTTCCATGAATCCCCTATACACAATACCTTTCCATGATGCCCCTATACACAATACCTTTCCATGATGCCCCTATGCACAATACCTTTCCATGATGCCCCTATGCACAATACCTTTCCATGATTCCCCTATACACAATACCTTTCCATGATGCCCCAATACACAATAACTCTCCATGATGCCCCTATGCACAATACCTTTCCATGATGCCCCTATACACAATACCTTTCTATGATGCCCCTATACACAATACTTTTCCATGATGCCCCTATACAAAATACTTTTCCATGATGCCCCTATACACAATACCTTTCCATGATGCCCCTATACACAATACCTTTCCATGATGCCCCTATACACAATACTTTTCCATGATGCCCCTATACATAATACCTTTCCATGATGCCACTATACACAATACCTTTCCATGATGCCCCTATACACAATACTCTTCCATGATGCCCTATACACAATACCTTTCCATGATGCCCCTATACACAATACCTTTCTATGATGCCCCTATACACCTTTCCATGATGCCCCGATACACAATACCTTTCTATGATGCCCCTATACACAATACCTTTCCATGATGCCCCTATACACAATACCTTTCCATGATGCCCCTATACACAATACCTTTCCATGATGCGCTAACTAGGAGTCTGACGGTGTCATTTTGTTGAAATACATAAAAAAAAACAAGGACCAGTCCTTTATTTGTTCCATCTGCATTCGTCTCAGAAATATCAAAAACTTTATTGGCAAACTTAATGTGCACTGTTTCACAAAATGCAACCTGGGAAAAAAATAATTCCATCAAGTTCTTTTCAACTTTTGTATACAAAAAGCCATTCATGCAGCCCAACGCACCGGTCTAATCACATTCTCAAATGTTTGAAACTTGATAGTGAAAGAGACATGTTCGTTTTCATTGGAAAACAGCTTCCTCTGTATTCCTCATACTTCTGCACAAACCTAAAGTCTCTCTCGCGGTTTTCTCGTTATAGCATCGCATTGTGTATGGTAGAGATTGATGGTCGTGAAACGCATCTGTCTGAGGAGAGACGTAGAAAGCCGGTCTTTAGCGGTCAGTTTCTCTCAATCGTTACCGATTATCACTTGCAATGGCTTGATTTTGGTACAATACCAGCTGCAATGCATACTTCTTTTACCCGCGTGTCCAGCATATGGAATTATTATTACATTTAAAGGCGGTCAACATCCATTTTGATGCGGAAAGCAGAGAGTCTTCCCTCTTTATCGGTCACGCTTGATTGCAGACAACCGCACTGTTTCACAAAATGCCACCTGGGAACAAAATAATTCCATCAAAGCGTCATTTTGTATGAAAGTCGAAGAAATGAATGTGTTGCTTTTACAGCTACTGAATTGATATCAAACTATTATAAAATCTGTAGAAAACCGAAGTATAATTTGAGACGTATCAATAAATTTTTATTAGTATGTATACCATCAAGCTTCCAGGTTCTCGTTTTATGAAAATAGAGTTTATTTGAATTCAATTTAAAGTTTGTATGAAAGTAAACTCAACAGTTTTTTAGTTCACTTTTCTTTGCAACAAAACCATGGGTAATGGTCGTACATTCCAAAATAGGTCACTGTTTACTATGAATGAACGTCTATGATAAGAAACGTTTCATTTTAGACACAGGTACCTAATAGGTCACTGTTTACTATGCATGAATGTCTATGATAAGAAACGTTTCATTTTAGACACAGGTACCTAACAGGTCACTGTTTACTATGCATGAACGTCTATGATAAGAAAAGTTTCATTTTAGACACAGGTACCTAATACGAAACATATAACTTCTCAGGGCTGGTGATGAAAGTTCCTGTTTTACAGACGAGGCGTTTGAAATGGCTGCCATTAAAAATGCCGAAAACATAGACAGTGGCTAGATTCTGAATAATTTGGTGAATTGACAGAAGATACAACCGGATTTTTTTCTGATACTTTCATTTGAGTAAAGACTAATGAATTTCACAAACACTGATTCAGTATTATTTTACTTCATCAATGAGTAAGCAAATAATAAATTTGGGTCAATCAATCTGTTTTGCAAGAATATTCCAGAAACCTTCAATAGTATGTGCTTACCACAACAGCGAACAGCGATTTACTGTAAAACAAGCAGTCGATCATGCAAAGTATCGAGACACCCGCTGTTGACCAAGATCCACTGACCCAGTGTAAGTCCGATATAGTCCGTTTTAAACAATAACTTTAACCGATTGACGCTCTTTAGAAGGATTCACATTAATTTCTGTTTTTTATGTTGAATAATAAAACTGAGAAGAGTGATATTTTGTTTTTAGTAACACCATTTCCACTCTTTAAAATCTGCGGGCATGTGAGTTAAACGTGTTCCTTTTGCGTATGAATGGGCTGAAGTGTGTCAATAAAGCTATAAACAAAGGGTCACGCGTTTTCTCACGCAGTCATGGCAAGAGCAGTATACCGCCAAATCAAATAGTGCGTAAGGCTACTGTAAGCATAGGAGGGGTAAGCGGTGCCGTTAATGGGGCCTCTGACACAGATGAAGAGAGTGAAAGCGGAAAGAACAGCACGAGATAGGAAGATGGCCGAGACCATATGAGCATCGACGATGAACATAATGACTTTCGACATTGATTTATCGGAATAATATCATGGAGTATTGAAGGCTTAAAAAACTATCTTAGTTGTAAAGAATTTAAAAAGTATTGTAGTAATTATGATATTATTGGTTATTAGTTCTTGTGAAACATGGTGGTGGGGGTGGGGGATCTTAAAGATTTTCTGAATGATTTTGAAGCTTTTGATTTTGTTAGTACTAAACGCTCTGCGAGAGGTCGAAATAGTTTTGGAGTTACTTTGATGATACGAAGTTCATAGACACGTCAAGGTATTATAAAAAGAATCTGTAGTAATTTTTAAAATTGTGTTGTTTTACTGTTAAAGGGTGCAACGTTTAAAATCATCAATAATATTATCCTTCGTTTTGGTACGTCTTACCTCAAGGTTCACCGATATACGATGGTTACTCAGAAAACAAAATGGTATAAGATTAAATGAAAATTACATGGAAATAATCAAATCAATTTATCCTGAGTGTCACCTTTTTAGCCAGTGATTTTAATTCTAGAATTAGAACTTTTATATATTTTATTCCAGACAATAATCTCGATTATATCTTCGGTTATGTATCATACTGTGGGGGATTTTTTTCTTTCTCTAAAAAGTCTAAAGAATGTGACTCATTTTTAACTAATATGGAAAAGCCTTTGTTGGATTATGTTGCACGTATAATGTACAGGTAATCAGTGGTAGATTTGTTCAAGATAATGATGGTAATTACACTTGTATGGCTAATAATGGTGCTAGTGTTGTTGATTATATGTTCGCGCCAATGGAATTATTCCCATTGTTTACAGATTTCTTCGTGGAAGAGCGCGATGAATCTGCCCACTTCCCTTTAGCACGTACGATGAAATTGGCTCTAGAGACATTAGACTCCGACATAATCAGTAATGAAAATGACCATCACAGTATTTTAACAGACTTTGTGAAATATTGTTGAAATGATCACTTCAAAGACGTATTTATGTTGACGTTTTGTGATATATTTTACTCTGAACTGTATAACAATCTTGAAAAATTGACTGAAATGTGAACGAAGCTGTTGAATCGATACTTTATATATATGGTAAAGCTGATGAGTCTTGCTAATAAAACCTAGGTTCTGTGAGAAGAGTACACAGCACCCCTAATGGGATGTAGAATGTGATAACGTAAACAGTTTAGAATATAGACTTCTTAGAAAACGTAGAGTCTTTAACAATCACGAGGACTTAAAATTATACACATCTGCAAGAAATTTTGTCAAAAGAAAAAGGAATTATACAAGAACGTCAACGACAAATGCTAGTCCAAGCTGGAAATAACCCTTCAACATTTTGACGCACTTTGAAAAGGTCAGGGCAATGTAGAAAAACTGGTTCGAATATATCAGCCTTCGAACTGGTCCAGTACTTTAAACACCTACTTAACGATTCTGATATTTATGATGAGATTTATAGTGCGCAAGATTCTTCAGAAAATTTGTTCAATACATATGAAATTACAAAAAGCTAAAAGGCCACGAAACATACTTAACAGCGACATAACTAAAAGTGAAATTGAAAAAGTGATTTCTAAATAGAAAGCTGGTAAAGCGCGTTGGTCTGATGGTATATGAATCGATTTATGATGGTATATGAATCGATTTATGATGGTATATGAATCGATTTATTCAAACGTACCTCACCGCATATAGTGCCGCTTACCTATTGTATTCTTTAATAAAGTTTTTAGCACTGACAGTTTCCGGCATTATGGACAGAAAGTATTATATACCCTCTGTTTGAAAAGACACAGAAGACAACCCAAATAACTACAGAGGTATTCCTTAATTAATGCAATGTGCAAGATCTTTACATCAATACTGAATGAACGCATAGATTCTTTGCAGACGAAAAGAAACTGATCGATGAATCACACGCGGGATTTCGTTCGGGATACTCTACTACTGATGATTTATTTATTTTGCGATCATTAGTACAAAAATATATTTCAAGAACTAGAGGTAGATTTTATTGTTTTTTTAGCGAAGCATTTGATACTATACCTCGTGATAAATTATGGATTTCTTTCTCAAAGAATGGAATGCAAGACAAGTTCTTAAATATTCTGACAAATATGAACAGTAACGTCAAATTTTGCGTAAGGACTACGAGTGGTCTAATTCAATGGGTATCAGTCAGGGCTGTGTTTTGAGCCCTCCGTTATTTTCACTTTTTATAAATGATTTGAGCGATTTACTTAGATCAAGATCCAAAGTGGAATATTTATATCAAATGATTTATCAAATATGTGTGCTATTTGATATGCCGATGACGGCAAATTGCGTAGAAACAGCTGTGCGTTTAAAAGAAAAAAAAAATATTATGAACGCTTTTTGTGAATGTCAACCTTGATAAAACAAAGACTATGGTATTTAGAAATAATCCATTTGAAGCTATATAATTTTACAAATATATGGGCCTTTTGTTTACCCAAATGTTAATATGGAGTAAAGCAAAGGAAATATTAGTGTCACAGGCAATTAAGTCTGTAATGTCAGTAATGAGTTATCAAGCTAAGTTTGGATATTTCAATCACCCGTTAAGTTTTAAAAATGTTTAATGCGATGATAAAACCAATTCTTTGTTATGGCTCTGAAATTTGGGGATATGAATACCCGAATGCGATTCAAAAGGTATCCGAATGCGATTCAAAAGGTATCCGAATGCGATTCAAAAGGTATCCGAATGCGATTCAAAAGGTACATGCGAGATTCTGTGAACGCTTCTTGAATGTATCTCATTCTGTTTGTGAGTAAGTAGTATTGGGTGAATATATGGAATATTACCTTTATTCATTACTTACCGCTTACGATGTATTAAAAACTGATGTAAACTTTTGCAAATGGAGAAACCACAGATATCCAGCTAATTGCTATAAGATGTTAAAGGAAATAGATGAATGTACAGTAGTAGAATAACTTGGGCTACTAAAGTCAAAAAACATTTTTGTTTGAGTATGTTGTTTTTTTGTTTTTTTTTGGGGGGGGGGGGGGGTTGGTATATGTCAAGATGTTGGTGATACGAACCTTTTTGTGAACAATTTTCCCAAAGATTGAAGGATTGCATATTGCAATCATAGTATGGAAATCTAGCAGAATATACAAAATATGATGTATATCGTCAATATAAGTCAATGTTACATGTCGAATATATATATATATATATATATATATATATATATATATGTTGAAAGAACAGCCTTATTACCTACGTACAGCTTTAGCTAGATGTGGGTGCTACAGTCACGGGTTTAAGAATGAGACTGGAAGACATGTAGATATACCACGAGATATGCGTTATTGTGAGCATTGTTTTGAGAATGGATATTTTTTTTAATTGAAGATGAATTTCATGCTTTAATTATCTCTTCAAAGTATTCTGATGCGAGAGAAATATTTACAGTATTCTTGGTATAAACAAGCAAGTAAAGAGAAATTCTATCAAATTATGCCAAGCAATAGTCTATATATTATTCATTGTGTGTCGAAATTGGTTCACCACATTTAAAAAAAAATCGATCAGATCTAGAATAACACTGTAGTGTAATTTATATTGTACGGTATAATTAGCACTATGATGCTAGCTCTGTTTATATATGCTATTGTATGATGGACCGGTGGCCCGAAGTACCTGAATAAAGAATCTATCTATCTATTTAACTTATTGGAAGTTAGTTGCCGGCATATTTTCAAACAGACTATAGCGTTTCTAAGCTGTGGGAACTACTTTAAGTCGCCTGCCAGTGTAGTGATACATGTATTATGATTTCACTGTGCATTGCTTCTTCGCAGGAAATCACCGTTCGCTGTAACTGTATTCCACCTCCACAAATAAATAGCCGTATTATAAGATAGAAAATAACCGAAGCAGAGGAAACTTTGTTTTGAGAAAAACTAATTCCTCGCTTGGAAAAATAGTCTCTTTAAATGTTTTAATGTTCTTTGGAAATATCAAGTATCCTTCACTGGCGGCGATCACCATTTTCCATTCGAGCATTAACGTGATTAATGAGCAGTCGGAAAATGACCATGAATTTTAGGGGGATAAATTAGTGAGTAATTACGGTGAATAATCCTTTCGATGGAGATAAAACCAAAGATACAATGATATAGGAAGAGAAATGTGCATCATATTCTTACATGTTGATGCTCTTTTTGGACTGATTATTCTCTAGTCGGAGAAATCTGTTACGGACTTTGACAAATCGCGCGCACATTAATCATGGCGTGAGATTGGCCTTATGCATTGATGAAATGAGGTTTAATTTCTTCTGCCAACTGTTTTTGCATCTGTCTATAGACACTTTTCGTTGCCCGTGCATTGTTCATCGATTAGGAAAACATACTTCGTTGCTTCAGAGCATAAGCCGGCAATGATTAATATCACAGAGTGGTCAGTATTGAAAGAAATTATGAACTTGACGAATGTTTAATAATCTTACATTTTTTTCAGGGATAAATATTTCATGAAACAAGGGCCGGATGGCTGAAAACGAGTATAATTCAATTTCAGTCAGTCTGGGCTGGATGGAATTTCAAATCATATTCATAACACTTAGGCTATGAATATACATATATATTGGACGTTAGATAAATAGACGTTTAAAAATAAAAACAAACACTGCTGGAAAAGAAATATTTAATCGTTCTATTCGAATTTGACTTTTGGTGTAAGCGATGCGATAAAGAAAAAGTCTGCATGAACCACTGTATCATCAAATTAGACACTCTTATACTAGTCTCCTTGAACCAATGTATCATCAAATCAGACACTCTTATACCAGTCTCCATGAACCACTGTATTATCAAATCAGACACTCCTATACCCGTCTCCATAAACCACTGTATCATCAAATCTGACACTTCTATACCAGTCTGCATGAACCACTGTCGCATCAAATCATACACCCTTATACCAGTCTGCACGAACCACTGTATCATCAAATCATACACTCCTACACCAATCGGGAAATTATTCATTGATAAAGTATCATAATATAAACTTACTTGTATTTCTTTGATTCTCAAATTCGTGGTATAAACTTATGGTATATATTATAAATGTACAGAAATTGAAACTTGCTTTTCCAGCATGCCTACCAGGCTGTGTACTAGCCGTTGTTTTATGGGGCCATAAAAACCCTTTGAATTCAAAATTATGACACAGGCATGCTGGGAAATATAAACTGGGTTGCCGGAGTCAACGATATTGTGCAATTGTAAAGTTAAGTCTCATTAATTAAGAACTTTATGAGGTTTTAGTTCTTAACTGAAGCTTTTCTTTTGGAGGATAAACTTCTTTTAGGGAAGTCATCCAAGAGAAGTCATGAATTGGAAAGCACACGTGCAAAGCATTTTGAAAACTCGATTTATCGTAATTAATATGACTAGTGGTGTACCCCACCAAAATAAAATTTGCACTTATATACTATTTATGATCATTCCTCGAAGATCCCTGAAAGATCCTCACACCTGTCATTTTTAATGAAATTTCCGATAAAGATATGCAAATTAAATACACCATTTAGGATATTTTTTTGTTCAGGAGTTATTGCCCAATTCATGTTAATTGGGGGATTCTACTGGACCCAATTCATGTTACTTAGGGAATTCTACTGGACCCAATTCATGTTAATTGGGGAATTCTACTGGACCCAATTCATGTTAATTGGGGAATTCTACTGGACCCATTCATGTTAATTGGGGGATTCTACTTGACTTAAGACTAAGTGAGAAATAACTTTATTTGATCTATTTTTATTATATTCTCATCCAAATGATTTTTTATAACATTTTTCTTTTATAGAAGCTTCGTTGTTCCAACGCATTTAAGAAGTATTTTCCATCTGTGAGTCTTAAGTACAGCGGGCCCTGCTATAAAGCCCCTCAGTATAACGTATAACTCGGGTATGGGCATACATAACATTCAATTGGCATAATTATAACCTTCATCATTATTTTAATTCTCTTCTTTTTAGTTCCTGGCTGATGAGAACAGATTATGTGATTTCAAACAAAAAATACTCTAAACATACATACATACATACATGCATGCATACATACATACATACATACATACATACATACAATTTTTGTGCTTGTGCACACAACATACGCAAATATGTAACATACCTCGTTATAGCACGGTTAGTGTATATGGTTCTCACTGTACTTTATATACTGCGATTGATTATAAACATAACTTTCATATAGTACGCATAATTTATCATTCCATATAAAATTATCTAATATATACAATTGCCTTTGTAGACTCAATATCTGACTGATAACAATAGTTCTCTATATGAACTTGGACTAAATTCCCATTATAAATTGTTCGTCACATTCGTTAGATTCGTGCAGTTTTATGAGTCAGATTGAAACGTTTTGTTAGATGTTGACACATCGGCTAAAGGAGTTGGGTTGGAATTCTTATATATTATATAATAACATAAAAGGAACGGAAACTGAAAATAAAGGACGCACGATTGCGAAACGTTGAATCTAGCTCTATTTTAATAAATCAAGCTATGAAGGGGGAGGGAGAAACACAGCTGCCGTCGACCCTTCACTTGTTATCTGTTGGTGCCTGTAATGTTAATGAAACAGTCTCTTTTTTTTCTTATCAGCATGAGATTTATCAATATCATGGTTTTGCTATCGCGATCATAATCAGTAATCAACGTATTACAGTGACCGAATTACACTCATGTAATTAAGAACAAGTATAGAACGCTCAGACTCTGTACAATACCTGCTGCCACGTTAATAGGGAGAGGCAAAATCTGGGGGAGGGGGCAAAGCCAAAATCAAAGGGATATATATATATATATATATATATATATATATATATATATATATATATATATATATATATATATATATATACTGGGCAGTGGAATACAGCCTCAACTAGATGCAGACTTTGTTGTTCTTAATAGAGAAAGTGATGCAAGTGTCATTAGATACACCAACCTGTTAATCTTTGGTGGTGAGTGGTCGTGGTCGTGGTTGTTTTTTTTTTTTGTTTTTTTTTTTTTTGGGGGGGGGATTTTCTTTATTTACAACTCGTTTTTTTGTGTGTTCTTTTATCTCAAGATAATTTGTGTTCAGCTAATATGATGGATAAAATTAGTTCTCTTTTGTACAAATGAGTGCAAGATTTTTTTATTTTTTGGGGTTCCCGAAGCTATTTGTGGACCGAAATTTTAAAAATCCCAGGCCCTCCCCGAATATTAAATGGTCGGTCCCTCAGATGATGTCAAAAGCTTTGGTAGAAAGCTCCGTATCCAGAGAGCCTGGATTACTAATCGGATTTTGGTTCATAAAAAAGGCTATTAACATGACAGAATTACAGCCAATGAAAATTGACTGAAGATTTTGTCCACAATATATCAATGTGTTTATTAGCACCATTGATTCATCTTTTCACGTTTTGTCTCGGCATCGCAAAACTACTGTTATATCGTGTATTGAAACACCTCAGGATCTGACACCACTGCAATGCTGTATCAAAATGGTAAATTAGTGAATGCTTCAACGAAGACGGCTGTAAAACAGATTCATTGGAATAAAATACTTGGACAAGAAATAATCAGTAAGGCGTGTACAGGCCGCGCTCTACGTCTGTACAAATCATTTCCCCGTGCTTTTTTTAAAATGTAATGCCGGCAAACGAAATATTTGCTCCCCATTGATGAAAGAAGGTTAGGAATAATCCGTAAGAGATCATCCGCATAAAGCGTTGTTAATATAAGATTTAACGCAATTAGATATTCAGATTTAAACCTCATGCGTAGCTTTAGTTTCTCCTGACAACGGGAGCGGACCTCAGTCTGGCAAACTGACAGTACGTGCGCCTTGGCATATACTGTTCACTAATTGGAACAAATTAGCCATCACAAAGAAAATGAAGCACCACCAAAATTGTGTGAGATGAAAACTGGATTCGTCGGTCTATCTTCCTCAGGTTCTTCAAATCCATATGAAACTACTACCCCCCCCCCCCCCCAACACATTGATTGATCGCGGTTGGTGTGAAAATTAACAAATTTGAAGAAAAACAAAACAAAACAGTCAATAGCAGCAACAACAACAACCAAAAAAATAAAAAAAATGGTGATAGCGATACGAGCCTCAACTAGAGCTTCAAAATAATTTTTGTTATTTCGTTCCTTAAAATGCCTAAACATTAAAAAATGTTATCGCTGTCTCACATGACACACAGGATGTATAAAGACCTTCCACATTGCCACGACATTTGTGTATATGGAATGCGACATTTGTGTATATGGAATGCGAGGAACAACGAGACAAAAGAATCAATATTAATTTCTTTCTTTTGTATACAGTACGTATTATCGGTAACTTGTCAAAAATAATTATATGTATTTAAATAATGCAGGCCACGGGCACAGACACAAATGTATGTATGTATGTATGTATGTATGTATGTATGTATGTATGTATATATATATATATATATATAATGCAGGCCACGGGCACAGACACAAATGTATGCATATATATATATATATATATATATATATATATATATATATATATATAGATAGATAGATAGATATATATATATATGTGTGTGTGTGTGTGTGTGTGTGTGTGTGTGTGTGTGTGTCTATTGTAATACATATCAGACTCTAGGAGATCCTTTCTCGTCTACGCAAGCCAAGAGTCGCCGATTCACTTTTGCTCCACTTCGATGTGAAACAAATTGGCTAGCGAGGATGCTGCTTTTATGCTTCAAAGCGTATAAAATAAATTTGCAAATGGAATTTAATACAAATTTGTGTTCGCTTTGCAGAGCAAATATAAATTTATCTTGAGTTGGATACATATAAAGAAATATGGGTAGATACACTTGATGCTAAGTTCGAAAATTTTACAGACATAAACAAAATTATATTCAGTCTCGACGTCACAGATGCAAAATATACATGTTTTTCTTTCATAGTAAGAAATATGATCATATCTCCCTGTGTTAACTCTAAGAGTCAGACAGCTTCCTCTTAATTTCCCAAAAATTTAAATGCAGTGTGTTTTCAATAATGTCCAAATATGGTTCTTTATGAAATGTCAAATTAATTTGTAAACTTTCAATCTATCCAACACATTTACTTTATAACACCATGTTTGTAAATAAATATCAACACATCTTTCTTTAGGTAAATTCAGGAAAACTATATCATCGCCTACACCTTGTTTATGCCAAGCTCCTCCAAAACCACAATCATAAAGTACACGTTCAAATTTGCTGAACCGAAACCTTACAAAATTTATATCAGGCGCTTTAAATTGCATATTGTAACAAAGCTTAGGAAGTGGACGATTTGACATGGAAAGCAGTTTTAAGCAATGTTCAATTGGTTTTACAGGATACATAGATTTAAGACTACTTCTTCCTAACTCTCACATAGCAAAGCAGTTAACAGTACATCTTGAAAGTTTCAAGGTATATTTACAGTAATTTGTATGAATTCTTTCAATATCAGAGGCATGATTAAAGACCCAGATTTCAGCCCCATATGATACAGTTGACAATATATTAATATCAAAAACCTTAAAAAGTATATCTGCTGATAGTTTTCCAAACTTGCATTGCAATTAAAATACTATGTTTGATGCTTGTTCTTATAGGACTTTTGGACATTTATGACAGAAATGGCGTCATGAAAAAAACTAGGCAATGGTATTTATAACACGATGCAGCTTTTAGTTGACGATTCCGCCCCCCCCCCCCCCCAATCCAACATATCTCGTTCTTCGGCGTATAGCCAGCTTTTCGAAAAACTTGCGTTTTGTCTCTATTAACTTTTAATCACCATTCATCCCAGTATGATTTAAGCTTGTTGCATTTCGAGTGTAGTTTCAGCAAATGTAAATAAGTCTACATCGTACAATAAAACATAAAGATAGAATAGGCGATCTATATTTACACCATGGCTATTTTTGGAAAGGACACGTTGTAAATCGTATAAAAATAATGAAAAGATAGATGGTATCGGTCAGTGTAATTATAGCACCGACACAGGTTTTAACATCTTTATATAGTTTTTAGAATATTTTACTTTTTACTACTCATCTTATATTTTTGAAATTTATACCATGAAGCGACCCTATTTATTATATCAAATTCTTCTTCAGATCTAAATATGTGCAATAAAAAAATCTCCCAATTGATTTTCTGAGATATTTTCAGATAAGTGTGAACAAAATAAATATGGTATTTATAGCACAATACTCTTTTCTGAAATTGGTTTATCTATTACCAATAAAATTGTGGTGTTCAAACCACTCGAATTACCTCCGATTCAAATTAGATATAAATACTTTACTACGTATATGTGATAAACTAATAACTCTGTAGTTATTTAGAATATCTTTATATTCAATTTTGTGTAACTGATTTGTTAAAGATCTGGAGCAGTCTTTTGGGAAATATGATGCTTCAAAAATAGCATTAAACACAGGAGTCAAAAGAGGCGTAAGATAAAATTCTGCAGCCTTGACAAGATCAGGTGTCATGCCATCAATACCAGGTGCTTTACCAGCCTTGACAAGTTCAGGTGCCATACCATCTATATCAGCTGTTGTACCAGTCTTGACAAGTTCAGGTGTCATGCCATCAATGCCAGGTGCTTTACCAGACTTTACATCATGAAAAACTGTTCTAATGTCATCTTCTTAAATTTCGTTGTCAAGTGTATCATCATACAAACTTTTATCTGATCATAATTATATGATAGGGAGTCTATATTTGGATTAAAAACTTAGGAAAAATAATGAAACCATGCCTCCATGGAAATTTTTGCTCCAACCAAAATGTACTTTCATCTCCGACTAAGCTCCAATTTTGTTATTGTCGTATTTCTCCAATGCATCTGTCACAGAATAACGTTTTGACTTTTTAATTATGCCCCTAATTAACCGAATATAATCATATACATGCAGATCTTTGATAAAACTAATTATTTCATATGGTTTTAATGTGATAAGCCAATCTTTGCTATAATCTGAGAACAAATATCTGTGTGGAATATGCATATATCAATTAATAAAAAATTATCACATTAAAACCATACGAAATAATTCGTTTTATCAAAGACCTGTATATATACGATTGTATGGGGTTCATTAGGGGAATAATTAACAAGCTAAAACGTTATTCTGTGACATATCATTAACTGCATCTTTGATATATTTTTTATAGTAATACTTTCTTTTAAAAGTTATTTATTTTTAATAGGAATTCTTGTTTTGATGTCATCATGATATGCTCTGGAACGGAATTCAGAGCCCTTATATTCTTTTAGCATTGTCACAAGATGCCATCTTAGCTAGCCAAGGGTCGCCGATCCACTTCGTTCCACATAGCATATTTAGCCAACTGAAACGGTATATTCTGCTCCGCTACCTGATTGGATGCAGCTGAAAGAACTTGGCCCAATCAGATCTCTTGTTGCATTTAAATTGGGAGATTTTTAGGAATAATAATTGCGGCCTGCGTGCGCAGCGACACATGTCGCACGTAGGTTTCTCCAAGTTAAATATTTTAAGCAACATATAATTCCAAGTCCATGCATGTGGACATCGTGGAAAACGCTTTATTGAATACAGAACAGTTCACGTAACAAGCTTTCTCATTGGTTAATTGATTTCGCTTGTTATGGGCAGGGACTCTTTTATCCAGACCCGCATACAAGGATGAGGGGGGGGGGGGGGGGAATTACACAAGGGCCCGGCGATTTCTAGGGACCCGCCGTCAACTCAGTTATAAAAAATAAATTAATCTTTGCCGTAAATAATAAAATTTGTTCCTTGCAAAAGTCTAAGCTATGGTAGATTACAACCGGTTTTATATGCAAAAATATACAGCAGTTTTATATAAAATAAAATAGAACTAGTTTTGGAGCACATGACTGCTCTGCCCAGGGGTTCGGAATATATGTCGGCGGGCCTGCTTTTATCCACAAGAGGGCACTTGTTTAAAACTCCGTTTCAGCTAGCCAAATATGTCTAGGGTTTATATTGAACCAAGGGTAGTCGATACACTTCGTTGAACAGCAACCCTAGACATATTAACTAGCTGAAATGGTATCTTCTGCTCCGCTAGCCGATTGGATGCAGCTGAAAGAAACTGATCCAATCATATCACTTGTTATACTTAAACTGGGAGATTGTTAGGAATAATCATAGCAGCTTCCGTACACAACGACATATATTGCGCATGTTTCTGCAATTTAAACATTTTAAGCAACTTTTAATTCCGAGTCGGTGCATGTGGACATCGTGGAAATCACCTATTTTAATACTTAACAGGTCACGTAACGAACTCTCTCATTGGCTAATTTATTTTGCTTGCTATGGCATGGACTCTTTTGTCCGCAAGAGGGCACTTGTTCAAAACACTGTTTCAGCAAAGGTAAATAGGCCAATGGTTGATGTGGAAGGAAGCGAATCGACTATCCTTAGACAGCAAATCTCTGATACTTGCAAAGCTGTATCAAATTCACAAGCAGTAATCAGTTAAAACTATCAAATGAAAAAACTATTTGATTCTTCATGCAAACATTGTGGAAATCATTCTGCTCAATGTAAACTTTACTTAGGTTTCAGATTCTTCATGATCAATGTCTGAATAGCATGTATTTTGATTATTGCTATCTCGACTAGAAACCTCAGACAGAATTAATTAAAGTGGCATATTTATTGATGTACTTCTTTCTATGATATCGAAATCTGATATAAAATTCATTACATCACAATCTAACAGAAAATAATTAATTCTACTTGCTGAATTTCAATTCTGCTAGAAACAATGACAACCGTCGGTTGCTGTTTAGTAAGAGTGGTTACTGTCGAGATTTAAAGCATATTTGTCTTTTGAGCGTAATAACTTTCTTCTTTCACGTGATAAGCATATAATTTTTTTTACATGTTCTAAATGCTTATAAAACCAGAAGCATAATAAATCATAATGCATTTCTCAAATGGAATATATTTTGAAATCTATATTTTAAAAGCTTTAGATTTTTAAAAAATATTTTTTAAAGGAGGACTTCTCCGTCGTCTTTTGACAGATTCACACAAACGTTTGTGATTATACAGGTAGATTAAATTTTACTGAACTGTGTAAGGAATTTCTGAAGAAATATTTTGCTTGCATGTCAATACATGTGACAGATCCAGGACATCAAATTAGTAGATTTAAAAAATTGTGATCAGTAGATTGGCATCTAAATCGATAGGATATTTTTATCGACATAAATATTACGCGTTTAAAGGGGACTGAAAATAAAACAAGTGGAAGTTTTGAACATGAATCAGATTCTAATAGTAAATGTTACAATAATAATGAATTAATACGAGTCAGGGTATTGTCAATTAAATGAAAAACATACAGTTGTATATCTCATATTTCACTGCAAAGATTTTTCATAATCAGCTTAGTAAAATGATCTGCAAAGAAGAATGGTAAATTGTGCTCTGCAAGTGCCAATTTATCCACGTGTTATCCAGTCTAAAATAAGGCCTTCAAAGTGGGTGTGTTTGTTACAGAAGAATCATTGCTCCTATACGATTATGTCTGCATATGCCTGTCGATATCATTTCTGATCTCAGATATTGTATTATCTCAAAGTCCACTTTGCATGAAACACACAATGCAGACTCAGGATCTTTGATAATCGCCTGCACCCACCTAAACTCCTATTTGCAAGCATTGTTGTAATATTTCAAAGCCGGTGTTTTTTTGGGAGAAAGTGCACGTTTCGGCATTTTGACATGAATTGACCGATAAAAGATAAAAGATTCCCTTAAATATTTCTCTCAAAACATCTTGAAAAACATAATAACAATTAAACAAGACAAAAGATCAAATACTTACGCAAGTGTTTTTGCCGAAATACTTTTTGGTCGGTCTCTACTTTGTATCTCACCTCTGGCAAACGTCGGCTATTTTTAATCCGAGACTCGCAAGCCATCTTACACCATCTTTGATCCGTCTATTTTTTGTAACACCTCAATAAATATCCCGCCTTTGGTCTTAATCTCTCCAGATTACAATAATACGGTAATCAATTTACAGCTTGTTGTATACATGTCAGCCGTCGTGTTACAATTCATAATTGGATTACTCAGCATGCATCACTGCACTGGTCGTTGCCCTGGTGGAACAGTTCCAGTCCCCAATTGACTTGTTTCTATAATGTGTGGATAGAATGTGTAAAAGTATCCCCCCCCCCCCAATTTTAATCTTTTAATTTTCAAAACCTGTAGATTTCAAGTATGAAATGGTATGTGCGGTACAAGGCCCTTTAAAACGGTATTTTTGTCCTACCGACAGCGGTCACATGTATACATGATGTTAGAGCTATTTAAATATAAGTATAAAGATACATTTACATTTTTCAAAAGTACCAAACATTCAAATTCAAATCCTTATAACTACAATCCATGTAATATGTCAAAACTCCCTGCCATGATTCACCAACTCCTAATCAGGTGACTTAAGGTCTTTGATATACAATTTATAGGAAAATGTCTCTTTTTAGTAGTTGAACTATTAATGTTAAAATTTGTTATGAATTTTCCAATAAATGTAAATTTGAATAAAGCCTCTCAAAAGTATTATTACTCAATCGTTTAACTGAGATGCATTCTCCTTTACATGATTTACTTCAATGTATATATAGTTGTATATTCCTATCTCTTAATCTGGAATGGTAAATTTTAAAAAATATGAGTAAATGTATAAATATTTTACAATTAGCCATATGTCTTAACTTAAGTGTGCTATATTTTAAACCATTTGGCTTTAGGTGAGAGTTTGTCTTGAAGCAAATGCATATAGAAAGGTTTTGTAATGGCACATATTAATTATACCAATTAATCATTTTCTTTCAGTAATTAAAGACTTTCAATAAGATATAAAGATAGATTATATTAACAATGTGGATCTACTTTTTGTGTCATAAACTTCATGGTATAGAAACTATATGGAGCATGCTACATGTACTTTTGCATTAGTGCTGGTACCAGTCTGAGACAGAATTCAGAGCTTTAAAATTTTATTGTACTATAACTGCTGGTTGGTGACAATTACTACTTGTTTCAAAGTTCAGTTTAATCTGGCATTAGATAAAAGCTCATTTTAACATACATGTATATCATACACCTAGCATCATCATATATGCCTTCAAAACGTCACAAACTGTTAGGGTAAAATACTTCATAATAGGATGAGAACTACCACCACAAAATTGTCATCATAATCATCATCATCATCATCATACTTATCATCAAAAGCAGCAGCCACAGCAGCAGATAAATCATTATCCTTCCCAGTCATCCTCCTCTTTACCTTCATCGACATATTTTTCCCAAAGCTAGAGAATAATATTCTTTATTAGTGGCCATTGCTTTTACTCCCTTGAGCAAAACATGTCTTTACTTACTCCATTTGATCCAGCTGTAAATGGGTTTCGACAGTCACACTTGCGTTGGACTGTCATCTCATCCAGTCATTCACACACAGTTGTTTTATGCCAAGGAAATCAGATCAAGTGCCAGCTTTATAAGTGTTTGAGAACTTTGTCATTGCTTTATAATATTATACATTTACTGACCTTTCTTGAGGTAAATATAATATTTTTATGAACTACTGTATATACTCATGTATAATCTCAGTCCAAATGCAAACAACATAGACCCTGATCTGCCTCGCTTAATGCGATGGCCGATCAGGGTCTATGTTGTTTGTTTTACTGATTAGTTCTTACAAACCACATAGACCCAGATCTGCCAGCGCATTATGCAATGGCAGATCTTGGTCTATGCTGTTTGCAGTTGGTATTGGCTTCTACACGAGTATATATGGTAGTCAGTGCAAAGTGAAAGGTCAATACGATGAGTTTGCAAACTGATAAAACTTCATATTCACCTCCCAAAAGTCTATAACTGTTTTATTACATGATTCAGTGCAAAATTGTCAAATTAAACTTGTTTCAGAATAGGGAAAATGCCATTTTAGCTGTATAATGCCATATAAAAATAGGCCATGACATCACACAAACAACACGACTGCATAATATGTATGGTTTATGGAATTTGTTTTGAATAATATTGATGTAGACAAAATGTTTTGGCAGCGTTTGACAAGTTTATGAGCTGACTGACCAAAACAATGGATCCACACCAAAACAATGGATCCCACACCAAAACAATGGATCCACACCAAAACAATGGATCCACACCACAACAATATTCTTTGGTACAAATTCCACCTATTTATTATATACTTTAAATAAAATAAAGATATACCAGCATTATTTCTGTACACTATTAAAAAATAAACCTAAGCATAATGTTATAACTTAAAAATGTAATTTTTTATCCTCAATTGAATGAGTTTCAAAGGCTTCTACCATTGTAAACTCTTAATGAATGAATACCATTGACACTTACTTCTTTGTGATGTCGCATAATAGTGGTGACATAAATGAAGCCATTACGCTGTACTGCCACTAAAGTTTTCTTCTAAAGTCTAAAATAATGTAATTTTGATTACCCTGCCATCAGCATCAGAGAAATAAAAACTTAAATTGTCACCTGGTTAATAACCATTGTCCTCTCTATTATCCACATTAGCCACTATACCGCCAACATCGGCATCACATTAGCCACTATACCGCCAACATCGGCATCACATTAGCTGCTATACTGCCAACATCGGCATCACATTAACTGCTATACCGCCAACATCGGCATCACATTAGCTTCTATACTGCCAACATTGGCATCACATTAGCTTCTATACTGCCAACATCGGCATCACATTAGCTTCTATACTGCCAACATCAGCACCACATTAGCTGCTATACTGCCAACATTGGCATCACATTAGCTGCTATACCACCAACATTGGCATCACATTAGCTTCTATACTGCCAACATCGGCATCACATTAGCTGCTATACTGCCAACATCAGCACCACATTAGCTGCTATACTGCCAACATTGGCATCACATTAGCTGCTATACCACCAACATTGGCATCATATTAGCTGCTATTCTGCCAACATTAGCATCACATTGAAAATTGCCTATAAAACCTCAAATATCACACTTTTGATTACCTTGCTTCCAGTGTCTCTGGACGCTATGTCTACTGTAAACAAACATGGTCCTACATCACATGATTGCAATGATTCATGGAAAAGTTCAGCTACAAATTGACCTAATATATGATCAATATGGAAAAGTACCAAATAGTTCATGAAGAAGTAGGCATTCAAAAGACACATAATAAAGAAACATCTGTCAAAATAAAACAGATTCCTTTTATAACATAATAACCAGCTTATAATGCCATGCACTTCAAGGTTTTTATATTTTATACCATTATCTTTTATTTTATATTGTTACAAGGGGTAATGTAACAAAAGCAAAGACTCAAACAAGCTTTCAAGATTTAAAATACAAATATTTAATTTCCTAAAATATTAAAATATTTTAAACAAACAATCAAAGTGAAAGAATTAAAAATAACTTACAGTATAGAATATCCTTAAAAGACCTAAATTGTTTTAAAGTTCACTTATCCGGAAGTTAATCCAAATGTTCTGAATGAAGTAGATTTCGAATGAAACCTTTACTGTACTGATGTATTAATAAGAATCAGTTATATCCAAGTTTTATAAATTCCAAATAGTCCTTGTGAATATGGAATAACACAAGTTCTTGAAATGTTTCCGATAATTCCATGGAGCTGTATAATTACGAAAGTTGAAGAAACAGTACTAATCCAGAATGTACTGTATGATAATATATATATATATATATATATATATATATATATATATATATATATATATATATATATATATATATATATATATATATATATATATATATATATATATATATATATATATATATATATCTGAAACAGAATATCCGCACGCAAAATGAACCAAATTCGTTTATGACCTCTCAGGCTGTCAAACTATGCTAGGAATGCCAGAATGCTGCTATAAATCCTATTATATAGTTTCTTAATATGCAGAATCGAAATAAAAACCCATTTAATCCTTCTAGAAACAACCTTCTCCAAACCAGTCAGAAACTAGGTTATGCATGACATCTCTAAAGTACCAGTGTACTAACGTTTTTAACAGTAAATAAAGTATTTACTCATAGAATCTAGGTCAGAAGTTCATACCCTCACGCTCAAAAACACATGATATGACTAAGGCTTCAGTGAAATATCAATCCAATTTACCGTATGTGTACTCATGGCAAGATAACAGCTGTTAGACAAAGAACAGAGATCATAAACTAATAAACTATACCATTATTAAAAGAAAAATGATATATAATTCCATAACAATATACATTTAAATGAATTTTAACAGCTTTACCTTGTAGCTTTTATATTGTGGTACTACATGTTTATGTCCATTTAGAAGGGTTTATCTTCTTAAAGTTTTTGCAACTTTTACCTTTTATATTTTTGGAACTCGACTTTTAATCGGCATCATTTAGCCAGGATTGTGCTGACATGCCATTAAATCCTATACATATATACATACCAACTAATTTACGCACAGACGAAATTTACTGGATTTGTACACATATAACTTTGCACCTCATAAAAGATGTCATGTATTTGAAAATAAATGAGAAAGGTGTAGGTGAAGTAGTTTTATATTAGACTGGGTACTAGCAGAGTAGAGGCTAGGAAAAAAAATGTATTGGGGTGAAATTAGTATATATGAACTCAGGTAACACAGCACTCAAAGTGACACTAAACTCTAATATCTCAGGTCCCTGCACCAAACAGTACAAAATCATTGGCACCCTATATTATATAACCCCAATACAGGAAACAGATCACCTTTGAACCCAATTCAAACCCTTTTTAGCCCAGAACCCTGCCAAATTATTTCCCCTCAAAGAATTTTTGGATATCATATTCACTTGTCAAGCTGAAGCAGCAATAACGACAAAGAGCACACAACAGTGAAATTACAAATAGGTGCATCATGCTGTGCAGTTTATTTCGTTTCTAAAAATAACACAGGTTTCGTTTCTAAAATAACACAGGAACTGATAAAAGAGAAGTAACTTCTATCACTTTTTTTTTAAAGGAGACAAAGGTTACCTCCCCTGTCTAAAAAAAAAACCTATGAACAAAATGCTTGGATTCAAAATGTCAATGAAATTGTTGATGTTCAATACAATCGAATGCAAAGATAAAGAAATGCAATGCAGTAAGTTCATAATGACAGCCAGACACATTGTACGAATTAATCAATACACTGACTTTTTAATTACAACTTACCTAAATCTAAAGACAGGCATCCTGATAATGTATACAACAGTCCATGGGTCTGAGCAGACAGAGCCGAGTCAACTTTTGATTTGCTTTTTTTCTCCCCTCTTGAACAAACATCTTGATTTCTCCTCAGTTTTTACATTCATTTATTTATTCATATTGTTTAAAAATCAAACATGGCACTTATGTTAACCAGTTGAATTTGTTGATTCAGTAGGATCGGCTCACCCAAGATCAAGGTCAAGGTTATTGATGAATGGTACATGTATTCAGATTCAGGGGATTACACTAGTAAAATTTCAAATTTAAATACTTCAGTTTGAAGGTTAATCTCTTTGTGAACATACAGAAAAATAGATAGACAATGAGCTGACGTACATAGTGTATCCAATTCTGATATTGGTACAGCAAAAATCTAGTGCTATCAATTTCTATGGATATTAATAAGACACAAAAATGTGTCAAATCAGTAGAATTTACGACAGGTTAATAAAATAAACATGATAATAAAACACATAAATGCTGAATTTGTACTGAGATGATTTCATTATATAAAAGAAAAATTGCATTTATTTTCAACCTCTTTTATCTGACAATGATTTATGCAATTTAACTGCTTACAGTTACAGTATACTAAAAAAAAACAAATGACAGGTTTGCAGCAGGTATTACATCATTAAAAAGGACAAAAATGTTTTTCTAACCTCAAGGTAGTTGACAGAGTTGATAACCTATGGAAACAAATACTTGACATATTTACCTGGATGAAAAAGATTTACCGTAAAATGATTTATGAAAAGGATTTATTTTAAAATAGTTTATGAAAAGGATTTACTGTAAAATAGTTTATGAAAAGGATTACTTCAAAATAGTTTATGAAAAGGATTTACCGTAAAATAGTTTATGAAAAGGACATTGCTTTCAGACTGACATGCAGTTTTGACACAAAAAACTGGCACCAAACAATTAGATTGAGGCAATATATAAATGTTTTTACTAAACTGTATCATTTTCAAAATAAAATGACCCACTGAGTTAAATGTTTCTGGCAAAACTAAGAAAATATACTGATTTTTGTCTTTGCACCCTGGTAAGATACATTACACTACCATTCAATGTCTTACACGCAAATGTTGGTGTAGTTTGAATTGAAGCACAGTGACCTATATATTTTCTTTCCTATTCCAAAACTGATATGAAAAAAAATCAAAATATCTTTGGAAAATATGTCAAAAATCTCAATGTGAGAAACAGATACAGTTTGGTAAAAACATCTCTTCTCAGCCACATTTTTCATATTTTAACATTTTTTAATAAACCAAACTCAACGCCTATGTCATGTGGAATTAATTAAAATGTCCTTTTCTAATCAATGATAATACTCATAGTAAGATAATACATGAGAAAATTATCAAAATAAGTAAAGCACGAGGCTTTACCCACTTTAATATCAAATTTACTTTGTATGTCTTGATAATTTCTAATCAGTGGGACCCTATTAAAGGAATAAAGATTTATTCTATTAATATTACAAAGCACAAACAACTCTCTTCTTATCACAATGTGTACAAATTATTATTTATGCATTTAATTTCTATTAAAAAAAAAAAGAATTCAGTCATATTTCACAGATAAAAAAGAGCTATTATGCTCAAAAGTCAGTAAAAAAAATAAAGGAATTCCTTAGCCAACAGAAGGATAAATAATTGCTAAATAATATAGTCCTGTTGACAAGTGTGAAAACAAATAATAGGTCATTTGTATTAACTTCTTCAAAACTATAGTCAAACCTGCACTAACATTCACCTTTATATAGCAGTTACCTGGTATCACTAGCCATTCACCCCCTCACCCCCACCCCTTAATGAAACTTCCGATATAAAAGTAATGTTACCTGTTTTCCACAGTCAAGAGCCAGATGCCAGGTGTTTCCAAACCAAATTTAAGGCAGTCACTCAAGTGTATCTACCCTGCAAATGAAGTGTTGTTTTTGCAAGAAAGGCAAAGGTAAAAGACATGTCATGTGATTTGATGAGTAAACATGCCTAATCTTGCTTGTATTCACCATACTTAAGTCATATTGTCAGTGTAACTTTAAATTGGCTAATCTCTCTTTTGTTCTTTAAAGAATTTGAATAAAGCCACAATATTACTTAAAAATTCAGTTTTGGGGTCAATACTCAAGGTAAATCTAGTGCTGATGACTGTACTAAATGTATTCATCAGGAAAGATTAATAGAGTTTTACCTGAATTTACTTAAGTTTATGAAATTTGCCCTCTTTTAAAAATTTCTATCAGTGTTTAGTGTATAATAATACTTTGGGGGAATAAAGATCATAGTAAGCTTTTCCAACATATTATTTATAATGCAAAATCAAATTCAGTTTTCAAACACTGCTCATTTCCGTCAGATAGGTGGATTGTAAATATTTATTGTAAATAAAAAAAAAGCAAACAAGAAACAAACAGCTAAATTATTATAATAGCATGGAAAAGTCTGCATAAATCCATATGTGAAAAATGCATTGTGGTCCAAGAGACAAAAGCAGATAATCACAATGCAAATACCAGATCTTCATTAAATATCCATCCATGTTTGAGATGAAAATGTGGACAGACATTGAATCATTAGGTTACTCCTTTTAATCCAATAACAGATAATGGACCAACATTACAGTCACTGTTTCATACAAGATATTCTATCTGTTGAAAATTTTCAAGGAATGCTAAATTCTGCAAGAACACAGAACAAAGGACAAAACTTTTTGTACATTGGATAGTAAATACATGATGGGAACAATGCTTCAACTTAAAAGATGACTGGTCAATCATTGGGTTGACACTTCTATATTGGGCTTAGGTCTGTTACTTCTAAGACAACACACTCCAGCTGCAATACACAAGCAGCTGAGCCAGCTGCCATATTACCAAGTATATAAAGAAAAACATATGACATGAAAAACAGACACAGTGAAAGCAAGAAGAAATCTATGAATTAAACTCTTTTCAACCAAAATTTATGAACGATACATATATGGTGAATTCTTTAAACATGAAATTATGCCAATTACCTGAAATAATAATAACAATAACAACAACAACAACAATAATGATAATTGGTGCATGGTATTTTTTCAAGAACCAAGTTTGAAAAGTGAACCAACATTCAGAGGTCATCTGTGTACATAGGACAGTTTGGCCTTTTCCTATGGGTGGCTGCTATTGACAGGTTTTACTGTAAAAAGGTTTTGGGCTTGACTACATGCTTAATTTTATTTTTAAAATGTCAAAATGGGCAAATTTGTTATCTTTTAAAGGATGTCATGTTTTGTTCTCTCAATATGGGACCTTTTTGTCAAGTTGGCAGATGTCATCCTGAACAAAATTTCTCTTGACACTTTCTATCTGATAAAATAACTTTAAAAAAGTTAATGCAAAACAATATGTGGACAGAATGAAAGCAGTTGCATTAATTAGAAGCTAAATAAATCACAGTTTACTAACATTCCGACTTGTACTTTTCATTCACATCCAGATTACAGTACCATATTTGATACAATACTTCCAATGTATGCTTATTATTTGAGTAACTTTTGTGAGGTTTAAGATCATCATGAGACATTGGCATCTGTAGCATACTAATGGGGCTGGGCGGGCTGGTCAGTTGCCCTGGGCGCCAAGGTCTTTCGGCACCAAAACGGCTGATAAAAATTTGGGCCTTGTATGCTGGGTGCCATTTACCCTTAGTATGCCACTGATTAGTATAGCATTCACTGATGTGTCTGAATTATTAAGTCCGTGTATTTTGGTGAGAAGAAGTATCATTTCTTCGTCCCAGATTTGCATATGGTGGCATGCCTTGAGTAAGACATATACTGTATATACTCTCATATAAGTTGGCTTCAACTGCAAACTGCACAGACTCAGACCTGCCATTGCATAATGCGCTGGCAGATCTGGGTCTATGCAGTTTATTAGGAGTAATCAGTAGAACAAACAAGTTTGACCCTGATCTGCCAATGCTTTATGTGGTGGCAGTTCAGGGTCTATGTTGTTTGCAGTTGGACCCAATGTATAAGTAAGTATATACGGTATTTTCCTTTATGTGACAATAGACTTTTCACTTTCAAATGTGAGGCATAGACATTGCTTATCAATATCCACATATAAAATCTGAAATATTTTTTTCAATGATATGTGAGAAGAAGAATACATACATACAATTCATTTTGTTCTGTGTTAAATGTGTTGTCGCACAGATAAGCTTAGTGCATGCAAGTAGCAGAAGTTGCTTTCCTTCTGTAACATGTGATAAGTTTCATTGTTTAGGATAAACATCTTGCTATTTTTATATTTAGTTCAGATTTTTCTTGCAAGTGCAACAATTCCTCAGTATCAATACAGGATGTCATTGTCTTGTTGATGTATTCTTTTTCCCTCTGCATTGTACTTAATTATAGTAAAAGTCACACAAGTCATGTAGCCATTCAGTAGCGACTATTTCAGTTAACAGGTGTCATTTTTTAGAATATGGTTATACATACCTTTAAATGGTGATTATTCACTTTATTTGGATCCACATACATCCATATTGCTTTGGAAGGTCATTATTTACACGCCCGAAGAAACACATATGGCAAAACTCAATGTTAAAGTACATGGACATTTTTGGAAGAAGTCAACCTAAAGGTGTGATCCAGTATAAACTAGATTGAATGTTGTGTGCTGTGATGTCATAATAAAATCTACACATGTTGAAAAAAAACATTTGTACTACCCTATATTGTGACGATTAGACCCCACATTCTCTTTTCTTGATCCAGTTTAGTACCTGGCCACCAGTGTAAAAGTCCATAGCGATCAATAATTTTCATATGAAAGTTACTTGATGAGAGTTAAGGTGCAGAGCATTCCATAATCAGGATTGAACAGACTTTGTTTAAACTATATTAGTATTAAAGTTTAGAACAACAATTAATATTTAATTTAAGATGAGTAAATGCGCCTACATGACCATATTGACATACACTTTAGTAACTGCAAATTTTTGCAACAAGGAAATAGAGGAAAGATGGATTTATGGGAAATGGAATAAAAAATAAAAAACCCAAGAAAAGCACCTAAATAAGGTAACTTCTAAGAATAAGAAGTCAAAAGATGCTCTTTAAGAGCCATCAAAAAGTGTTTTTGCAAGAGAAGGAAAAACTATGGAAATCTGTTGGAAGGCCAGTGCATGAATCAGACACTGAAGTGGAAAAATGAATAAAAGATGCCATCCGACACCTAGCAACCCCAGAATAAATAGAAAATGCCATCCAACACCTAGCAACCCCAAAATAAATAGAAAATGCCATCCAACACCTAGCAACCCCAGAATAAATAGAAGATGCCATCCAACACCTAGCAACCCCAGAAGGGAATGATGTGCAGCTTGAAATGTGAACAATATACACTGGCTAAAATTGTTGACATTTCGTGGAATACCTTCAAAGGAACTGAGTCGATTACATTTTTACAACAGCTCTTCTATCAGCAAAACCAGAGAAAGGTTGAGTCTTAACAAAGTTTCCATAAAGCTTGACCATCCTACAAACTTTTAACCATGTCCATGAGAGTAATAATTATAACACAGATGAAATAGGTGAGGAAATGAAACAAATTATTGATTGTTGTTTCAACTACACAATGAGATAAAACATGTAAAATGATTCTTGTTACTCCAAGATAAAAAATTACAAGCAAATATAGTAATGAAATTGAATGTGAATCAATCTTTCGTCAGAATCTTGTCGCTCTTTTTCTTCAATTTCTCTCTTACTTCAGTCAATGCATATCCCAGCTTGTTTTTACCACGCCAGTTTTTAGAATCTTGTGCCTTTGGATTTGATGCGCCCAATCCTATTCCCCAAATTCTATCCCTTGGACTCGCTTCAGCCAGAACTTTGTCACCTGTATCAAATAAAGCCTTCTTCAAGTCTTCATTCTGAGAAAACTGAAAAGAAGAAAGTTATCTTTAAAAATTCCCTTAAAGTAAAACCTATTTTGACAGACAAGCGCTTCTACAAAGAAAAGAAAAAAAAAGGTCTCTTATAACAGATAATCTCAATACAATAATCATAATACATGTAAGTACTCCCTCATTATAACACCACCCATGCTGGCCTCTAAGTACACAGACTTATAGCAAGACTGCCTTATAATGGAGTATACTATACATGCCTTATAATGGAGTACACTATACATGCCTTATAATGGAGTACACTATACATGCAATATAATGGAGTACACTATACATGCCTTATAATGGAGTATACTTACTATACATGCATTATAATGGAGTATACTATACATGCCTTATAATGGAGTATACTATACATGCCTTATAATGGAGTATACTATACATGCCTTATAATGGAGTATACTATACATGCCTTATAATGGAGTATACTATACATGCCTTATAATGGAGTATACTATACATGCCTTATAATGGAGTATACTATACATGCCTTATAATGGAGTATACTATACATGCATTATAATGAAGTATACTATACATGCCTTATAATGGAGTATACTATACATGCCTTATAATGGAGTATACTATACATGCCTTATAATGGAGTATACTATACATGCCTTATAATGGAGTATACTATACATGCCTTATAATGGAGTATACTATACATGCCTTATAATGGAGTATACTATATATGCCTTATAATGGAGTATACTATACATGCCTTATAATGGAGTATACTATACATGCCTTATAATGGAGTATACTATACATGCCTTATAATGGAGTACACCATACATGCATTATAATGGAGTACACTATACATGCCTTATAATGGAGTATACTTACTATACATGCATTATAATGGAGTATACTATACATGCCTTATCATGGAGTACACTATACATGCATTATAATGGAGTACACCATACATGCCTTATAATGGAGTATACTATACATGCCTTATAATGGAGTACATGATACATGCATTATAATGGAGTATACTATACATGCATTATGATGGAGTATACTATACATGCCTTATAATGGAGTATACTATACATGCATTATAATGGAGTATACTATACATGCCTTATAATGGAGTATACTATACATGCCTTATAATGGAGTACATGATACATGCATTATAATGGAGTATACTATACATGCATTATGATGGAGTACACTATACATGCCTTATAATGGAGTATACAATACATGCATTATAATGGAGTACACTATACATGCCTTATCATGAAGTATACTATACATGCATTATAATGGAGTATACTATACATGCCTTATAATGGAGTATACTATGCATTATAATGGAGTATACTATACATGCCTTATAATGGAGTATACTATACATGCATTATGATGGAGTACACTATACATGCCTTATAATGGAGTATACTATACATGCATTATAATGGAGTACACTATACATGCCTTATCATGAAGTATACTATACATGCATTATAATGGAGTACACTATACATGCATTATAATGGAGTATACTATACATGCATTATAATGGAGTATACTATACATGCATTATAATGGAGTATACTATACATGCCTTATCATGAAGTATACTATACATGCCTTATCATGAAGTATACTATACATGCCTTATAATGGAGTACACTATACATGCCTTATAATGGAGTACACTATACATGCCTTATAATGGAGTATACTATACATGCCTTATAATGGAGTACATGATACATGCATTATAATGAAGTATACTATACATGCATTATAATGGAGTATACTATACATGCATTATAATGGAGTATACTATACATGCATTATAATGGAGTACACTATACATGCATTATAATGGAGTATACTATACATGCATTATAATGGAGTACACTATACATGCCTTATCATGAAGTATACTATACATGCATTATAATGGAGTACACTATGCATGCATTATAATGGAGTATACTATACATGCATTATAATGGAGTATACTATACATGCCTTATCATGAAGTATACTATACATGCCTTATCATGAGGTATACTATACATGCCTTATAATGGAGTACACTATACATGCCTTATAATGGAGTACACTATACATGCCTTATAATGGAGTATACTATACATGCCTTATAATGGAGTATACTATACATGCCTTATAATGGAGTATACTATACATGCCTTATCATGAAGTATACTATACATGCATTATAATGGAGTACACTATACATGCCTTATAATGGAGTATACTATACATGCATTATAATGGAGTACACCATACATGCCTTATAATGGAGTATACTATACATGCCTTATAATGGAGTACACGATACATGCATTATAATGGAGTACACTATACATGCATTATGATGGAGTACACGATACATGCATTATAATGGAGTATACTATACATGCATTATGATGGAGTACACTATACATGCATTATAATGGAGTACACGATACATGCATTATAATGGAGTATACTATACATGCATTATGATGGAGTATACTATACATGCCTTATAATGGAGTATACTATACATGCCTTATAATGGAGTACACTATACATGCCTTATAATGGAGTACACTATACATGCCTTATAATGGAGTATACTTACTATACATGCATTATGATGGAGTATACTATACATGCATTATAATTGAGTATACTATACATGCATTATAATTGAGTATACTATACATGCCTTATAATGGAGTATACTACACATGCATTATAATGGAGTATACTATACATGCCTTATAATGGAGTACACTATACATGCCTTATAATGGAGTATACTTACTATACATGCATTATGATGGAGTATACTACACATGCATTATAATTGAGTATACTATACATGCCTTATAATGGAGTATACTATACATGCATTATAATGGAGTATACCATACATGCCTTATAATGGAGTATACTACACATGCATTATAATGGAGTATACTATACATGCCTTATAATGGAGTATACTATACATGCCTTATAATGGAGTATACTATACATGCATTATAATGGAGTACACCATATATGCCTTATAATGGAGTATATTATACATGCATTATAATGGAGTATGCCATACATGCATTATAATGGAGTATATTATACATGCATTATAATGGAGTACACTATACATGCCTTATAATGGAGTACACCATACATGCATTATAATGGAGTATATTATACATGCATTATAATGGAGGACACTATACATGCCTTATAATGGAGTATATTATACATGCATTATAATGGAGTATACTATACATGCCTTATAATGGAGTATACTATACATGCCTTATAATGGAGTATACTATACATGCATTATAATGGAGTATACTATACATGCATTATAATGGAGTATACCATACATGCCTTATAATGGAGTATACTATACATGCATTATAATGGAGTATACCATACATGCATTATAATGGAGTACACTATACATGCCTTATAATGGAGTACACTATACATGCCTTATCATGAAGTATACTATACATGCCTTATAATGGAGTATACTATACATGCCTTATAATGGAGTATACAATACATGCCTTATAATGGAGTATACTATACATGCCTTATAATGGAGTACACTATACATGCCTTATATTGGAGTATACAATACATGCCTTATAATGGAGTATACAATACATGCCTTATAATGGAGTACACTATACATGCCTTATAATGGAGTATACTATACATGCCTTATAATGGAGTATACTATACATGCCTTATAATGGAATACACTATACATGCCTTATATTGGAGTACACTATACATGGCTTATAATGGAGTATACTATACATGCCTTATAATGGAGGACACTATACATGCCTTATAATGGAGTACACTATACATGCCTTATAATGGAGTACACTATACATGCCTTATAATGGAGTACACTATACATGCCTTATAATGGAGTATACTTACTATACATGCCTTATAATGGAGTACACTATACATGCCTTATAATGGAGTATACTATACATGCCTTATAATGGAGTACACTATACATGCCTTATAATGGAGTACACTATGCATGCCTTATAATGGAGTATACTTACTATACATGCCTTATAATGGAGTACACTATACATGCCTTATAATGGAGTATACTATACATGCCTTATAATGGAGTATACTATACATGCCTTATAATGGAGTACACTATACATGCCTTATAATGGAGTATACTTACTATACATGCCTTATAATGGAGTACACTATACATGCCTTATAATGAAGTACACTATACATATAATTTCACTGCTACATGATGCAAAAGGATCCATGACCATAAGCCAGGTCCAAATGCAAACAACATAGACCCTGATCTGCTATCACATAATGGGCCGGCAGATCAGGGTCTATGTTGTTTGTTCTACTGATTAGTATTTACAAACCGCATAGACCCAGATCTGCCGGCGCATTATGCAATGGCAGCTCTGGCTCTATGCAGTTTGCAGTTGATATCGGCTTACACACGAGTATATATGGTACTCCATTATAAGGTAGTTTACTCTATGGCTCCCATGGACAACATTATAATGAGGGAGTACTGTATTGGGTCAATAATCTGGGGGCCAAGCAGTTAATCGATTCAAATAAAACAAATATTATCAATGAGGATTCCAACAAGCAATTTACCTCAGCTTGCAACAGCTGTATGAAGAATGTTATATAAAATGTAATATATAAATTTAAAAAACTTTAAAAGCAAGATCTCACTATTACTGATGATATAAAAATATATAAATATTTGAAGAAATTTCAAATAATTATTATCCACATACAGGCTGATGAAAAATATCCCTTGTGAAGATCAACTATGTTATTTATATGTGAAAAATCAATTAGGTGATGAATTTCATGTCTTATTTGAATGCAATACTTTGAAAAACATTCAATTTGATTAATTAATTGATTAATAGACCAAATGCTTATAAATATTGAGAACTTCTGTCATTAAGAAGAGATAAATCCCTTCATCTTTATTACAAATTGTATTTCCATGTATAGCCCTCAACACAATTAGGACAAAAATTCATGAATAGTTTAAAAATATAATAAGAGATTCACTGAAGTCCATTGTTAGTGTTTGCATACCTGCTTAAGTATGATACTTTCAATGTACTAATTCATTAAGAGATTCACTAAAGTCCATCATCAGTGTAAATTACATATCTGATTAAATATGATGCTTGCAATGTACTGATTCATGTTTATTATGTTTATCTCATGTTGTCAGATCAGGCTATGCCTGCTACCGTAAATAACAGTAGATGTTACTACCTGTGACTATTGACCCAGAGTTGACAGCTACATCTCGCTCTCTCTGGAAAGTCCCTTCAGGTGGATCAGGTGGTCAAGCATATATATGCTCATCACCCAGCTGTGAAGGCAGGTGGCAAGAGCTGTGTGGACAGGGCAAGGCATCAGCTCTGGTACAGTAAGAACTGATAGCCATCCACTGCATCTGGACTTGTCTCCAAATACCTCAACATTGCCATGCCACTGGATTCAGACAGGCCTGGCTGAGAGAGTGAGGGTGACTCTGCACAACTTTCCCTCACTTCAATCCAACTCACACACATGTCATGACATTACTCCCCTCTCCCCACCAGATACATTCAAGTCCTGTGGTGATGTGTGAGCAGCAAAGCAGCAGGTGTGGATACACTGAGAACTGTAGCTGCAGACCTGCATACAGGCAGCTCAGGGCATAGGGTCGCTTTTCATTGGACTGAAGCAGCAGTGGAACTCGGCAACCCCCGGGGTGACTGAGCGGCCCTTTTTAGGATCACACTGCTCACATCTGTAGCATGAGGAAGGGGCTAGAAAAGGTGCCCTAAACATTGCCTGCTTCACCTTAACCCTGGTCAGCATACTGCGGCTGATGGGGATACCACCTTAGCAGTTGAAAAGTTAACAAGAAGACAAAGGTGATGCAACTCACCATCAGTGCCTGGAACAGAAGCACACTAATGGACAGTACACCAGCAGATACACCAGAGATAAGAACAGCCCTAGCTGGTAGAGAACTGGCCAGATTTAACAGCCAGATAGCAGTCCTGAGTGAAACTCGCCTAGCTGATGAAGGACAATTCACCGAAGTAGGAGCCAGCTACACCTTCTTCTGGAGTGGCTGAAGTAAAGAAGAATGGCGTGAGGCTGGTGTTGGGTTTACCTTCAAATCACAGATAGTTAGCAAGCTCACAAATCTCCCAAAGGGCATGAATGACAGACTAATACGAATAAGGCTCCCTCTGTCTGGGAAAAGACATGCAACTATCATCAATGCCTATACACCCACCATGACCAACCCAGATGAGATCAAGGACATATGTTATGAAGACCTGGAGTCTCTTATTGCAAAAGTACCAAAGGCAGACAAACTCATCATCTTCGGTGACTTCAATGCCAGAGTTGGCACATATCACCAGACATAGCCAGGTATCATTGGCAAAAATGGCTTTGGGAAATGCAACAGCAATGGACTCCTCCTACTGAGGAAATGCGCTGAACACGACCTCCTAATCACCAACACAGTCTTCTGCCTGCCAAACAGCAACAAGACGTTTTGGATGTGCCCAGGCTCCAAGCACTGGCATCTTACGGGCAGGATGTCTGAGTAACAAAGGCCATGAGAAGTGAAGAATGCTGGACTGACCACAGGCTCATAGTCTCCAAGCTCAATATTCAGATTCAGCCTAGTAGACGACCACAAGGCAAAAAAGTCTCAGAAAAGCTTAATGTCTCCAAATTTAAACAGGAGAATGTCAAACAGACATTTGTCGAAGAACTGTGCAGCCAACTTAGAGACAACGGTTATAAACTCCAAGAATATCGAGGAAAACTGGGCATCCTTCAGAGGCTCTGTGTACTCAACTGCATCCAAAACCCTCGGTCCATCCGCAGGTAAACATCAAGATTGGTTTGATGAGAATGATGCTGCCACACAGAAACTTCTGAATGAGAAACATTGGCTACAGAAGGCCAATTTAGGAGACAGCACTTCATCATCCAAGAAGGCAGACTTCAACAACATCAAAAGGACTGTCCAATGCAAACTCAGAGAGTTGGAAGACTCATGGCTCAGCAATAAGGCAGATGAGATTCAGTTCTATGCTGACAGGAATGACAAGAAGAATTTCTATACTTTTAATACAATCTATGGGACACAGTCATCAGGAACATCTCCAATACTGAGTGTGGACAGCACCACACTGCTCACTGACAGAGAAAAGATACTTCAAAGATGGGCAAACACTTCAACAAAATCTGCAATCAACAGTCATCTATCAGTGAAGAGGCAACTGATTGACTGCCCCATGTGAAAATCAACATATCACTTTCTGATCCTCCAATGCTGACTGAAACTGTGAAAGCAACTGACCTCCTGTCAAATAGCAAAGCTCCTGGAGCAGATGCAATACCAGTAGAAGTCTACAAAGCTGGAGGCTTGCACATGGCACAGAAGCTGACTGAACTCTTCTTGTGTAGAGCCTACCATCACAGTAAATGGCCAAACCCTCGTGGCAGCGGACAAGTTCACATATCTCGGCAGCACACTGTCACATGCAGTCCACATCGATGATGAAACCAATGCCAGAATTGCTAAAGCAAGTGTGGCCTTTCGCAGACTACAAACAAAACTTAAGGTCTACAAAGCCATTGTATTGCTGACCCTGCTGTATGCTAGCGAAACCTGGAGAGTGTACAGATGCCATGCCAACAAGCTGACCCATTTTCACATGGGCTGCCTGAGGAAACTGATGAGGATAAGATGGCACGACAGGGTCCCTGACCCTGAAGATGTCACATGGGCAGGCATTCTAAGCATCCACACTCTGCCGATGAAATTACAGTTGAGATGGGCAGACCACATCACCAGGATGTCAGAAGAGTGACTACCAATGAAGATCTTCTATGGTGAGCTGAAGGAGGGAAAGCAATCTCAGGGTGGTCATAAGAAATGTATCAAAAATTCCCTCAAGTCATCGCTGAAATACTTCAACATTGACCCTGAGTATTGGAAAAATCTCACACAGGATCGCTCCACCTGGCACAGCCTCATCCATACTGGAGCTACAGACTTTGAATGGAGGAGAATTGCAATGCAGAAGTGCAAGCAGTGTAAATCTCAGATCTGCAGCACATCCTCTATTGATCCAGCAAACCCAAGCGGCATCTCCTGTCAAGTGTGCCACAGACAGTTCAGAACACAAATTGGCCTGATCAGCCACTCACATACTCACTGTAACCAAACCAGTTAGTGATGTCATGGTCATCTTGAACTCGAAGAACGAACAACTAACAACAGTGTTCATCACAATATAATTTGACACAACAGATTTCATTATATTGAAATATGCTTTACTTATGTATATATGTTGCCAGCCCATATGCCATTTTCTCTAAGTTTCATGTGCCATGTTAGCAGCTCTTTTGAGTGAATAAAATTGTGAATCTTGATACAGCCAATACTGCAGTGGATTACAACCAGAACAGTGAAACTTCCCTAAACAGGTCTATCTGTAACCTGCCTTCCTCTGCAAATTGACCCTATATTTTGTTTTCAATACGGCCATTTTAATACTAATGAAAAGTATCTATGCTGACAACTTCTAGAAAATGCCAAAAGTTTGGGTTACAACAATGTTAGATTTAGGGAAGTTTTACTCTATGTCTATCTGTCTACCAAAATATATTCAAACATGTGCATAACTACTGCTCATGGGGACTAGTTATTTAAGTATGGTCAGACAGGCAAGCAGGCAAAAAAAAAAAGAAAGAAAGAAAGAAAGAATAAAGGTAAAGCCAGATAGAGATATACAGCTCTCTCCCATTATAACACGTCTTGTTATAACACAATTCCAGATATAACACGGTACTACTATGGATGCCATGACCGAAATCACACCAATGTATAACAATATGGATTGAAAGAAAACAAGGTGAAACTTAGTCTTATATCTTCATTTCCTTTTCAAAACACCATTATTTAAAAAATTTTGATGTATTACTCTATTCTCAATATATTGTGGTTGCGTACATATCACAGTTCTCAATATAATGCGGTTCAGTACATAACAAGGTCAGCAGATATGGACCCTGACTACAGCGTTATAATGAGAGAGAGAGAGAGAGAGAGAGAGAGAGAGAGAGAGAGAGAGAGAGAGAGAGAGAGAGCTGTAACTACATGATGAATGGAGAGTTAACAATCATCAGTCACTATATGTGATACAAGAGACTCAGGGGGACAAAAAGTTAGTGCTCACTGGTCATGGTGAACAGGTCATACCTATATGCAGGCAAATTATATAGGAAATTTTGAGAGGACTGAAAAATGGTGGTTGCTATGGGCAGGTAGTCAATAGACTGTGACTATATATTTATATCTATATTTATCTTTCTATAAACAGTGATCCAAGTACCTGTCAAACTTTAGTTGCCACTGGGTGACCAACTTTAAAATTGAGGTGGTCCATTTAAAAAAATAGGTTGCAAGCCTAATAAATTGATCACCTTAGACACTGAGAGAAGAAACCCAATTAGTGTGGAAATAATGGTAGAAGATGACAAAAAGTGAAGGTTTTAGTTAAGGCAAATTAAAGAGTAATTATTAAAAAGCATGATGTTATTTTTAATAGTATACGAAGATCTGTGCAACAAAATTATCAGTAGTCATCATCTGCTTCAACCTCAGACCAGTCATTCAAATTCACTACTTGTAGTTCTCTAAATCATCTCTCTACTTAATGCTTAGCCTGAAATTCACTTACAAAGGGCATAAACCTTCATTTTATTCTGATGATAGTTTATATTAGAAAAGCCTTAGCCATAACTGTGTTTATAGTAGTTGAACTGATACTAATTTTACTGGACTACATTTTCTGTATTTATCGCCATGTCAGCATATTTCCATATCCATACCATTAACTGAGGCTGACCGCACAGGTCATGTATTATACTGGTCACTTTAAATAGGCTATAATCCAGAATAGTCACACGTAAAGATGGCATCTTAATGCAGGAACTGGCAGTTCCACAATCAAAAATGGGATTATAGTGTGAATTATACTGAAGAATGTGTTGAGTGTAAAAGTTGACCATTTTTACTCACCATTCTGAATTTTCAGCCACTAATGTGACCATTTTAGTCACAGCTTGGAACATTGATAAAATGAGAATGAAGTTGCTAATAATAATGCCATTGACACAAAGATCATGGTTGTACTCTATTTCAAATGTAAAGAACTTACCTTGGCCTCATTGCCTTTTATGACAATTTCCACTGAGAGCTTATTCCACACGTCCTTGTCAAAATTACTGACTTTTCTTCCAAGTTTCTTGTGTTGTATTGGGATTTTTGCAGCCAAAATCTGTTTTGCAATAGCCTCATCCTTGAAGGTCACTGCAATGTTGGAGGACATAGAGAAATATTAAATCAATACCATATATGCTCGCTTGCTTGTAAGTCAAGTTCAACTGCAAACAACACAGATCCTGATCTGCTGTCAGATAATGCGCTGGGAGATCAAGGTCTATGTTGTTTGTGCTACTCATTACTCCTTACAAACTGCAGAGACACAGATCTGCCAGCAAATTTTGTGACAGCAGATCTGGGTCTGGGTCTGTGCAGTTTGCAGTTGGAAATGGCTTATAAGCAAATATATATGGTATGTAATTTAAAAAATGTACCATCTTGAATGTAAAAAGTGTACTCCTTGTTACTTTAACCTTTGACTTTTTATTTTGAATCTTTTGCCTGACAGAACTTTAGGGATCTCCCAGCTAAGTACCCTAGTAAAAACTATTGTTGTTCATGAGATTCCAAGGTACATGTATGCATCCTCTGCAGTCCAAGAATGATAGTTATCTGTCTAGGGGCTTGGGACTTAATAACAGAATAACTTTAACCAAAAGTAGAAATTACAGAAAAAGCTATATTTCTCCTGTAATGACCAAATACACAAAAACAATAGCCACTTGAACATGCTGTGTCAAATATTATAAACACAACAGATATCATATCAGCTTGCTTGACAACTACTTCTAAAGTGATCATAACAAACATTTGCTCTTTTAAATATGAACAGAGCTCATTAATTAGCGTAATTGTTTCACTTCAAACGCAATATCGCACGTAAAAGTTGATCGTCTGTATAATCAATTAAAAATGAAAGAATCATTACTTTCATTTACTCAGTTCATAAAGGAAACCAACACTGATGTCGGTAAAGTACCTTTCATTAATTTAATTACGCTGACTCACTGGATTAAAATCCAAGTGAGCCACTCATGAGGATTTGGTTTGAGTAAACACAGTGCAACAAAGCTGCTTAAAACACTGCTAATTAATCATACCGGATTTGTTTTGTCTCATGTGTTTTGACTGGCCAATAATTTAGTCACTTAGCCCAATATGCATGCAAGAGTTATCAATGACCACCTGTAGGTGTTATACAGGATGTAAATGTATACATGCAGAGTGGTAAATCAAATATTCAGTATGCCCAGAGGGCATGAATGGCCAAATAAAGGTAGAAGTAGTGATTAAAGCACAAAAATAAGGACTTCCTGAGATTCTTTTTTAAAATATAAAAATCTGTACAAAATGGTTATACGGCCATTCACTGCAACCCCCCCCCCCCCAAAAAAAACGTACAAATTACGGGATTCCTGTACAAGCTGACAGGTATGGATATATGTTTTGCCCTAGCTATTTTTTAAACACAACTTTTACACCATTTTAATTTTTTTTTATATATTCATAAAGATTAGGGAAGATATGTTGATTATTCAATAAATTACCAAACCAAAATAAATATAAAATGAAATAGATATGAGATTTATGCTTTTTTTTTTTAATTGCACCTGTCAATATTTCATCCAATGAAATTAAAAACATTAAATTCTTTTTTCAGAAATTGTGTAACAAAATTAAAAATGTCAAGCATGTCCAAGCTTAAATTTCATGAATCGTAACTTCAGAGATCACTCAAAAAAATATGACACAACAATATTTACATTATATGATACACTACCGTATATACTCACGTATAAGCCAAGTCCAAATGCAAACAACATAGACCCTGATCTGCCATTGCATAATGTGTCAGCAGATCAGGGTCTATGTTGTTTGTTCTACTGATTAGGCCTTACAAACTTCATAGACCCAGATCTGCCGGTGCATTATGCGACGGCAGATCTGGGTCTATGCAGTTTGCAGTTGGTATCGAATTTTATGCAAGTATATACGGTATATGAATCTCAGCTCACATTTTGAAGAAATCAGTTCATTTTTTTTGGGTGATCCCCTTATTTCTCTGCTGCCAGGAAAAGTCTCTCCGATTTCTCAGTTGCATAATTTGTATTAGGGTCTACATTTTGGATTTCCAGTCATCACCTACATGTAGCTGTATCATTAGCAATCCATGCCTGGTTCTGTTTAAGCTCAATGTTGAAATCATCTGCATGCAAGTAATCACAAAATTTCTGCCCATCCTTGAGCCACCCTCTGCGTGTCATCTTGGAATTTTAAGTTTACTATAAACTTTTGACTGTGCTTCTCCATTATGAACTGAATCTATGATGCTAAATTTTTCAAGCACCGAATATACATTTTGCATGGTTCTCTTACTATACTTGATCACATTTGTAAATAATTATGATAAACTACTGACAAATGTTACATACTTTAATGATGTTACTTACATAATAATATTTTAACAGTGTCTCATTGGTCAATTCAAATGAGTTGACCGTCAATGAGACACAACAGTGACCACTAGCTTTTATACCAGTGGGATTTTCATGCTTTTTAACTTTTTTTCTGCTTCGTTTACTTGATTTCATACAAAAGACATAATTAAAATGATACAAAGCAGGTCTACTTTGAATCGAGTGTGACAATGCAAAAAACACTTCTGCAAGTTGCAGATCGAAACAAAGTTGGCATTGAATTAGGTTCAAGTGGAAGCCCTCCCAGGCACCAATTTGAATGTCAATCGACTCTTTTCATGTTTGAATAGAAGGTGGCACGTAACATTTTTTATGATTACATCGAAACCAAATTAAAAACTAAAACTAAAACACAAATTTAACTTGAGAAGACTTCTTTAATTGGTATTTATTTCTTACAATGTTGTCACCAGTAGGCATTTACCAACATTTTCATTCATTTATATTTTGTAGAATATTGTGTTATTTACAGCATATTGGGAATTGTTTTTAAAAAAAGAAAATCGAACAAAATATATGATTTTCCATTAAATATGCAAATTTTGTGATGTTGATTCCAAAATTTGCATGCACTAGTTACCATTTTCAGTGATTAAATTAGCAATATTTTAGTCACATTCAACAAACTGGGCCATATGTTTGGCATTTCCTATAAGAAAAAAAAATGGGATCAACAATTGACCCTGATTTATAAGCATCAAGTTATCCCAGGCATGTTAAAATGAGGGAGTGGTGTACAATGAACACACAATGACTTTAAGGTTTTACTTTTATTTTTTTAGAACATAAAACCCTTCACTTGTAGGTTACATTCAGTTTTCTGCCACAATAAATATCCCATGACTACCACAGCTTGATTCTCCCATAAAAAGCCCAGTCTTCATGATAAGCTTGGCCTGTAATAACTAAAATAGCAAATTCTTATATAAGAATGCTTTTTATTCAAGTGCGTTCATTTTGCATGTCATTTGCGTTCCATATGTATTCCATTCATGTCTGTTTCATCTTGTCATATTTTGTTTATGGTTTCAGAAATGCATTCTGAGTTTGCATTGTTGCTTCCATTCATCATTTTCATTCATTTGTAATGCATTTACCAAAGATGGGATTTCTGCTTCCAGTCATATTACACTGACAGAACTACTGGTAATGCATTCATATCTTTTCTTATTAAAAGTTTGCTTTAATGAAATAGAAAAATTCAAAAGAAAATCATTGACTTTACGACAAATAAACATATAACCAGAACTGAGATCAATGTAAAATATGTAGTTGTAAATTTGTCAGCAAATTTTAATTATTATTTTGTTTCGTTCAAATAAAATTGTACAGATACAACTAACAGTGATGATGTCATAGCATCAATGGCAGTTGTTAGAAAAATAACGTGGCTTGTGGACAGTGAAAAATGATGTGGCAGGGTAAAGAGTCTGCCCCTAGATTATCATACACAAGGGCATCAACCATGGAAATTTTGGGGAAGCCTGAGATACTGTATATACTTGCTAATAAGTCAAGTCCAACTGCAAACTGCATAGACCCAGATCTGCTGTCGTATAATGCGACGGCAGATCTGGGTCTCTGCAGTTTGTCAGGAGTAATCAGACGAGCAAACAACACAAACCCTGATCTTCCAGTGCATTATGTGATGGCAGATCAGGATCTATGTTTTTTGTAGTTGGACCTGACTTATAAGCAAGTATATACAGAATTGGAAAATAGATTTTTGAAACCATACATGAAATGCATTTCCATTTTGTTTATTATTTATTATTTTGAATTTGTTCTCTTGCAAAAAATCCCTAAACCCTACTCTCAGAATAATTAAACATATTCTTGTTTGTTTTATAGCTTCATCAGTAGTAATAACTTGAAAGCATATAAAGTAACATCATTCATGATATCACAACATAGTAACATCATAGCAAGATGAAAACACACATGGGCCATGACATATTAACATCATAGCAAGATAACACACATATGGGCCACAACATATCAACATCATAGCAAGATGACTATATATTGGCCACGACATATCAACATCATAGCAAGATGACAACATATATGGGCCATGATGTATCAACATCATAGCAAGATGACAACACATATATATGGGCCACAACATATCAACATCACAGCAAGATGACAACATATATATGGGCCACAACATATTAACATCATAGCAAGACGACAACACATATGGGCCACAACATATTAACATCAAAGCAAGATGACAACACATATATGGGCCACAACATATTAACATCATAGCAAGATGACAACACATATGGGCCACAACATACTAACATCATAGCAAGATGACAACACATATATGGGCCACAACATAGACGACAACACATATGGGCCACAACATATTAACATCATAGCAAGATGACAACACATACATGGGCCACAACAAAGTAACATCATAGCAAGATGACAATATGTATTGGCCACAACATAGTAACATCATAGCAAGATGACAACACAATTGCTGAATCTTTAATTGGACAAGAAAAATAATCAAGTTTTTTTAATGGTTTCTTGTGCAAGATAGAGAAGATATTTTTTATTTTAGTTTATTTATAAAATATTTTGTAAGATATTTTTTGAATAATGTGATTTACCTGCTTTCTGATGATGCATGTATTGTTCCATACAGTTGTAAGTTATACCATCCACAACAAACCTGGCTGCATGAAACTGACTAAATGGGGAATCTTTGCCATAGAAAAATACATATTTGCTTTCAGTTCTTTTGTCAGAATCTGTGGAAAAACATGCAAAACAAATTCAGAATTTTTGAATTACTACTGACTTGAGATTCTATAGGGGCAAGTCTGTGATACAAATTTAAAAAACAGAAATATACTTTTTAATTTTCTACTTTGTAGATACAAAATACAAAGTACATAAGCAGTCATGTGATTATTAAAAACAGCTGAAGACAGCAAGAAGTAAACATTTACTGTGTCATGATACCTGAAAATTAAATGACAATTTTCATTTATAATAATAATAATAATACTAATAATAATAATAATTATTACTATTACCAGGATGAAGGATAATATGCAGGGTTCATACAGCTGTTAGTAAAAAAAATTACACATGTATTCGAAATCTGTGTCACCATAAATGAGCAAAATAAAACACAGCAACCCAAAATTCAATACTTTTTCCAGACCTTTAGGGCAAAATCTTCATTTTCCATACTTTTTCTAGGTCTGGAAAAAAAGCACTCTTTTTTTCCCATACTTTTTCCAGACTTTGTATGAACCCTGAATATGATACCAAAGCAACTTCAATAGTTTTTAATTTCTTTCATTTTCTTTCCACTCCACTGAATTTTGTCAAAAAAATATAGAGCATCTTGAGCTTTTAAAAATAGCTTAAATAAAATAAATTTGAAATGCTGTGAGAGATGAGATGGGAAAACCAGCAGCATGGTCTAAGGGAGACAACTCCTGTAAAACAATTGTACTGAATTTTAAATCTATTAACATCTATTCCAAGTACCGTATTTGCTGGCCTATAAGTCGATACTTTTTGACCTGGAAGTCTGGGCTTCATCTTATACTCCGAATCGACTTATATATAGATTATGTCATTGAAATTGCTTTACCGTATGTTAATGTAATTTTTTGTAGTGTAAAAAAATAATTATCTTTTTGGGGAAGAGATCTTGTGCGAAAAAATATAGGACCCGACACTGAGAAGGATTCCGAAATATTTACGTCATTGCCCGTGTTAAATTCACGTGCATCAGATGTAATTGCGCTAAAGCAGCATGCACTAGTAATATATGTTGCTTAAATTTGCTTGATGTTGATCTGGCTTCGTCTTATACTTCGCATCGCCTTATATATGGATGAAGGATAGAAAATTGACGAAATTAGCAAATTCGACTTATACTCCGCATCGACCTATAGGCCGGCAAATATGGTAGTTGGTTGGTTGTATGTTATGGGTTTAATGCCATTTTTCAGCACATGACAGGCTATACATGGCAGCCAGTATATTTGGTGGAAGAAGAACCCGAGAAAACCCCGGGAAGAGCCACCGACTCACGGGAAGCTACTGGCAAGCTTTCTCACATACCCTCGTTGGCCGAGCCAGAGACTCAAATCCATGCGGACAGAGGTGAGATGTCAGTGATCTGTAAAGGCAAGCGCCTTAGACCACTCGGCCACACGGGGCCTATTCCAAGTGAATATCATTCTTAATATGTGCCATTTGCTCTGCTGAAATAAGCACCATCCTTTTTTTTAAACAAATAATTTCTAGGAAAGTTTTCAGTAAAATAAAAATGATGATGACTTTGGTAGTATATGGCATATTTTAAAAAAAAACACAAATTATTAAATAATAGTTATGTTTATACACTTAAGTGTGAAATACATGTATAGAAAATGATTGAAAAAAAATTGACAAATATTTTCTTTCCTATATTTTCATGTGTGAAGATTTCCCATCATGCCATGCAATGTTTGATTGTGTGTGCCTACAGTAGTTATACCTGCAGCAAGAAAGATAAGCCCTTTATGAGCTAGAAGAAATAAATGCAAACTGCATTACCTTTCAGACATGGAAATTATTTTTTGTTGAACAAATCTAACTCAATGCCATTCACATCTCTATGAAGTTATTTCCCCTCACTACCTTGACAACAATGATAAACTCGGTGGGATCCATTGTTGAATTGGACTTGGACTTGCTTTGTGATCAGATAGGGTTAAATAGTTTACAAAATGTCAAAAATGAAATTGATTGCAACATATTAGGTCATCCCAGTCTTAATACTCTCTTTAAGTTGCTGATATTTATATGATTAGTCTATGAATAGGGTTGAAAGTGAGGTTAATTTAAAAAAAGGGTGGTGGGGGTGGTGTGCAGAAGAGTGAGTTTAATCTTCAAAGATTTGATTTAGAAACAAGTTTGGTATACAATAAAAAGAAAATTTTCTTTTCCCATGTTAATACCGGATATATTTCATTTTGTGGTACCAAAACAATGATATATTTTAACTTGTGGCCTTGCCACTTGTCAAAATATCATGTTTTTTGTACCACATGACAAAATATATCTAGTATTAACAGAGGAAAAGAAAATACCCTCTATATTATAGTTTTCATTACATAAAACGTGCATTAACACGTCATGACATCAGAGCATCATGCAAAGGATAGGCATAATGACAGAGACATCTGAATGCATTTCAAAGTAATTTCACAACACTATTCTGGGGTTTGGTCAAATAAAATCAGTATTTTTTCATAATGCGATAAATAGAATCTTACATTTGTGTTCATTTCAAGTTAAATTTATGAAACTTGTCGAGTAAATTAAATCTTTTGATTGCCAAGGCTTGCAAAAGCTAATTGTTCAAACATACTGAACTGTCTATTTTGTATACTTGTATTAATTTTTTTTCTTCTGATGAATGATTAATTACTGTCTGAAATATGATATATACTTGCTTATAAGTCGAATCCAACTGCAAACTGCACAGACCCAGACCTACTATCACATAATGCAACTGGCAGATCTGGGTTTATGCAGTTTGTACGGAGTAATCAGTAGAATAAACAACATAGACACCGATCTGCTGGCGCATTTTGCAATGGCAGGTCAGGGTCTATGTTGTTACAGTTGGACTCTACTTATAAATGGGTATATATGGTATTTATGACACTTTAAGTACTTAAAATTATACAAAATTTCTTTACATAAAGCAATAGAATTAAAAAGTAGTTACAGGTTTTATGAATTAATATTGTGAAAAACAGAGGGTAAAAAACGTTATAGGCAAGCAGTAAGTCTAATGTTAAGTTAACATTTATCATAAATAACGAGAGGTGACTTAGGACTTTAGATCCTGTATTCAATGCAGAAACCATTCTTTCCAAGTGATTGTTAACAAACTGCACTTTAATAAAGTTCTGACCCTCAATCCATAATAAAAATTTAGTATGCAGAGATACTCTATTTAATATTACAGAAATGGTTAAAGTCTTACATTTTGATCATAAGTGTAACCCCACTTTGAGAAATAGTTGTCCAATGAATTTATTTTTAACTAGTGTTGAAATGAATATTCAAAAAAGAATATTTGTTTGTGATTATTCCAATTGGAAAATGGTATTTGAAGATTTGTTGTATCATTTATATATGAATGTATCCACTTTTAATGTACACCGATAGTTAATCAAACTTGGAGACAGACACACCCCACACCCCCTATGACCATACTATCAGACTAACACATTTTTCTCCAATTCATATTTTGATTTATCTGACACTACTGGCATTGCCACCAGTAATGTCAGAAAAATCATAAAAAAGTAAAGAACAACTTGTTGGTCTACTATACTATGTACATTTACATTTACTATTGTTCCATTAAGCTGTTGACCCAACAGATACCATGGATTAACCAAGCAGAGTTGTGTGGGAATACTCTCAGCTGTGTTAACAGGACAGACAAACTGCAGAACACAAACTTTGGCAATCCCAAATGTTGTACAGTGGTATGACATCTAATTCAATAAATCACCAGAAGTACAATGCCCTGCTATTTCATCAAATGGGTAAGATAACACCATCTAAGATCAAGTAATAACACAGATCCAGAGTTGTACAGTAACTTCAGTTCACAAAGAATTTCCTGTAATGGTTTTATTATTTTTTCCATAATACATGTATTTCTTGAGCAATGATATGAAAATAAGTGGAAGTTCTATCTTTTTTACTTGCTTTTGATAAATATATGTTGCATATCTAGGTTGAATCTTATTATTGTTTGTTATTGAGGTTTGTATTTAATTACCAAGAAGACTGTAGTAATTTTGAAATCCTCTTCAGAGATAAAAGACTTTTTAAAATTACTACAGTAAGATACTAATATATACTAGTACTCGACTATTTGTTATCAGCTGTCATTTTGGAAACTATAACCAAAAACTGTGAAAAACCTAGTTTTCAAAACAATTTCCATCGAGATAGAAAACTTTGAGTCAAGTAGACAAATACATGATTGAGTTGTTTTGCAAAAGCAAGCTATATATCTTTCACCAAAATAGGAAAATAGTTTTGAAAATAGCTCTCAAATAGTTCTCCCATACATTCTCCATTTTCATTAACTGTCGCTATCAATGCAGATACAACAATGGCCCTGTTTCAATCATAGAAGGGTTATGTAGCCTAGTAATGCAGCTACCTGGAAGACAAGACAAGTCAATATACAAGTAAGATTTGTCGCAATTATTTACAGAATTTGTTTGAAATTCTGGCTTCATAGCCTCTGGTTCAACTCAAGCCCATGGTGTAACGGTAAATATTTCATGGTGAAATCACAATGAATATTCAAATATGAATCAAATACATACTATGAATATTCAAATTGTAAAATCTGGTATTCGTTTCAACAACAGAACCAATGACAGTCGCACATGTCAATGCATTATCACCAAACCCATCTGTCATACAACTTTAATAAACTCCAAATCTTACTCAAAAATGTTCTGACCAATCTTACTGTTACATAATCTACTGAGTAACATTTATTGCTCTAAATGTTGAGTAAAGTTTGATGATAGAGAGGTCAGGAATCCTACATTACATATGCAACACTTAGCAGTTGGGCTATAATGAATAACTATTTGCAGCCAATGATGGTATCTGCAAAGAAGCATATGAATGCCTAACTGTGCATCTGACAGATGACCCAGTTGATATCACCACTATTTGTGTGACTGTAGCTACAACAGTACCAAAGTCTGGAAGGTGCAAATATATTAATTAGTACGCAACTAGTATAAAATCAGTGATGAATCAAATATGCATGAAAAAACCCCACAAGACTCCATGTTTATAAGTGTGGGACATGGATTATATATAAAAAAGTAGACATTTTTCTACACTTGCTGCAATAGTCCTGGCAGTTTGCCATGATTACATTTTTTTACCTTTTGTAACTTTTTGTTTCTTTGGAGTTTTATTCCCTCCCTCTGACATTGCTGGTCTTTTAGGCATCTGCAATTTGAACGAAAATTGGTAATGATACAAAACGATAAATTCCTTCTCCTTTATAAGGATATCTAAATGTCATTTTACTCTTTAATTTCACTTGAACAAAGTCTTTTGAAGCATTAGTGTAATAATAATAATAAAACAAGAAGAGATGATAAAGTCTTTTGAAGCATCAGTGTAATAATAATAATAATAAAACAAGAAGAGATGATAACAGTCTTTTGAAGCATTAGTGTAATAATAATAATAATAATAAAACAAGAAGAGATGACAACAAAGTCTTTTTGAAGCATTAGTGTAATAATAATAATAAAACAAGAAGAGATGATAACAGTCTTTTGAAGCATTTTACAACATTAGATAACACCTAAAAAACATATATAATGATATGATTACGAAAAACAAACACCATGATATTAGAAAAACAAAACATGCTGAAAATAGTTAAGGTAAGGAAACATTATTAAGTCTTTAAGTCTATTCTTGCGGTCGAAATAGGTGAGTTTTACGAGCACTCCTTGAATGAGATCACTGTGTCTTTGTGTCTAGGTTCAGTGGGCAATTTGTTCTAGATTCCTGGCCCCTGGTATGCAAAAGAACATCCGTATGACTTCATTTTGATAGTGGGAATAATGAGAATAAGAGTGTTGGAAGAGGAGCGTAAGTATCTTGCTGGTGTGTACACATGGGTGAGGTGAGATAGGTATGTTGGACTGGAGCCAGTCAATGAAATGTAGCACAGAGAACAAATTTTGTGTTTGATTGTGGATCGAATGGGTAGCCAGTGTAGGGTACAGAGCAGGGGGGAGGTGTGCTCTGTTTGTGGTACTCTAAGAATGATCCGAGCAGCTGTGTTTTGAACTTTTTGAAGTTTCTGGAGTAGATACTGAGATGAACCAGATAGAATTGAGTTACAATAGTCCAGTCTTGAAAGTATTAAGGAACACACAAGTGTTTTAGTGGCATCAACTGAAAGATAATTGGGAACGGAGCTGATACGTCTCAGCTCCAGATATGCAGCCTTGCATATGTTCATGACATGTTGGTGCAATGAAACAGTACTGTTTAGAGTAACACCTAGGTTTCGTACTGACTGTGTGAATTTAATGTTGGTGTTGCTGATATTTATTGTTTGAGGTAAAGGATGTGAATGAGAAAGTCTTTGTGTTGTAATCAGAATGGCTTCAGTTTTATCATCATTCATCTGCAGCTTGTTACATGTCATCCATGATTTCACATCGGAAATGCACCTTTCTACACCTTGGATGGTAGCATCAACTTCAGTTAGGTGGCTTGATGTGTATATTTGGGTGTCATCAGCGTACAATTGGTGAGACACTGGATGATGATCTTTGACACTTGAGAGCGGCTGAGTGTATAGAATGAAGAGAACAGGTCCAAGAACAGAACCCTGTGGAACACCAAAACAAATATTCAACTGGGCTGGAGTGTTTTCCATTAGCGGACACAATTTGTGTCCTGTTGACCAAGTAGGACTTGAACCATAGTAAGGCTATATCATGAATGCCAGTAGTAATATAGCATGGTCTATTGTGTCAAATGCTGCAGACAAGTCAAGGAAGGTGAGGACTGTAATCTTTCCACTATCCAAAGAAGAGAGAAGAGATGATAAAGTCTTTTGAAGCATTACTATAATAATAATAATAAAACAAGAAGAGATGATAAAGACAATAAAAGTTTCTGCTGTTTCATTAAGAAATAGTTGTACATCATTGCCCACTGCTTATAGTCATTTTGGTCTAAAACCAGTTTGTCCTGGGCTGATTCAGTCAGGTTGTTTTGGCTTGCTATTTCAACCGGATCAATTCAGCCCGCATATGCGGGTCATTTTGGCCCACTATACTTTGATATAGACAGTTGTTATGACTCTATGGCCTAAAAATATGTAACAGAAAGAAAGTGAAACCAACAATGTAAGTAAAATCAGCAAGCAATTTATTTCTAGACCATTAAACTAAAATTTAAAAGACACTTACAATAATGTGAATTAAGTTCAAATAATCCAATAATCCTAAGCGTCCTAATCACAAGTACTAAAAATAGAATGTTCCAAATGAATTCTAGTAGCCTTGAATGTCCTAATGTGCCAATAGTCTTGAATATTCTGATATGCCTGAATGATTCACATTATCTTTGAGTGAATTCACAAAAATCCCAAAGTCAAGTATTAATCCAAAATGAGTATGAGCACTTTTGGTAATTCCAATGAATTTTTCAAATAAATAATTCCTCTCTCTGAATTTCCTCTGATATTCTCAACTGTAATATCTGATTGCCAAAATAAATTCCTTAATAGACTGATCCTTATAACATGAAGTTTAGTATAGGAATGGAATCTTGTTTACCAAATGTTCTATAAATATAAAGACAAGTCATCTGACAGAATATTCTAGAATGAGTATCTCTTATGGAAAATTACTGTGCATACCCAATTTTTCTCACATCACGACATGGAAAGTTCCAATCTAAGTACTAAATGCTATGTAAGCAAGACTAATCTTGAACTACACAAAATGACACTAAAGTACAACTCTCCTCATGGACACATATTATAAATTCAATATACGTAACACAGTACATAAAGACAATGTCTATGCGTAATTTGTCTAGTTCAAAACTATGTAAATGTATGTATTGTACAAAAGTGAATAGAATAATAAATAACAATTTCTCATGTGCATACATGCCTTGTGTTTCTAATGTTGATGACATAAAATTAAATAATTACCAATAATGGTACCGTTTATTGATTTTTAATAAAGTTATTAATTCAATTAAACTTGGTTAAGTAGATGTTTTTCTGTCTTCATTGTTTCTTATCATCAGCTTTATTATTGTATTGATTAATGTATGTAAATGATTGCAAAATGGTGATTTTTTAAGTCTATAAATTAATTTTCAATCTTTCCGTCTTATAATTGAGTCTTAGATAAGAAAGATTGACAAAATCACACTACATATTATTCGTTGCTGAATGCATATGTGTGTGTGTGTCTTATAATTACAAAGGGTATATTTATGACAGTTTTCCACGTTTATTGCTGTTTATATTTAAAAAGTAAATAATTATTATATATAATATATATAATAAATATGTTATAGTTCTTTTGATTTTAATGAGAAAATTAGTGTTTATTTGTAAAGGTATAATTGCAAAACATTTGCAAAAGGTTTCTCATAGTTTTATGAGGAAGGGAGGTACAAGGATTTATATTAAAATCATTCATAGATCAACACAAACAAGATTGGTTATCTGTTTTAGAGAAAAAAATGTCCAAAGGACAAATCTGAACATATTTTCAAAACTGGTTTTCAAATATGAAGAATATTTAATAAAAAATTGTACTTACCAATTTTAAAATTTTGGACGTCAATCTAAGAATTACATGTTGAAAATGGTCGAGGTAATAAGAATCCATATGAAGAAAGAAAATGTACCGAATATCAGAATAACGTTTTGGGTGGTGATTTCCATTATGCTGATAATCCATGCTCTCTGTCTCTCAATTTTTTGGTCTCTTCCCTTTTTAAAACACCATTATGGTTTCTCATGTAATAGAACTTTAATTGTATTTGATTCATGTGCCTATATGTGTGACCTAAGTATGATTCTATTTTAATCTGTAACATACATCTTTCATTTACACAAATTGTCATCTTTTTTATCCTTAATTGGACTGCAACTTACAGGCGCAATTAGCTGCAGTCTCTTTAAGTTAATATACAAGGGTTTAGGGCCATTGCAATCAACATAAATCAAAGTCGTAAATACAACTAAAAAAAGACAATGCCACTAATCTGTTTTGAAAGAAAGACTACAGACAGCCCGTGTATAATGTTTGTAATACTTATTGTTCCTTTACAAAAACGTGAAAATGTGATCCTTCAATCTGAATAAGCCTGGTCCGAATCAGATACTTTTAAGTTGTTTTTATTTCATAAAAATACATAATCAGCTGATATGTCACTATGATCACTGGTACTTAGTTGCTCAACGTTATACTATTCCAATGAAAACATCTTTATTAAACTAGCACATTATTTCCCTAATAAAAGGTATCTGGGCTGAAATGACCCAGCTGAATCGACCCGACCGAACATAGCCTTTGGGCCAAATCGACCTGGGATGAACTTGTTTTGGGCCAAAATGACCTATACCCATTACCCACTTACCACTATTCAGGAAAAGCAGGTCAGTAAATTATTTTTTTTTGTAATGTAATCACCAGTTGTCTTTTGTTTTCCTTACCAGGACCACCTTAAGATATTGGATGTGGTGAAAACTCAGTCTTTTCTTCTCGGCTTTTCACAATTTTCAAATAAAATTCAAGTCACTATTCTTCAATAATCTACATTAATTATTTAATTAAAAACCCTTCAATAATATCTTAAAAACATTACTTAAGCAAATAATATGATTAGTACTTTAAGATAAGGTTCTAAACTTGACTATGTCATGAAAGGTAAAGAACGAGTTTTCACCTCAGCTGAATATGAGATCAATTAAAATAACCAAATGTAATAATAATAATAACGATATGATTATTATTATTAAATTCAGACATAATGCAAGGTATAAACAATGGTGGGTACACTTGGCAAAATAACTAAGACTGAGCATCAACAGTTGTCAACTGAGTCGAGTTCGTTTGGAGATATGGAATAAGACAAGGATGGGATGGGGGTGGGTTGTCTATACATTAAAAAGACGGATGGTCGCGAACAAGAAAGGTCTGGGTACACAATTCTTGTGGGAAAATAGACAGTTTTTGTCAGTGTGACTCACATATTAGCTTACCAGTACCACTATCATACTAACAAAATTCAAAACTGAAAGTAGGCGTGACTTGCGACTATGTGCTACCATAAAAAAATTATGCTGTATAAAATTACTACAGTACACAAACATAAGAGAAAATAAACGATACAATCCGGTTATATAAGGGTTTGCTACCTTGCTGATGTTGCGAAGCTGGTTGAAACAAATAAACTTTTTGTAAACGTTGCGCAAGACACTCATCTATACCCGGCAAGCGTTTGATTGACAAGATCCAAACTTCATAAGTTCCGGTGTTTTTTTCGAAACCACCTAGATGGCAAGGGATAGTTTCGTAAATTGGTCCCATCAAATTTTTTAACTTAAGGCTATGATGTGACTTTTTCAGATATTATTGTTTAATAATTAAAGATATCCATATATTTATGAATTATGTGTTTCGGGCTTGTGTTGTTCTTGAAATTGATGCGAGGGATGTACACCTCCCATAGTTACTTCACAGCATGTTCACAGTTAAATATCAATCGTTGGCTAGGAAGCAGAGCTAGCCATCCATAGCAGTAGACATGTGAGTTCAAGGCAAGTAGAATATCTCAAAAACTGCCTGGATCGCAGCTATTTTTAATTGCATAAATCTGTTTGGTACACAGTTTTTAAAAATTATCACCTAGGGAAAGGACTTGCGTTTGCACTGTGAGCATCACTTTGTGTCAAAAATGACATTCGGACGTGAAAATGCATGTATAAATTTGGGGTTGGGGTACATAAACTTATTTTGCTATGAACTTGCATTGACTTGTCAGGTCAAGTGAATGATATTCTTATGTTTTGTTTTATTATAGCCATTCAAAAATATGGACCTAATCGACCTCCCTTGTGTATTTTATTTTTTTTTTAATGAATTTTTATATTAGGCAGGTGGATGCGACATTAAATTTGTGCCTAAAAACTGTCCCGTGCACCCCAACTTAGTGGCGATGGTGCAGAGTGGACCAAGATCTAGTTCACTGACAGCTTATTTTCACATACGGAAGAACACGGGGGCTCGCATCGTTGCTTACAATATACTAAAATGCATGTACTATATATAGTAAATATATCATTTATGGATAAATTGTAACTTGTAAGTAACGATACAAGCCCTAGTGCGGAAGGATAACGTATACACGTAACATTGGCGGTTCACGGTATAAATTTATCCAGCCTTTTACAACAAAAAAAAACATTCCGGTTTTTCTGATTTATATTTCATTGCTGTGGTAACAGGCTGATTCGGACCAGGCTTATTCGGTCCAACTTACGGGCTGATTCGGCCTTGATTACGGGCTGATTCAGACCAAATGCCAGGTTGATTCGGACCATTGGAAATATTGCTAAGTTTCGTCTTGGATTTAAATGTGACATTTACATTTATTTAAAATATGATATTTCTCATTATTTCCCAGTTACGTTGAGCAGTTCAAATCTTTATCTAAGGAAACAAAGCCCCAAATGGCGTTGTTATATATAAAGAAATGAAATAATGTAAGACTGTTTATCTTACATCGGCAATTTAATAGTGAAATATTTTCAAGTCAGCTCGTTGACCTTTGTGCAAAATATAAATAGTTTACTTATTTTATTGAAGAATAATAAAATTACTAACACTGAAATTTTTTTTTTGAAAACAGGGCTCATGCAGTAACATTTTTTTCGTCTTAATATATTGGTCTGAATATGTTAATGTTTCTGTTAGATTTATTTAGAATTTATCTTTATCCTGTACATTGTACTATACACTAATAGTAATAAATAACACATATATACTGAAAAGTTAAATTGGGGTCCTGTCAAATTTATGATTAAACTCAATACAATATCATACATCAATATTATACGTATATATACTGCTAATCTTGTGGACTTCGTAATAATTAAAATAAAGAAAATTATAACGAACAAAATCTTTGTTTAAAGTACAGTATGTTATTTGAATCATTTAATTTTATGCAAATTACTAACTGCGAAAAATCGTGAAAACATTGTCCATGCTGTAACAGTTTATATATATATATATATATATATATATATATATATATATATATATATATATATATATATATATATATGTCTGACTATGTAAATGCTTTTGTTACACTGTGTATTGTACTATATACTAATAGTACTAAATAAAACTTATATACTAAGAAATGAAATTGGGATCCTTTAAAATGTATGATTTAGTTCCATACAATATCATACGTCTATATTCTCCTAATTTTGTGGACCTCGTAAGATGAAATATATTTTAATAATCTTTGTTTAAAGCACCGTATGTTAATTTTTGTTCTCTGAATTCATAATGTATCATTTAATGTTCTCCAAATTTCTAACACTGAAAAAAATAAAGAAAACCGTGGCCATGCAGTTAATTTCTTCGTTAATATATATTGGTCTCAGTATGTTTATGTTTTAGTTAGATCTTTTTCGCCTATATATACTGGTCTGAGTATGTTAATGCCTTTTTTAAAAATAAATTTATTTAGAATTTATCTTTATACTAAATAACCCTTATATACTAAAACAATGAGCACCGTAAGTTATTTTCATTAGCTGAATTTATAATGTATTATTTAACTGTATGCACATTATTATTCAAAGTGTATACTTTACAAGAACAAAGATATAAAGAAGCATATTATTATTTAAAATAATTTTATTTATATAATATAACAATGGAGAAACTAACATGGTCCACAAAATTACGGCTTTCGTGGCTAGAGTGTCGAATGGTGCATTTGGCATCAAGCCACAATTCTTGCACAGAAAGTAAAAGTCTGTTGTTTCTCGACCAGCGTCGATATTGCTTTCTGCTTACTCCTGAAAGGCATACATTTTTTAATTATTGATTATCTACAACTTATAGAGCTTTTTAAAAAAATAATGAATATTGTCATTATTTCGTACTTCTAAGTAATTATTTCACAAATTTACCAAAAAATAGCACGTTGTAGTGCATTTAGAGAAAGTAGAATTTAATGAGAGAAATAACAAAAATAAACAAAAAGATACTTTAAAGTTCTCACCTGAATAACAGGATATGTGTTGCCAATTAGAACAAGAATCACAGCTCATCGCATATTGAAAAGCATGAACTCTGTTCGCACATGAGACGCAATCGGCAGACATTTTGAGAATGATGACGATAGTGTGTCTTCCCCATATTTAAAGGAATGACTGTTTGATGACCTCCACTCTAATTGTTCCATCATATTATCACCGTCTGTTTAATACTTTGCTTGATCACTACTCCCTTACTTAGTTCAATTGCAAACAATAATAGTGAGAGCATCTGAACATCAGTGTTTAAACCTGTTTGATTAATGCCGCTATAATTAAACATAATATTATCACCGTTTGTTTAATACTTTGTTTGATCAATATATCCTGAATTAAATTTAATTGCAAACACTAACAGCGGAATCATCTGACCATGAATTGGCAAAACCCGTTTGATCAACCCCGCTATAAATAAATTTCTTTTGATGTAATTTGCTAATTTACTGAATTTAATAGCATTCTAGAACACAAAATATAATTCTGACTTGAAAAAAATTTGTGATCTTTGGTTACATGGAAGTGTTATTATATTATATATGTATTAATATAATAAAATATGTATTCAGAAATCAATATTTAATGGATTTAATATGTGTTTTAAATGAAATATTTTCAAATGGTTAAAATGAACAAGTTGGTTTACTGGTTCGAGATTTTACTCAAAAGATAATAATTCAATGATAACAGTAAAGTACATTATACTAATATGTTACTCATCAATAACTCCTTATACAAAATTTTGTGGGGTAAATATAATACGAAGAAAGCACGATTTGCATGAGAAATCAATAAAAGTCATGGATCAATTTATATGCATTACTGTTTGATAGTGTTAACAGTCAGCCATACTGGCCTGATTTCTGAAAAGTTTCAAAATGTTTTTCAGATACATTAATTCAAAGAATAACTTTATATTTTCTTTATTGTAGACATTTGAATGTTTAGTTGGTTAAAACAAATCTAAACGCGATAGCTCATATCTATTTTGTTTTAATTTCTGCTAGAAATTTGCTAATAACTATCTTACATGTATCAAAATTTAAGAGCTGAACATCAACCTTTTACATTCTCTTACTATGTTTGCAAAAACCGTAATAACTACTAAATTAAAACAGGTATATGTGTTCCGTTGTTTTTCTTATAATATTTCACATGGTCCGAATCAGACTGGTATTTGGGCCGAATCAGCCCGTAATTTGGGCCGAATCAACCATGGTCCGAATCAGTCAGCATTCCATTGCTGTATGGGGAGTATTTATATCTCCACGCTTATATATGTTCGTATGTAAGATCATTGAACTCCTCCTACATTGTTAAAGCTAGACGTATGGAACTTTGGGCCAGTAATAGTCATATGGGTGTAGATTGTGCCAACACGTTTAGAATTTTTATCTTACCCTTGGCGTGGAGGTATGGTAAGGGTCACTTTACTTAAATTTCAAATAATTCCGAAGTTGTTGTCTCGCATGTCTGAGAAATGGCTCGTGTGATCAACAACCCAAGTGTCAAAACATTTCTGACTTTAATCTCAAAGTCGTGCCCTAGTGTCTTTTCCTACCCTATATGGACTTGGCCCCTGATAAAAAATAAAACTATTGAGATACCACCAACCCTATACCTGTAGATACACTTACTGGCCATGAAACGACATATTTATACATGCAACTGATATTGACCCTGGGGTCCATCCCTATCACAGGGACTTAGACTCTGAGTCATAACTCAGAAACTATTGAGATTCCCACCATGTAACGATATACGCACTTAGTGGGAATGAAAAAGCTGAAAGTAGCCCCAGGAGTTCGTCCTTACCCCAAAGGGACTCAAACCCTGGGCCTTAGCTCGGAAACTATTGAGATCCCCATCATAAATCTATGTACATATATGTACTTATTGGGCATGAAAATACAAATGCACATATCCAGCTGACATTTGCCCTTGGGCAGTTCTCACCCTCGGGGACCTACCGAAGAGGCTCAGACGTTGGGGTGGAGGTCAAAACGGGGAAGCGCCAAGATAGTAATTTATAAACAGAATTCTACTTTATCAAGCACCAATTAGCATGAAGTAATAATTTTATGTTAACACTTGAAACTATGATCGATATTCAATTCTACATCAGTTTTTCATTTGATGTTTCTTTGTTTTATTTTAAGTTTTCAAGCTGCAATAATAATAATAATAATAATAATAATAATTTAATAACAAACTGCTGCAAAGTCAGTTACTCTCCAACGTGATCAATCCTGCTTCGACTATGTTTATATTTTGCGCATGACTTCGATTGTTGTTCTGTGGTGTATGCAGGATTCTTGTTTGGGTAATGAATGTAAGTAGTAATATGGTGTACCCTGGGATCTAACGGAATTTAACATTACTCCATAGGTCTACAGTGTGGGACACTCTGGGATCAAACGGGAATTTAACATTGAGTGTACATTGTTACATTGTTAGAGGTGGTTGACTTCAAATGGGGATACATGGTTACACTATTAAAAGTGGTTGACCTCAATAATTGAAACATTTCAGGGGTCTAACGGAAATTAACATTACGCCGTAGGTTTACATTGTGGGGCTATCTGGGATCAAACATTAATTTAAAGTTACGTTATCTTCTATTCAATACTTGGTGATCTACTATCCAGCACCCATTCTGAGTACTATCCAACACTCACTTTTTGAGTACTATCCAGCACCCATTTTTGAGTACTATCCAACACTCACTTTTTGAGTACTATTAAACACCCACTTTTAGGTTACTATCCAACACCCACTTTTTTGAGTAATATTCAACACACACCTTTTGGTTACTATCCAACACCTCATGCTTACTATACAATACGCTGTGTATTGTGGCTAAAACACCACACCGACTATCCAACGAAAGGGTAGGATGTAAAAGAAGAAGGATGATATATACATACTATCACACACAAGCAAAGGGTAGGAGTGTTTATACACCCACTATACCCACAAACATACTATCACCCACAAGCCAAAGCAAAGGGTAGTAGTGTTTATATACACACTACACCCCCAAACACAAAAGGGTTTTTAAGTTTTTGTTGGTCGTGAACATAGACATGGACATACATATACAGAGATATACAAGCATAAAGCACATAGATTGGCAATTGTTTTGAGTAGTATCTCTCTTTTCGAAGAGATCTGGGTGGCCATGAAAATGTTTTAACCAAAAATGGGTAACAAGTACCGTACCACATACACATACCACGCCTAGTAAACCTCGTTCTGCACCCTGCACTAACCCCACCTTGACTGGTTCCATCGGCTGATGGCTTGCTTAGCTTCTTCTTCTTATCTGGCACGTTGTCTCTCCTGGACTTTTTTTTACACCTTTCGTTCATGGGTTCTTGTTTCATCTCCTTTATCTGTCCCTGCCTTTATTTCGCCTCCTTAGCCCAAGCTTACTTGATCTTGGCTGTCTCCTCCTTCAGTACTTTGCGAACGAGTTCTTTCCCTGTTCGCAAAGACATCATTTCACACTCAAGATGGCTTGAGTGAGATGGCCAGTACTACCTCATCTGCTCCAAGAGGCGCTCTGTTCTCTCGAACAGTTATTGACGAGTCAGCGATGGGTGGCAAGAAAACATCCCTCCGAGTCTCTACGCTGACGTGAAGAAAAACATCACAAGAGAAATCACGCTGACCTACAAGAAACGATCCTCACTTTTTACACAAACCTACGATCAATGACACATAAATTAATGATACACAATGGGTAGTTAGTGTTTGTACATACAAACTATACCCAGAAACACACTGGGGTAGGGGTTTTAAGTTGTTGTTTGTTTTTTGTTTTTTTTTCGGAGACCGAGACATACATATACATACAAAGACATAATATATTGGCAATGATAGAGTAATATATCTTTTATAAGAGATCTAGATGGCCCTGAAAACGGGCGTTGAGATGTTAACGACGATATTCAGAGTGACTAGGTCTCGCCATGGGTCTTTCTACTGCGCATGGTCATCTCTTTCTGTAGGAGACAGTGACTTCATCTGTCGCCATCTTCCATTCCTCCACCTCTTTTCCCTGTTGTTGTTGCTGCTACTTCCACTGTGTTTTTTCTTCTTCTTTTCCCGTTCTTCTCTTTCTCTTTGGATCTCCTCTCGTAACACACATTCAGTGAGGTCGTTTGCTATCCTAAGAAAAATATTCAGTTTCTTGTCCAGTCTTTTCTGAACAAGAAGGTGTTTTATCCTGGAAATGTGCACCATGGCTTCATTTAATCATCCGATGGTAGACATTGCTGTTGACAAGTCAACGATGGATGGCACGACTGGTAATCGCACCGCTTTATATGTAGGAAGCACAGACATGAAGGAAAACATACCTCAGATTCGGTATGCGGACGTAAAAGAAAACATCCATTTTTCACCAATGAAAAGATTTACAGAAAGAATGTGAAAGAGCATGTTCAAATGAAATTTTTGTTAAAACAAAGCCAACACCATGTGTTTTCTAAATCAACATTTTTTGTTTAATAGGCCCCGCTAACTGAAACATAAACTATGAAGAGAGTGGAATAGGGCTAGTCCCTACCTTTTCGTGTAAAAATACCAAAACATAAAAGATGAACTTGTTTACAAGTTTGACAACGTGGTGGAGTAAGACTAGACTTCCAATGTTCATCAAGTACATAGTCATTTTGAAATCGATGCACAATTCGGTTCTGAGCTAAAGAAAGTATATATCCATAATATTCACGAAACCAACTTTCTATTTTGTCATCGTTTCTAGAGTCATCACGTTCAGAACAAGTTAATAAATATTTTAGGGGAATCCAAGATGCAGAAAATGCACAAAATATTGTCCACACACAATCGAATTTGATCCTTGTAATCTTACATTATTGAATTGAGCAGAAACAGCATTTGTTTCTCATAAAGTCGATGATGTCATCTTCCAGAGGAGGTAATCCATAAGAATCAAAATATTTCACGCTGTGGTCGTTGGGAAAGTAGACGGCTACCCAATGGATTCCTGGGCGATGACTGTTGTCCGTGTTGATGACATTATTTCGAACGTCTTTAGTTTCTCGATGGGGAATTTCATCTTTAGCGCACACCACTGGATTCCAAGAAGCTGTGTACGAACTGTGAGTCAGAAGGTAATGAAGTTCCCAGGTATTCATTCTTGTCACAGGTAACGATAAGTAATAAATTCCCAATTGAATTTTTCCTTGAAAATATCTGTCAAATAAGTCGATGCACGAGAAGTCTCCGTACTCTGTTGCAAGAAAGCTTCGATGCGTTTCGTTACCAAAGAAGTCAATGGAGGTAAGGAATGGTCACTCAAGTCTTTATACCAATCATTCAAAATCTTCTCTTCTGAGATGAGAGTCCATGCATCTTCCAGATACTGTTCCAACTTGTTTTGTTGACTCATCATCAAACGTTTGTCGTGTTATTTCTGACTAGGATGATCGATTTGACAATCATGATAATGTTATCTGGTCAGTTGTTTGATTCTTTCTGCCATGTGATGAGCAAAACATAAGACTAAGTGTTGTTATTGTTCTGGTCATCTTGACATCCTGATTGTATGTTTGTCTTGTTCACTTGAGGTCTGTGACTGGAGTTGTTCCTGATAGAAAACATCCTCTTCGCCTATATCCACAGGTTCCATCATTTCTAATATTCTAAGATAATTTTTCTCCAACTATTGATTTCCAGAGTATTATCGAATTCTGCATACAAGATGACGTTCACTGTGTTCGCTAGAGAAAGTACAAACTGAAGTTCCACACGGAGTTGTCCCGATATTTTATAGGGTGGAAATGTCCTCGTCGCTGCCTTGGTCTGGAGAGAAATCACGTGGCTACTTGTTGGTTCCTAATTGTCATGTGGCTTCAAACCGAGTCAAGTATGATTCAAAGTAATTTTTCTGTGCGAAGTTAGGTTCAAATGGTCTGGTACACGTCCATCTCGTATGGCTCCTATCTTGGACACGCTTAAGCGTTGGAACTCGAAAGGATTTAGATAGATACCGCATTTGAGGGCTGTATTGCTGACAATGGTAAAGAACAAACGTTTTGCAGTTGACCTTTGGAAAACATGATCTTCGGTCTTATATCGGAGTCCAGAGGCAGTGGTGAAGGTTTTGACTTCCAGTCGTCGTGGAAGATACTTGGCTGTTGTTCTGCTCCGAGTTTGATGTCGTTTCCCACTTTAGGTAACACTTCCATACGTCGCACGCAGAGTCTGGCTCCGTCGATGTTCTTTTTATACTAGTTAGCATTAGCTATCAAATGAAACACGGTACTACTTCGATTCAGTCTCAGGCGTACATCCACCCAATTCAACAAATACATGTCCAAAGGCAAACGATTCATCATTTCAAAACCACGGTCTTGTTTGATTTCTTTTGGCGGTCGTTAAATCCAACATTGTGGTCTGCATCATCACCTGCAGTCAAAGATGTGTCGTTGAACTTGTCCAAAGTGTCAGGTTTCCACACCACTGAAGCATCAAAGATGCGTGTACTTATTTTCTTTTACATACGTCAAGAAATTTTCCAGGTACGCTCGGAAAGGATAAGTGTCCATGCTGCTATTGACTAGTTTGTTTTTCAGGTACAAATCCACTTTGCTGAACAACGAATGCACAAAATTGGTGACGGGAGCTGGCATTGGCGTATGGATTGGTGTTGTCTGTTCTGAGAACTTTGACTTTCAGGTACAAGTAACTGTTATTCAGATCGATGTAATCTTCGTTTTGTCGTTGTATTTCGTTTGATACGTGCTGAGGTGGTCAAAGACGACACAGGATGAAAATCTACTCATTGGAATTCTTGCATCGTCATCATCGCTGGTGGCATGGCAAACAGATCGAGTTCTGATTTGGAACAATCTCGGTGCATCATTTTTCTTTTCCTTTTAGTTAGTACTCAGAAACGTTCAATTCTCTTACAGATATTCTTCTTTTCTTATTCTTTTTCTGATCGTGTCTTTGAGGTATGAAGGGTTTCGACGTCTCTTTCTGCCTTGTCCATGCTGTGACGTAGAGGAAGAACTAATGCCTTCGTCAGAAGGTGAAGCGAATTTATAACTGTGTCTAGGCGCCCTAGGAGGTCTTTTTCAGTCTGAATCAACACATTTTTTTCCCTGGTTTCATCAAGGCTTGTTTGGGACTTTGTTGGTCGATGAGTACGTTTTGAAGAAATTCTTTTCCTTTCGTCAAAGCTGCATCTTTTAAAGCATGCAATCATCAAGTGACCATCGGTTTTAAGATAGTTGCTACCGTACGATTACAATTCACTGGAGAATCGTTTTCGAAAATGTAGTTTCACTGTGACTTTTCCTTACGAGAATAGAATATTTTGTCCAAGATCTCCTTTTATACTAATATTGACACTGTTAAAATACGATTTACTGACAGGAAGATAATGAGGATGTACAAATTCTTGATGAATGTGATACGTGTTTCTTCCTTTATCGTAAGCAGCCATGGCAGGGTTTCCACCCAGAATAGCATTAAAACAAACCGGGAGAAAAAGTAATGGACAGCGTTTTGCCGCAGGAAAAATCCATTTTAAGACTATGCGAAATGGCATGGCATGCGATCTGTACACTTCGACGAGCTTTCTCTAGTGCTTTGCCAAACTGGTCTTTGAAAATAGCTGAAATCGTACCCATGAGATGTCGAGCAAAAATATAATATCATGTAGTAATTCTCATGGTATAGATACTCAGTTGAGGATTGGTTAGCGATGCTTTATTTGATTCGTAAATATGAGAATCATTTTTGTCCAATTGTTCGTGGCTTGTTCGTTGAGGATATCAACGATGAACGTGTTTTGATCCTCAATGATATTGATGACTCGAGTAGGATGAATAATTTTACCAAATCTACTTTCCACTGAGCTTCGTGATCCAATTATAGATTGAGGGAATTTCGCCGTGAAACAACATAATTTGTTGTTGGGAAACACATCCATATAACTGTCACTGGTTAATGTTAAATAAAATTGGATATTTGTAGTGCGATGGTTCTGGTCTCCGAAGAGTCATTCGTTGTCAAAGGATGATTTTCTAAAACGGGTTCCAGGGGAGGAATGCTGCTGTGATTGGAAGAGTGGTGACTGGCGTTGGTGGCGAGGCTACCATTGATGTTATTGTCAACGAAGGATTGGGAAGAAGATAACCCAAAACAAAATAGTCCACGATTGTTTATCTCTATGTTGGAAACTTAAATTTGCAATGGCTGTTCCGATGACACAACCCACAACAAAGATCTGGCAGAAAAAGACGATTTGATTTTTAGGGACACGTTCTCCACACCACACCCACAGGGGTTGTTTTTGCAGTTCTTGAAGAGGTGAAGTCGGAGAAGAAGATGCAGCTGTGTTTAGCGACATGTTGGTAACTTCTACTTCTTATAGTCGATGACATGTGAAGCAGCAATCCAAGAATTGAAACAGAGTGGATATCCTTTCCAACGAACTTTCACTTCTTGAAGTCGACGTTTTCCCACTTAACGTGTTCTTCGATTGAGAATGCTTTCGAAATTGTACAAATCGTCTTCTTTCTTGGTCAATCGTTGTAACTCAGGCAAGTAAAAAGTTCCTTTTAGCCCGTCTTCGTTCATATCTTCCAATTTATAGACACGAGGACCACGTCCACACACTTGTCCTGTGACATGAAACAGTTATGTGCCCAGTTAGGTAAAGTAACCTTTGTCAAAAGTGCGCTTATTTTTTCCAATGCGAACCCAGTCTCCGGTGTTTAACACTTCTTTCTTCGTTTCCGGACTCTGCCGTTCCAAACAATGGATCAAACGCGGTTACTTCGTTTTCAGGTGCCACTTCTTTTTGTACAGATCCGAGGCTACGATGGTGCGATTCATTGTAAGCTTTGACTAGACGTGGTAACTCGTCGATGTATGTAAGAGTATGTTGATGCTTACAATATTTCCAAATATGTTCTTAAAAAAGTTCTTTCAAAACGTTCCACGATACTAGCTTTCGTTTCAGGATTTTCAGTGGTGAAAAAATGAATGTGTCTTTTTTCAGATCTTTTTGAAAAGTTTTGTTCAGAAATTCGGTTAGCCATCGTAGAGGGTGTCGACCACTTTGTTTCAAGACAAGTTTTAAAACTCGTACTAACTCTGAACTTGTTTGACAAATCAAAGGAACTACCCAAGCTGAGTTTGAAAACAAGTCATTGACACAAAACAAATATTTGTAAGCTCGATTGTATGACGCTAAACGACAGACATCTGCTAAATCTGCTTGCTATTGATGATCGATTCCTGGTACTTTTGTTTGAGTTCTGGAACAGTTTCGTCGAAAATGTTTGTTTAACGTGTACGTCGATTGTTCTTGTAATCAGTGTCGTACATCCTGCAGATTTTGAGTTTGGTTTTAGCTGCACGATACAATTTTTGAATTCCACAGTAGTCAGCTGCATGAGCAGGATTGCAGTAAATGCTGACTAAAAGTGTCTCCATGTGGTTGCTGTTGTTGCTGCTCCTCAGTAAGTTAGCCAACTACCAATGCTCTTTTCCTCGTGTGGTATTTTTTTTGTGGATTGCAGTGGTTTACGTGTCCGAAGAACAGTAGGAGTAAAAGATGCCTGCACAAGGGGAGATCGGTTGTTGTTTGACTTCTTTCTTCACTTCTTTCGTTTTTTCTTCTTCTGGCAAGGGTGTGGACATCATATTTTTGATCCAAACAAGCGTTGTCAACTTGCGTATTGTTTCAACTGGTGGAGTTTGATACTCTTCTTCTTTTTCTCTTTTCTCTGTCATCCCCGTAGCCGTGTCTGTCATCCTCTTTGGAGTTGTTGCTACTTTTTTTTTCTCAGAACCGTTTCGTATGAAGCTTTCTGGTAAACGAGTTGAAGACATTGCAATATATGTCCGTACCAGTGCGATTCTTCTGTTTCTGAAAAATCTGTTTGATCCATGAAGGTTTGTAATTCATGTAAGTGTGACATCTCGGTAAGATTAGGATTAGGAGGTAAATGTGGTGTCCGTTGTTCGTTCCAACAATGGAGTTCTATCCACCGTTTGTCAGGAACTAAAGTTTATTTTCGACCTTCCATTAGATCCAAGGATACAAGTGTGATGTCTTTCCAGAAAAGTGTGTCCTTTTGTATCTTCTTCTTCATCATCTCATCACTCCTCCTAAAAGGGGCTCAGCAATCGATCCTAACAAAGGAGCAGCCGTTTTTAACAACTGTCCTATCAGCATGGGAAGAAATCCTCCTCGTTGAACGAGCATTGTTTTCTTTTGAGTGCTGGGCATTTCATTTTTCATCATTTGGTGAAAAATGTGACGATGTCATCCTAATCGCTATTTTTTGTATTTTGATCAAAGGTACTGTTTCTTCAAAACTTTCAAACAACATTCACACACGGTATCGATAATTTCTTAAGGTGCATTTGAATGATTTGTTTTCGTATCGTGGTATTGGATTTGGTCAGTACTGACAAGACATCCCAATGTTTAGCTAAACAAGGAGGGAGTCTCGTTTTTCCATTTTTTGGAAGAAGGTTTGTTTTGAGGTTGACGATGATGAAGTTTCTAAGATCTTTCTTTCAGGAGGGAAAAAAAGAAGTGAATCTTATCCAACATTTCTTTCTTATACTGGAATTCGTTTCCACTGATTGTCGGAATGTCGTATCAACTTGACTTTAGGTTCTACTGGTGTTCTCAACGGACTAAATCTTGCTACATCTTGTTTGGACAAATCCAGTGAACTTTGTTACAAGCTTGTTATGTCTTGTACTTTTGATAGGAAACTTTTTGGCAGCAGCAGAAGCTAGAGTAGTAGAAGACCTCTACGGAGTAGAAGTGTCTTTAGAAATGGGTTTCCATTTTTTCATAAAATTGGGAAACACTGGTCTTAAATCAGGTTCGGTAGGCATCATCATTAATGGAGGAGAAGTAGAAGTAGTGGCAGGAGAAACCGTCACCGAGCAAGATGTTCTTGAATACGTGCGCGTTCTAGCGGCAGTACCTCTCCTTTTTGCAGGTGACGTTTTTAATAGGGGTTTTTATTCTTCTTCTTAGAGTGTGAACTTGCTGTACTTCTCTTCTGCTTGGTCTCGCTTTTAGATAGTTTGACGTTTTATCTTTAGCATTAGGATTCCATTTTAAAGGTGAACAAATAATGACACCTCCTAAAGATCCACGTCCACCTGGTTTCAAAATGATTTGCTTTTTTATTTGAGTATCATTCTTGGATCAGCTAGTTGTGACAAGGCAGCTTTTTAAAAATGTATATAAAAACCGTTTTGTTTGATCTGGTATGTTAATGAAGCCTTTCAGTAACTGACGTGCTATCAAAGTAAACCATGGTAACACTTCTTTGAGATTAGCTTTTAACAAATGTGAACGTACTTGTCATTTGTTTTAGCGACTGATGGCATAAAGTACACGAATCAATTTGGTAGGAGGATGAGATTGAAAGGAAATCGTGCTGAAGACTTTTAAAAAGAAAAGAAGTGAATTATGTTTTTTTAATAGTTATTTTGCTTTAGACAGACGAAAACGTGGAAGGTGACATGTAAATGACTGGACCTCCTTCTTGACACCAATCTTGAGACAAATCCGTACGAAATATCAAATAATCGGGAGTGGTAGGTTTTAAATCGATGAGTAAATAGCCATGTGACAGTTGATTGCCATCGTCATACGCATAATTTATCCAAGGTGTTCTTTATTGTGTGGCTAACACTTGAACTTGAGATTTGTCTCTTGGAATTTTAAACAACACCACATACTGTGCATTGAGACTGATGGTGTGATGCGTTTTACTTTGAAATACATGTTGAGTAATGTAAATAATACTTGCATTACGATGATGTCCTTTTCGTGTAAACCAAAGTTTAAGTTCTTGTCTTCTTCTAATATGTCATCGAAGATGACAAGATATGTTTGACTAAAGTCAGACACGATCTCATCGTCTTCGCGAAGAATTTCTTCTACAAACGAAATAGATTCTCCTTGACTTTCTTCCAGAATCGTGTAAGCCGATTGCCACTCTTTGTAACATCATACGATACGTTGTGCAGGACGATTGAACAATTTTGGCTTGTGTTCAATAACAGGTTTCACAAATTTTGCTTTGCCTGAACCACTTGGTCCAGTAATCAACGTGTTAAAGGGATGGCAAAGATACAGTACCTCCCAACTTTGACAATTTAACTTTTCGCGTATCATTGTGAGAATAGAGGATGCAACCATATCACTTGTGTTTAGAATTCTGAGATTCCATTAACGACCCAAGACATTTTATAAAGTTTATACTTTTAATTTGTCATGGTGTAACACAGACAATAAATATTAAATTTCAAAAACACACAAAGTTCATGTTTTTGATCAGTCACACACAATGTCTTTGGCATTGTGAGTTACCTCTTGTGTCCAAGTGTCGAATCACGTACATCATTTCAGTCGTAAATCTGTTGGTGTATCCAACTGGCTATAAACACTTCTTGGTAAGTATGAAGAGTTGATAAAGTACGACAAATCTCTTCTTCACACGGAGGTACACAACTCGTATTCATCACTATTTGCAACACTTTTAACACAGTGAGTTGTTCGTGCACAAATAAAGTTTTGGCGGTCATGTCTTTGCATGTACTGTTCATATAAATTCGCCACAAATAATCTGCTGGTAAAAGAAATCCAAGAAATGTAGTGACTAAACCACCCTCCCCCCCCCCCCCCACACACACACACGTCGCCCAAAATTCAATGGAATCGTCTCGTCTTGTAGAATCAGTTCTTTTAAACATACTCCTGAAATGTCTTGAACACTGTCATTGACTTCCTTCCATGGAATTAGGTGTAAGACTAATGACAAAAGTCATGGCATGGTACGTCTTATAATGTCATAGCAGTTTATCAATGTCTGACCATTTGAACATTTCCAAAGTAATCAGTCGTCGGATAAAAACGATTAAAACGTGTATGCCATTTCGGATGCAATTGTTCTTTGCGTTTCACTTGAATCTTGACAAAACTCTCTGTAAATGCGTTCTCGCAGATCCAAAGGTAAAATACTAATCCTCTCCTCTTCTAAAGTATCTGATATGAGGAACATATTTTGGACCGACCAAAGAAAAGTAGTGACAGCACAGAGACCATCTGGAATGTTCCATGTAAACTGTATCTTTATACTCCCATTCGCGAAGGTTCACACCAGAGCTGAAACACTTAACTTTATCTTCTTCTTCCAAGTAGTCAAACCCGGCTCTGGCTAAATATTTATTACCAGGTCTTTCCATATATTTAGGCCATTTCGTTTTGAAGGCCTGGAATCGACTTTCAGAATTACAATAATCAGGCAAAGCTACGGGAAACTTGTATTCTTCTTTACTTTGTGATTTTCTATGAAGTTGTTTTGGTGGTATCCAGCGTAGTTTGTGAATGGTGCATGGATGAGATCCATAGATGGGCACACGAGCAACATCGCTTTTGATAGTAGAGCGGCAAGGGTATAGCATCGCACTCAAGTTCACTGAACTTGGAGTCAGCAGTGGGTTCATCACACGGTTTTTGTGTTGAGCTCATCGTTCTAGGTCAGCGGCTGTGGTCACAATGATCTTTCTTTGTTTTCTTGGCACTTTTTATACTGGAGAACGGTACCAACACGGTACTGTGTTGTGATCGGTGGAAAGACCAAATAAAGGTAGCGACTGCACAGAAACCATCTGGCATGTTCCAGGATATCCGAATATTTATGGGATCGTTACACAACAACTGAAACACTGTACTTGGCATCCTTGTCCTACGTAGGCAAATTCTGCTCTGAATAAAAAAGTGGGAGTGGTTAATCTATTCGTATGTGTAGGCCATGTTTTGACGTGTTCAGTCTACTGTCAAAATCGAAATAGTTAGGCATGACCACAAGAAATTTATATTCTTTGAAATTGGAGTCTGCAGTGGGTCCATCACATTGTTGTTGTGTCGAATTCATCATTCTTTGTGAGTGTCTATACTCAAACTGATTTTTCTGTCGGGGAACTTTTTTATTCTGGAGAATGGTACCCGTACGGTAACGTGTTGTGATCGCGGAGTCGCACTCGTTTCTGGTAGACGATCTGATAACACTTTTTCCAAGGGTAGACTGACAATCTCGTGATTGGGCAAACGTACAATTTTGTGAGGATCCAACATTTTCACGCAAAAGGCTTGATCTTGACCTGACTTTAAGGCCTCTTATAAGACGTCACAGTTGACCACTTGACTGGAACGATAATTCAATGTCAGTCCTATTACTTTACATTTGGTATGAAGTTGTTCTTGTTTGCCTCGGTACTAGTAACCGTATTTGTTTGGTCCACTTGTTTGCCTCGGTACTAGTAACCGTATTTGTTTGGTCCACCACTGGCAAAACTCAAAATAATGTCTTCGGAATGTTCATCGGTCCAAGCTCCTAAACTTTTGTCTTCATTGTAAGGGTGATAACTTCCAGAGCAATCTATGTACATGCAACTCTCTGTGTCAAAGTAAAGTACTCTATCTAATAAAGGTTCCATGACAGTATACAATCTTAAACGGGCATTGACTATCACTTAAGCAGCAATGATGACATTACCAAACTCGTCGGGTGGTACAAACTCTGCGACTTCCTCGTAATCCGCGAAAATCTAAATTTTCACGTATGATTTCCACGTGTTTAATAAGCTTTCCTTTATCACCGATGAGTTGAAAGTATCGACTTCGATCTACCAAGTATCCCGTCTTTGGCAATATCGGAACTTGAGCCAATTTTCCCCACAAAAAATTCAGCATGACATTAGCAAACGATCGTCTTCCTTGGTTCTTTTTCACGTGTTCTAAAGTAATGCTTTCTAAGGATTGGTACCGTTCTTTAAATACTTCTTTGTATTCTGGGGTCTGACACCAAGAATAATAGCCGCTAGCTTCTTGCTTCCGTTTTAGAAATTCATCGATGTAGCCTGAAAAAAAAATCCCTTCACTGGAGTCGTCGTCATCCTGTTGGTATTGTTCTGTGGTAGGACAGTGCCAAATTTTGTAAACTTTTAACAAGCAGTATCCGCGATCGAGAGCATGAAAGAATTCGACACTCACCCGCATTCCTGTCAAAGCTTGCTCTTGATCGTCATGGCGACAAGAATGGTCATGATTACATGTTTCAGTACACGTACGGCATGAAGTAAACATAAATTTTCCGTGGCAATGATGAAGCAAAACAAGATCGTGCAAGTTCGTCGGTGGCAATACTTTGAATTTGATCAAACCTTCGTATTGGTGAATATGTTCCACGTCGATGTGTTTTGTCAAAATTTCAGGATGATCGGTGAGAAATCGAGCATATTTACACACTCAAGGACAGAAGGTACGCACATCCATGTATTTGATTTGCTCTTCTTAAGATTCGTCCACTTCGTACAACAAGTGTGTAGCATTATATCAGACAATGTCAGTAAAACATCCCTAGGAGTATAGTGATTTTGTTTCCCATGTAACATATATGTACATGATTAAAAAATCGATAATGGATCCGGATGTACTGCCTAGACATGCGCATGGGATTCTTTTGTAGGATCTACAATGAATAAGAAACTATGCAGTGGCTTGCAAACTTGAAACGTTTTTTTTGTTTGTTTGTAATTAAATGTTCAAGGGTTCTGTTAACAAACATGTTGTTTAAAGATAAATACTGTAGTTTAATGAGTTGTTTTTTTTATCAGCATTATCAGTAAATGAACCTGATGTGTAATATTGTGTAATGTGCACTGTAACTAATTCTCATTAACTTCTGCTCTTTTCCTAGCGATTCCACATTTGATCTGAAAATTTTAGACACATGCTTTAATAAAAGAATTAACATATAAATCCTACTAAACAATCCTCTTAAGCAAAGATGAGGTAATATATAATTTAATTGGCAATGGTTGTCCCCTTGTCAATGACAGCCACATGCATGTTCGTTTACACGTTTACCGATTTTGTAAACGTTTACAGGTAGTAAACGAAACTAAGCCGTTTACACGTGTAAACGTTGCAGCCTTAGTATATATCGTGTGAAGAAATATGCCATACTGCTTACTGATTGATCGTTTACCTTCAGATATGGTGTTTTACGGCAAAAACAAGTGCGCATGGCTAAAACCAGGGAGCACGAAGCCGTTTGAAAAATTGTGTGAATGAGCACTGTTGCATGTACGCGGCACAAATTAGGCGGGGAAATAAATATTAAAACCTTAGAAGTGTGGCGTGTGGACGTGGGCCGCTCTTGGGATCTGCACGCGTTGTGGTGGTAATTACATGGCAAGAAACATGAAACAAAGAGTACAAGGCGCGGAGGAAGTTTAACAGGTTCATTGCCGAACTCTAGGCCTCACAGAAAATCCAATTAGAGGTTGTGGGTAAACTGTTATCAATCCTGTGACACAACATAATGTCTACTATCGTATATTTGAATGAGTTGCTTCGCAGAGGGCTAATAACACAAATTGAATATGATGATGTGCTGGACGCACTTTTGGTGAGCAGCGGATAGTTTCGTAAATTAAGGCTATAATGTAACTTTTTCAGCTATTATTGTTTAATAATTAAAGATATTTGTGAATGAGGTGTTTCTGGCTTGTGGTTTGTCTTGAAATGTACACCTTACATAGTTACTTCACAGTATCTAGACAGTGAAATACCAATAGTCGGCTAGGAAGCAGAGCTAATCACCCATAGCAGTAGAAACGTGGGTTCAAGGCAAGTAGAATAGTTCAAAAAACGGCCGGGATCTCAACTATTTTCAGTTGCATCAATCTGTTTAGTACACAATGTTTTTCAAACTTATCATATAGGGAAAGAGCAAGCATTTACAATGTTAGCAAAAATGACCTTCGAACATGAAGAAATAATGTGTAAATTTGGGACCGATGTGCACAAACTTCTTTTGCTATGAGCTCCCATTGGCTTGTCAGGTCAGGTCAATGATATTCTTATGTTTTGATTTATTATAGCGATCCAAAAATATGGACCTTTTGGTCTAACTCGCGGGCTCTATTGTTTATTAATTTTTGTATTGGACATGTTGATGCGTCATCAAATTTGTGCATAAAAACTGTCCCTCATTAAAGTAATCGAGACGTTTGGTGTGCTTGCGGGAGTACTCGGCCTGCGCAGCTTCGAGTTCTTCCAGCGCCCTGTCGTGGCGGATATGTTCCGGGTCGGTATAATTTGTGCTTAACATAGAAAATAGGTATTTTGAGCCGGTGAACGCGAGGGCGTTGACAACAGCACCGCCAAGCGTGAATAGTTGTCATTATATTCACTTGATGATATTAGCAGGAATGATGCCTTGTTTAATTAGAATATCCTTCGTCCAGAGGCTCATCACTACAATGCCTATGACCTTTGCACCGTCTTCGAGGTCGAGTCTGCCCAGGTCGGCTGGTTTCATCTTGATTACTATTTTTATTTTAGCAGTCATCGAATATCCCACAGTTAGGCCGCTCAATACGGCTTCGTGGTAAACGAGGTTTCTGAGGTCCTTGGTGTACGATGGTGTAGACATCTTGCGCTGTTTTTAACAAGTTTATTTTGCACACACTACTATTCCATATAAAAGGGGTCAGACGTATGTCTAGTAGATGCTGCGGGAACCTGCGGTGCTGGCTTGCCCCTAGACGCTGCTTTATGAGCTGCTCTTGGAATCGCACTTGCGCTACTGGCGCGCCGAATGAGGTGTAGAGAACTTCAGCTACTAAGCCAGGTCGCCCCAAAGAACATAAGAAGTCTCCTACTGATCTGCCGAATCGGCGTGCGTGTAGGCGATCTCCGTTTTTTTTCTCCGCCCGGCGCTGTTTCATCATTTAGACAACTCTTTTACCAGCAACAACTCTACCTGGGTGTTTAACCTTGGTGATCTGTGTCGCTTCCTTAGCGGGTAGAACAGTTGGTTGTGCTTGGCGCATCCATCGTCGGTGTACTTGCAATTTCTTTTTGTTTTTTCTCAAAACCGACAGGCTTGTCGGTAATTGTGCCAGTTGAAATAAGTGCTAGTACAGCACGGTACCTAAAATAAAAGTGGCTGCTGATGTTCGACAAAGAGGTCTGGATGATTGGATCCTTGTCCAAGTCACTCGCAAGACGTTTGCGGTTATGTATAGGCAGAAAGTGGCTTACTACTGTTAGGTACAATCCGAGCAGTGACGATCCCAGCGAATCAGTCATCGTAGCGCCAAGTTTAGCCTCGTATCTGGCATAGGTCTTTGCAACCTCTTCGTCGCTCATCTCTGCAAGACCCGCATAGGTAAGAGATCGGCCTGTGTATTCTTTTGCTTCGACAGAAGCCACCAACTCGTATAGGCGGTCACGCTGCTCTGCTAGTGTTCATTTGTCACAGCATACGTCGGGAATCGCGTGAGTTACTTTAGCCGGCTTGTCCGTTGCTGAAATCAACCCATATCGTATCTCGTAAAAAGCCGTATCACTTACAACAACATTCATGGTTCTTATGAAGTTCTGGATATGGTTAGTTGAGCACTTAGCTCTAAGTAGCATATATATAAAATAGGTTAAGGCACCAAGTGTTATAGTGTGGCTGGTGGCTTAGAAATATGAAGCCATCACATTACACTGTAGGGCGTGGACAAACTGGTAGGACACTGTTGGGACTGTGCGCATGAGTTACTTGCCAAAAGTCTCCTTTCTGAGAAACTCATAGGCCTCTGCTCGACGCTTGGCTTCAATGATATTGTTTTCTCTTAGTGTGTCCACAAAATAGGATTCGTCTTTGTAGTACAAGAGGGCTATCCATGACGTCTACTCGCGGAAGTCAGAGCCAACGGAGTTGTTCTTTTGATTGATAACCCGCGCGGGCCGCCATCTGGCGAGCCTGACTGGGCGACATAATTGTTGAATATGTGGGTCAAACTTCCCAATTCACATCTACTTGGAGGATGTCGGATATGTTGTAAAAGTGGTAGGTAAATAACAAATCAATGAATGTAATAAATTAATGTATATTAAAAGGTGTACCGTATATGTTTCCAGAAATTCATATGAGTGTCTGGAGAGTGTTTCTTTGAAAGTCGAATGTAGATGTTTTTTCCAACAGTGTGAGAATTGTTATTAATTTTGGTTACAAATGACCATAAAATTGATACGATGCAGCATTTTTGGGACTTGGCCTCAACAATCACGCTGTTTCATCATTGTTGTTTTTTTTATAAGTATTTGTTTCTTTTGTTAGTGTTTTATGCGGTAAATGAAAACTCGTATGATCTATGTAGCTTAGCTATAGCGTAGGTTTTAGATAATATCAATGAGTTTAGTAAACGATTCCTCAAAAATTACTATGACGGTGACAAATATACCACGCGAAAAACTATGTATCGTGCTATTTTTGAATGGCCCACTCCTCATAGCGCTTCCAGTGCTTTGATTTTTTTGGGTTGTGTTATTGAAGGTTGTTTAAATAACCGCGGCTAAAACATAATTGTAAATAAACAGATTTTTTTTTTAAAATTCTGAAGGAAAAATTGCACATGAATAAGTAACACGCAAATTGCACTGAATAAGCTTCAGTGATGAGTACATCTATTCAGGAAAGTAAATATGAAGTCCTGTTGACAGAAATATAAATAAAAAATATATGAAGAAAATTACAAATAGTTCATTTAATGAAAATTTAACAACTGTTCTGTTTATTATATATTTTGGCTTGAGTCGGGTCTAAATGAATAGTTCGGATATCGAACGATAAGCTCCGCCCACTTAGTTACTGATACTCTGGCTCACAAGCTATCGTCAAAATGGCGGATTCAGTAGCCTCAGCAACAGATTCATTGGTAAATATTCCCGACAATATTTCTGAAACTTTCCTACCTGATTGCAAGAATCTTTAAGATCGTGTGTTAAAGAAAGGCTTGAACTACTACACACAAGGATATATTCATGAAATTTGGATTTTCAATGACGAAAATCAGGTGAAAGTTGCAACACGTTGTTGGAGGTCTATGAGAAAGAACGAATATCCTCACAAACTTCAAGTAGACATTTCGCTAGAATAGGACACAATAACAGAATCTTTCTGTTCTTGCAAAGTTGGGTATGTTTGTTAACTAAATCAGAATTTCTAGTATGACTTCAGTAATGTTTTTTTTTTTTTTAATTTAAAATAAAGCTTTCGTTATGTATTCGCACCCGTTAAATTGTTAAATGTACATGTATAATTGCCATGTAAGAATAAAAAACCAAGTACTTTTTCTTATCTACGATAAAAAATGTATTTATTATCACTTAATAATTTAATTATGTTTAGGAAATATATTAAAGTTACAATAAATAAATAAACAATTTACACAAAGTTTCCTGAGTGATTGAAGAGAGTATTTTACGTTCTTTACGCCGAGTTAACATGTAACTTCAGTTGGACGGATACAAGCATTTTATAAGGGTATCATTGATAAACCAGTAAATATAAATTATTTCAGATCCATGTAAAACGACCATTTAGCATAATCTCTTGAAAAATAAAGAAATAATAATGGCACGTCGAAATAAAACAACTACAGGCACGTTGGCGGGGTTACATTTGCATCCACTTTTACCTTTGTTTGATAATTACTGTGACGCGTTTTATCTTACTTAATTGATGTCATATCATTTTGCAGATGTTATAAAATCAGTAATTTGTGAGATAAGTTTTATTTTAAGTCAGCATGACAAAAATACAATAAATGGCAGAACATAGCTTGCTGTTATTTATAGTCTCAGGCCTAATAAAGACAAAATAAATATTTTATTACAGTTTCACCTCTTCATAAAGTTGACATATTTTTTAAAAAATCCATAATAAAAATTCTTTAAAAAAAAAATTCAATTAAAAATTTTAAAGTAAAAGATGTCATGATCCAAATTTGCAAGTTTAGATACTGAAAAGAATTAGGGCCATTCCAGAAATTAATATACAGGGTGGAGATGGTTTCAAAATCCCACAACCCACATTATTTTATAAAAATTCTTCAAGAAAAAGAACCTTGTGCCAATCAGCCATTTAGTTGTTGCCAGACCATTAGAGAATAGAAAAATAAAACCAGTTTTTTTGTCAACTTTACGCCAATTACAAGTAAATGCTCGATTTTGAAAATGTTAGCAAAATCAACACTAACGAAGTATGATGCAGGATTCCAATATTCCAAATTTAATTTAAAAAATCAAAAACAATCCAAGGTAATAAAAAGACAAAAATAAACAACACGTACTGGCAGAGGAGTTATCGCCAGCGACCAGTTACCGCCAACGTCATATTTCAGGCGCTCACGTGCGTTTTTTTACGCTAGAAAATAAGAAAGTAATCAAGCGTTTTCTTTTGTTTGTGAGCAAATGTAGTGAATAGCAACGCGTAACTACGCAGTGAATTCAATGTCTATTTTTGATTGGTCAAAAATAATTAATATGCCCAGTTTGATTGACAGGTTGGAACTATTCATTCAGTATCCCAGTTTATGTGAAATAACTTTTCCGGGATATAATATCATTGACAAGAGTCTCACATACATCTTCATCAGCAAAACGCTCAAAATCAATCCCTCTTCTAAAAATAATGGATTATGCAAACACCTTTATCACCCAGACGTATTGTTGAAAAACCGAAAGTAACACCCAAAATCTGTGATATAAATGTTGTGAGTCTGACAATTTGTTCAACCAGTTTACATAATTTTTGCAGATCAAAAGCTAATAATGCTATCTTCATGTTGGATTAAGGTCATACGAACACAAGTGATTATCATTATGACGTGGGTGTAAATGGATTTGTCTCCCAGTTGTAGCGGAAATGGTTCATCGTCAGTTTCAAATTCAGGCTTGACACATATGCATCGGTTGCATTAAACTTTCTAAACTTGTACACGGTATGCAGTAGTACTACAGGACTCACGGTACTAAAACAGCTCCCATAGTAAACCTATGGAAGCATCATGATATTAAAAATTCAATAACGTGAAATTTCTGAATGCCCATGATCAAACATATTTATCGGTATCGACATATCCTTGATGCAAGCTTCTCTGTAGAGAAAAGTATATGAGCCGCAGCATTTTCTGGATCTTCATATGTTTTCAATTCGGAATCAACGAGTCAGGTGCTAATTTCAGTAATGAGTTTTCCAAACTCAAGTCTGTAAAAGGACTGAAATTCCATCAAAAAAATACGGTCTCTATTTTTTTCGGTTACAACTAGGTTAAACTCTCAAAAGATTCTTTTTACTAAAACTTTGCTTTCATTATCAACCAATCCTGGCCAGCCAAACCCATATATACTCTATCTTCACCCATTTCTAGACTGGTTCCCATTCTTCCATAAAATTAGTACCATGAGTCCTACAATATAAGACATGCCTCCCCCATTACATGTATCAGGGTCGACGTGTCCCCCCCCCCCCCCATTACATGTATCAGGGTCGACGTCGTACACTGTAGGACTATGTATGCAATAGCCTGAAATTATGCTGTTTAATCAAAACGATTGTAAACTCAAGCTTTTTTCTGATCTGCACATTAGGCTTAGAGCTGACAGATGTTTATGTGTAAACCACTGATGATGTGCATGCCGTATGTAGATCATCTTGTGATTGTTTCATTGTGATTGTCTCTGTGCCATTTACCTTTTAAAATATCACATGATTCAGTTTTCTAAGACATATCTTTGCTGAATACATTTGGCAATTTGGGTAAAGGATCCTTTGGATTGTCATTTTATTTCGTACTTCTCCATGTATGTATATGATGAAAAATGAATGATGCAACTGGACATGTGCATAGGATGCTTTTATAGGGTGTACAAAGACAATAAGAACCTGCAGTGGCTTACAAACTTGGATTGCGTTTCATTAAAATAAAATGTTATTCATCAAAGGTTCTGTTAACAAACATGTTTTTCAAATGTAAAGAATGTAGTTCAAAGACATTTTTGTTACCATTATCAGTAAATCAACACTGATGTTTACTGTTGTGTAATGTGCAGTAGAACCAATTCTCATGAACTTTGAATTTTTCCTAGTGATGCCACATTTGATTTTAAAATCATCTATAGTTTAAGAAAAGAATTAATAGAAAAACCTTACTAAACAGCGATATAAAAATATATAATTTACTTGTAACCAGTTGTTCCTTTGTCACTGACAGCCACATGCATGTTTGTTTACAGTTATTGATTTTGTAAACATTTACAGTCAGTAAACTAAATTAAGCTATTTGCATGTGTAAATATTGCAGCCCTAGAAATGGGTAGTAAGCATATATGGAGAACTAATCTGTTGGATTAAGGGTTCAGTATTTATTTTTGAAAGTAGTGTCCCATGGACAAGTGACTTTGAAAACTATTTGACAAGCTCCAAAACCATTTGTACAGGAGTTTTATTGCTAAAAATGCCAATTAAAAGGAATAAAGACTAAAACTAGTTTTGTTCATGTTTTTTATTTAATCAATAACAACCTTTTACATCAGATTTTACATTCTCGGGCTATCACGAAGTGACACTCTTCTTTTTGTCATTGAAATCAACCACTCCTGTACTATTTTTAGATTATGTCAGGTTTATTTCCTCTCTGGATGTGCATACAATTTATATATCATTGTTCAAAATTAACAATACCAATGTTGTCAGTTTTAATCCACTTGTCCAGAGGACAGGCACTTTGTAAATGAAAAAACTGCTTGTCACCTGTGAAAATTACTTGCAGTTGCCAGCTGGACAAACAGCGAAACTGAACCCTGTGATTTCAACTGAGAGTTGTTGTTTTTATTGTATTTTTATTGTTCACCCAAGTCAATGAATGTGGACAATAAAAATCCAATTAAAAAAATAACCCTCATTTGAAATCCCTGAAGGGATTAAAAGAGGACATATCACATATTAAAAAAAGAATAAGCACAGATAAATGAAATATGATTTTCCCAATCCCTATCACAGAGGCCTGTAACATACTTCACACACAGCCACAGTACAGGGGCCTGTAACATACTTCACACACAGCCACAGTATAGTGTACCTGTAACATTCTTCACACCCAGCCACAATACAGTGTATATTGTGACTGTGTGAAGTATGTTACAGCCCCCAGTACTTTGGCTGTGTGAAGTATGTTACAGCCCCCAGTACTTTGGCTGTGTGAAGTATGTTACAGGCCCCCAGTACTGTGGCTGTGTGAAGTACGTTACAGCCCCCAGTACTGTGGCTGTGTGAAGTGTGTTACAGACCCCTGTACTGCGATTATGTGAAGTATGTTACAGGCCCCTGTACTGCCTATTTTTATCTCTCTGGACTAGACTTGTCTGATTATCAAAGTTGTTACCCAACTGACACAGTTCTAGTTTTCACTGAAAATACATAGGCAGGGGATCTACATTTCATTTTAGAATCTAAGATGACTACCTGTAAGCTTACGTTTAAAGGATACCAAGTTGGAAGCTTTGGCAACTATAGCTGGCAGATTATTAAACAGGATTTACAAAGTGACATTTGGTTCTGAGGTATCAAGGCTTATATTTGCATATTTTTTAAAAAACTTTATTCTTCATTAATTCCAAAACATTATCTAAAAGCTTTGATTACACATCCATTTAATCTTACATGGTTGATCTGACATTTGATACAGATGTTCAATCCATATTTCCATGTCACACACCCGTTTAATCTTACATGGTTGATCTGGCATTTGATACAGATGTTCAATCCATATTTCCATGTCACACACCTATTTAATTTTACCCTGGATCATCTGGCATTTGATACAAATGTTCAATCCATATTTCCATGTCACACACCTATTTAATATTACATGGTTGATCTGGCATTTCATACTTATGTTCAATCCATATTTCCATGTCACACACCTATTTAATCTTACATGGTTGATCTGGCATTTCATACAGATGTTCAGTCCATATTTCCATGTCACACACCTATTTAATCTTACATGGTTGATCTGGCATTTCATACAGATGTTCAGTCCATATTTCCATGTCACACGACTAGATTGGAACTATTTTGGTGTTTTCTCTGATGTAAGCTCGTTCATATTTTTTGATGCACCAGATCATACTTTTATAAATCCCAATTTATTTTGAATTTCATTCTTATAGTAAAGCTAAAAATATTTAGAAAGCATGAAAGAGGGAGTATGTAATAAATACAAAACCGCATTTGTGTTTTGTTTTGAGTTGGGAGAAAGAACTCATTTAATATGGCTTATGAATACATCTTTGCATGATGGCCTCGACATATCCCTATGTCATATCAAACTTGTTCTTTTCACCGACTAGGAACAAAACAGTTATGTAGTTCTTTGTATGTATTTCATGTTTATGATGGGTCAGATATTTCATGGTGTGCTCAAAAAGGGGAAGAAAATGGAGAACCTGGGTGAAACTAGGCCAGTAAATCTCTCAATAATGAAATGTTTATTCTGATGGTTGTTATTTAGACTGGAAGAAGGGGAGGGGTTTGAACCTCTTGAACCCCCTCTAAATCTGAATATTTTAAATTGATAGCTGTTGTTAAAGATACTTTACAAGATGCATCAAGTAAACTTAACTACCGTAAATGAAAAATTTAAAGAAAGCTATATACAGGGCTCTCAATATAGTTTCGATGATGAGGAATCCTGGACTCTTCACTCATGAAACTCAGGAGTCCCCAGAATATTTCTGAGAGTTCCTGGCATAAACTTGGGAGTCCCTCACTTTCAAAAGGATAAAAAGGAAAATGAAAAAGTATATATTCATTATTTTATTACATGTCAGGTTTGAATTCTTAGCCATTTATATCACACTAAAGAGAAAATATTTTTCAGTAAATAGAATGTTAAGTTAAATTACATGTAAATTTATAATTGTTACCCCTACAATAACACTAAAAACAAAAAATAAACCAGAACAATAAAATCATCAACAATTAGTTTCAGTCCTAAGAATGATCATTTAGAATGCCGTGTAGTTTTCTCTGCAAGTAAAATAGCATCTCCATTCACACCAAAGAAACTTACATGAGTACACACCTGGCATTACAGTGTACCATATATATGAACATAAATTACCAACTTTAAATGAAACAAAGAAGGTATGAAAAAATGTACCAAGCAGCATACATGCAAAAAACTAATCAAAATAAGTACTTTAATTAGTAAACTGTGTTAAATGCCTTAAGAGTTGGCCGTAAGGAATAAAGGTGGGACATAACGTGAGCTCTGTAGAAAAGATGAATTAATCTTGGTACATGTACAGTACCTAAATAGCTTGATACTACAGATGTGAACTGTTGTCAAGATGAATTCACACAAGCTTCAGTATTCAAATATCACCAGTCAAATGAAACTTTCACCTATTGTTTGCCTTTTGTTGGCATCAGTGTCATATTTATCACATGTCCATTTCCCGAAAAATGAAAACAGATTTGGTCGACTCTTTTTTATGAGTTGACATACATTTCTGCACTCTTTTAAAAAGTGTCCACTGATATTGTATAGTCCCCTAGTCTAAATCACACATATTTAAATAGTAGTTATTATTATTATGGCATATCGATGATTTGACAGTATTGTCCAAATCAAACTTTGAGAAAGTTTTGATTACGTTCATGATTTATATTTGTGTCATCACCAATTTAATTCAAACACCATTACAATTAAAAAGGGCATCGTTTATTTGCCAAACAATCGCAGGTACTTACATACACATTCAACAGAACATCAGTGTTTTTTAAGTCATGTCAGAGTATCCTTCAGAGGGGCAGTACTTTTCATAATTACAGTGATAAGGATTAACTGTTGATTAGTCACACTGACTTCATGTCTGTTTACTTTAGTCTACCCTTTAACTATTCTGCAGATTTGCCATGGCTGACAAAAAACATTAAAAGGGGAGCATCATGGGGGAAATTGAGGCACATCATGGGGACACAGGGAGAAAGGGTGCGTTCTTTGAGAATTGCACGCGTATTTGTCCATAAGCTCAGGTCCCTGAGAGCTTTGTATATACATGTATTAAGAAACAATTTTGCTTGTATATTTCTCTTGTACAAAAATAGAACCTAAAAGCACGTTTCATTCATCATTTGTGAGTACTCTGTACATTTGTAAGATTTGACACATAAAGATATATACTGCATGTATATTCAGTGTTTAAGATACAGGAATATACATGTAATTAAAATTAACACTTTTCACCAGACATCATTACACACAAAATTCCTTTGATAATTAATGTTACACTTGTGTTGATATACCGGTAGAATGTTGCAGAGTGTAGTTCAGACTTCATTCATGAGGTGAAGTCAGATGGTTAAATTACTTAACATCAAAAGCATGTAGTTGGTCCTAACTTCTATACACTATTTTCCAGATTACCTTGTATACTTATCTGTTTGTGTCCCAAAAAAACTCACAAATGATAGCAACTCCACTTGTCATAATATTTTTGTTTTCGTTCATTCAAACAACCTACAAAACATGGTACATGTAGCATCCGGGTTTTACTGTACCTACTTGCAAAAGGTGGTCAATACCATTTGTGTATACTACCAACCCTCTGTTAAAGACCTTTTCTTGCACTATAATCAGTCCAATCTCCCTTAATGGTCACCTCCTTTAAACAAGCACCCCTGATATTTAGTGCCATATCTTCCCAACAGTCATTTTTCACTGACGTGTTATTCCCATGTGTTTACAGGCTCCTCCCTATATACATGTATATCCAAAATCTCAGTTTGTATCCTTATGTAGTTGGTATAGAGGGGTTGCACTGTAGTCATGACAAAAATATCATTTTTACAGGTGATGGATGTTTGTCGAGCAACTCATGGAATTTCCAGACTGCTTTAACTTCGACATTGGTGGACTTGACAATGTTTTATAGTGGTGAAGCCATGAATAACCAAACTGAGGTAAAGCTTGAAAGAAATAGAATTAATTTATAGCATGAATGAAATGACCTATATAATTTTTTGTATTTTCTTTATATGATAATTGAGATATGTTAACATCATTATGATATGATTTAGTAACTGATCATTTAATATTCAGGGGTGGGTGGGGATGGCGCTATTGTTTTTTTTTTGCGGGGGGGGGGGGGAGAATTATGTCCCTACTTTTGCTGAAATGTTATTCTACTTTTTATTGTTTTATTTCATGCATGTTCTTTTAATATTCTTCATTATCAAGCCCAGATATTACAAAATATTCTCACACTTGGACTGAACTGAAAATTGTCTGACTGGTCATTGATTTGACGTACAGCCAGTTAGACATCACAAGTGGTTAGCATGCTGGATTTGCAATTGAAAGGATGCGGGTTCGAATCCTATCATTGGATCAGCCAGAGTTAGCTACTGTAGTGTGCTCTTGGGCAAGGCACTTTACTCCAGTTGCTTCAGCACTACATAACCTACTCATGTTGCTGTGTCCTACATAACCTACTCATGTTGCTGTGTCCTACATAACCTACTCATGTTGCTGTGTCCTACATAACCTACTCATGTTGCTGTGTCCTACATAACCTACTCATGTTGCTGTGTCCTACATAACCTACTCATGTTGCTGTGTCCTACATAACCTACTCATGTTGCTATGTCCTACATAACCTACTCATGTTGCTGTGTCATAAAACACCAAACCAAGTGAAAACCCCCCAAAAAACTTTAAGTGTGAGAATTGTTTGTAATCTTCAGGTCAGGTGAAATTTTTTTCTCTCAGTATTCTAACATTAAGAGATAAATAATTCCTGCTCTAGAAACAATCCCATCGCCCCCACCCCACCCCACTATATAGCCAGATATATATGTATATTTATGCATGCAGGGAGCAGTTAAATTGCAATGAATTCTGATTGGAATAAAGCTAGACTGAACTGACACAAAATTGATCATTGAATATTAAATAGTACATGTAGTACACACAGTTGTAAAGACAGTTAGGCATAAGCATGCATTGCTCATATCAGAATGGTAAATCAATTTGTGATTACTTTGTAAGAAGTCAGATATAAGTCAGTACAGTACCCAGGAGACCTGTGATGAAAACTGTACATGTATATAGTTATGCAATGATTCGCTTTATGAAAGAGCTAACGAGTCAACTGCAATATGTTCATTACCAGCAGCACCAACATCATAATTGGCAAGTGTCCTTCTTTTCATATTCATCTTCAGGATTATCAACAGGATGATCCAAACCAGCAACAACAGCTGCAACACAATGATCAAAAGCATCAGCAGCATGATCAACAACAATTACCAGAATCAACGCCAGCCCAAGGTTACTAACCAGACCCAATGCTCACACAGCTTCTTAGTTTGAAAATCCAAAGTCAATTTTACTCTCGTCATAAAGAAGTTCATCTTTGCTAAATTCTCACAACATTACTCACTGAAAGTATTTTTATGCTGAAAAAAAAGATATGAAAAGAAGTGTTCCTTCATTATTGATTATTGATGAATTTATTTTGAGCTAGTGTAGGTCTTTATGATTATTATTCTAGCATCCAAGAAATTTTTTGAATTTATTTGCTGCTGACATCTGCTGCAGTATTTGGCACTATTAGCTTGGATAGATTGTATCACAATTGTAACTGAAATTGTTCCATTCTTGGATGGACTCAGTGTATATTGCACAAGGGATTTAAAAAAACAACAACAGATCGTAATATTTTTAAAAAAAATTAAAAAGATGCTGCAACTATGCCATCATTCAAGGTAAGTATCACTGTATATATGTAGGGAGATGGATTTAACTGTTCTTATTTTTAGAATCAAAAGTACTGAAACTGATAAAGTCCATATTTGATTGACATGGTACATGTATCATACATGTGATAGAAATGAGAGGTCAGCTAGGAACAGATTAGGAGATTTGCCAAATTTGGGATATGAGTTTTGACCTCAAAAGAGGGAGGATTTTCATTGACCCAATTTTTAGTGTGCAAATGGGCAGAAGTTACTACTATTTAACAAGTTTCCATTTTTATAATATTAAAATATGCAATTTAGTTCTTTCACTTTAACTTGTTACCTTTCACATTCTCCATATATGTATCTGCGATTACAACTGATGAAACTTGTTATTTATCCTTAAATTGTATTAACCGAAATTTTGCTTTATCATGTCAGACTTTTTCCTAATACAGTTTCTAGGCTAGGTGTGTGGGCATTTTTTAAAAATGAAGCTTTAAGGTTCTTTATGTCAGATAACATTTACACAGTAATAAATTATTACTGAGATTTAGACTGATATCTTTCAGATGGAGTCTCCAGTGAATCAGATGTAAATCTTGATGACAGAGACGATGAACATGAAGCAGGGGCATGCTGTGGAGAATCAGATCAGATGTCAAATGAAGAAGAGAATGTTTCTGCTAATCAGGTTTGATCTTTGCAGACAAAATTCTTGCATGTTTCTGCCAGTGATATAGATTGAATTTATTATTATGAGAGAACTTCATTCAGCGGTCAATTTCTTCTTCAAAATATGTTACCCAATCATAATACGTTAGGAGTACAACCACTACCTCACATATTTAGCCCTTCCTAGCACGCTTGTTTTTAGCAGCAAAAGCGCTAAAAGTTGTCAGCCCACTTAGGTGGAAGTCAGATGAATGATCTTCCTTTGGATAGAGGGATTGGTGCCAAATTCCATCCATACTTCAATTACTACTTCTGCTTGTACTAGGAAGCATGTTGTTTTTGGAGACCTTACATAACTGGTTTCCACTTGTGCCTTTTCATGTTTGGAGCAATTCTAAGGAGTTTTCTCATGCAGGTAAGTATACTCCAGCTATATTTCTGTGTATGTCTCTATTCTATCAGAGACAAAGAATTTAAACTTTATTGGTCTGACTTCATCTTATGGTATACATATCAATACCATTTTAATTACCTGCCCTAAGGTCTGTAGAATGTTGATTCAGAATCTCAATACTCAATCTGGTACAGTCCTACCCATTTATGTCGACATCCTCGGGCCCGAGGAAATATTGTCGACATAAGCGGATGTCGAGATAAGTGTTTGGGGGGGGGTGAGTTGTCGTCAATGAGCAGGATTTACACTTTGAGAAAACAAAGAATGGAAATTTTGAGTACATGAAGACAAAACCAGCGTGAAATACACATCTATATTGACAAATTACATTTTGGTTACCTTTGTGTAATAAAATCCACAATGCATTAAGTGCATGCATATGAAAAATCCATGAATTCGTGTACGAGTCTCATGTTAGAAAATATATGCATCGGTCACATCCTGATAGGAAACTCATGTATAAAAAATGATTGTCCTCATTTGATCTAACACGTCTTCACAATTCACTACGATAATCATTGTCGTCAGTAGCACATGGTTGCATAGTTGTTATTTACATGCTATAAAGTACATGTACATGTACTTAAATTGGCCTAGATTTTGGTCAGCCTGAAACAATGTTCCCATCTTACTGAGGCTACCAAGGGGATGGGGCTATTCACTGGGAAATGATAACATGTATTTATTTACGGAAGTCATCGTGAAAAGTACATAAAATTGAACAAGAGATATGCGGCTGATATGATTAATTTACCTTCAACGTAGCCTTTCTTTATAGACTCAGCAGCTTTCATCCATCTAGACCAACAAATTGTTCTCCTCCTTTTTTTTTTTTTTTTTTTTTTTTTTACTGGTCCGCCACCAGTAAAAAAAAAATATAAAAAAAAAAAATAAGGCGGAGAACAACTTTTTGGTTTATCATCCATCCTGACAGGGTGTTATGTTTAAGTGAAAAGTTTTCACAGACATATTTGCGAGATGCCCCACGTTCAACATCCTTAACAGCCACATATTTAGTTTCCAGAGACTTTAAATTTAATCTGCGTTTTACGCTGCCGTTGGTAGCCATCGTAAACATAAATAAAGTTAAAAAGGAAACTTTCACAGCACAATAAACTTGTTTTAATCACATATCACTTTGGAAAATGCAACAATCGATCAGATTTCATTGCTTTTATTCAAGTTTGGTGATGATTTTTTTTTTAATGAAGGGTGGATTGTTTTTATTGAACATTGTAACCGGCTTGCTTTGATGAAGTGTACATGTGTTTTTTAAGTCTCCGCGAGAGGCCAACTTTATAGGACCAAACAAAAGCCTGTTTTTTAATCCACCGAGTCATAAAGCCTGGCGGCAAGATCAACTAATTGTTGAACAAAGTACAGGTCGGAACTGGCCGCTTGTCGACATAAATGACCCGGCGGCAAGATCAACTAATTGTTGAACAAAGTATGGGTCGGAACTGGCAGCTTGTCGACATAAATGATTAGAAAACAAAGGATTTGTTCAAGTTGGGACCAAGGGCTTCTGTCGACATGTACGTTTATTTTTTATCTCGACGTCGACATAAGCATGACAAATTGGTAGTAATAGTAGACCAAGGGACTGGGACTTTGCTTTTTTGTCGACATAGCCGGCTTGTCGACATAAGTGATGTCGATATAAGTGGGTAGGACTGTACATGAATTCTCTCAAGTAATAGTCTAGTATTACATACCATAAGGTTGTCTATGTAATTATATTAGACACTTGTGTTTGTTATTAGCATCCTCTTCACTGAAAGTTCATGTGACAATTGACTGGTTTCACCAGTATATGTGATTGTTTTGCTCTCTATAATTACACTTGTCAACACAGTAGGCAGGACTAAGTGCATGGGGTGAAAGCATTTGAAGCTGATAGAAAATAATCATGTTACCAGTTTCAGTTCTGTGGAGTGCAATTCGTGTCATACCTGGCACATATGCTCACCATGGTCAAAAAATGTATGGCTGAATGTCTTGACCAGACGGAGTAATAAAAAAGTGAGGAAATACACCAACAAAGACACAGATGCCATCAGTATTGCCACTGATGCTGTCTCATTTATCAGCTTATTGGCAGAAACCTTGACAATGGAGAGTTCATCAGTTCAGAAGAAAATTAAGTGACCACATCCTCATGGGCTTCACATACAGCTCCAGAACAGGTCTTCTCGGCAGTACCTATAGGGCTAGTACCAGCTTGGTACAGAGGCCTGCCTGGGCCAGTGATAGACATACCAACACACCCTGGTAATGGTTGTGGTGATCTGTCCCTAGATAACCAGTACCGGACTTTGGCATCAGATGGGAATAGGTTATGGTCAACACCAGCTCCGACACAGCCTCAACTTGAGTTGCCACCTATTGCATATTTTAAGGAACTGTTCCATATTGAATAGTAAAATGTAGTGTTCCGTTTCAAGGTACCGTATATACTCATGTATAAGCCGATACGAACTGCAACCTGCATAGACTCAGATCTGTCGTCGCATAATGTGCTGGTAGATCTGGGTCTATGCAGTTTGTAAGGACTAATCAGTAGAACAAACAACATAGACCCTGATCTGCCAGCGCATTATGCGATGGCAGATCAGGGTCTGTGTTGTTTGTATTTGGATCTGGATTATATGCAAGTATATATGGTAATACAGAATGCAGTTTGTTCCGTATTTTACCTCGGCTGAGGTTCTAGGATTGGTAAACCATTCCATGTTTTATAGCATTGTTTTCATGACTTTCACTGGGGAGTGGACCTTTACACAATGTCATGTTTTTCTTCTGGTTAAACTGTTTTTAAAATATGTCATGTCATATTTCTCTGCTCCAGAAAAGAAAAAAGGCAGGGAAATGCAGAAATATTTGTGAGAATGGGAACAGGAGTTCAGTTGGTTAAATAAAGTGCATAATAATATTTGTAAAGCTCAGTGCAGTGTGTGTAACAGAGACTTTCAGTTTCACATGGTGGAATGTGTGATTTGGAACAGCATGTGTCTGGAGAAAACCACATTTGCAACAGCTGAATGAGGGAGCAAAGTCAAGCCATATCCAAGTTTCTAATTACTGAAGGTTCATCCGAAGCTGATATGGTTCAGTATTTGTTTTTTATCATTTCTTTGTTGTCCCAATAAATTGCATAGTAGATACTTTATGTATTTCTGTGTTGTAGGCCTACTAATTCTTATAGAACATCAATTTATTAATTATCAGTAGCTGAATATACAGTGAAACCCTGCTATAGCACGCTTCATTATAGCACGAAATTGGATATAATGATCGTAGTATGGCTCCAGAAATTTCATATATTTTTTCGTACATGAAAAATAAATATTGTTTTCAAAGTACAAAAAATAATGTGTAATTAATTATCATTTTGAGGTAGAGATCATGTATGAATTTGGACATAACACGATCGTGGCGTGGCTCCCAAAATTTTACAGTGATTTTAAAAATTTCTTGAAGTACTGCAAAGTTTTTGTGCCAAAATAAACAATAGTTTGATATTTTAATTTGGGAAGATATATTGTATTTTTGAAGAAAAAGTGTCTTATGATTGCATCTTTCTTTATATGAATAAAGATGTTAAACGTTTCTATTTGTGAATATTCATTTCAAATTTGTCAATAGTCAACACTGCATTTTGATCTTAGCTTATTTTTGAAAGATATCAGCTCATTAAAAAGTTGATAAGTGTTAATCTTATTTTTATTGAATCATGAACAATAAAGTCAGTAAGTCTTCTTTGTGTTTTTATTCAATGCATTCTCTGTACAGTTGTTCAAAAGAAAGAAGATTCTCATCAGAATTTATAAATCAATTAATTAATAAGTAATTGCTTATCATCAAAGTCAATCTCACTGCTAAAGGTTGTTCAAATTATGGGACAATGATTTATAAAAAAATTATAAAAAAAAGAAAGCCGCCAAAAAGAAAGCCGCCAACACACACATGTGGCTTTGCAGTGTTATCAGACAATCGTCACGCAATCAACTGACCAGTGAATAATATCATGCATTCCTTATACAAATGACCCTGTTGTTCCTTAACAATTATTCTTGCTATAATTATTCAAACAAATAGGTGACATGGTATTAATTAGTGGGTATTTTTACAATGGATAACGGGATACAGAAACGTAAAGCTATTACTGTTAAAGAGAAGCTTGAAACCCTGGGCAGGATTAAGTCCGGAGTTAAACAAATGCAATTAGCTTCGAGACTCAGGTGTTCAAGCAAACAATGTGGTGGAGTGGAAAAGCTTCTTACTCGAATTTATAAATCAATTAATTTCAGGGGTCACGTTACCAGGCGAAGTGGGCGACTAAGTCGCCGAAAAAATGTAAACTTCGCCTTCTTTTATTAGGAAAGCGAAAACGACTTCGCCCTGTCATTTTTTTTTTTTAGATCTACACGAGTGCCTGTAGTTTATGGCTTTTGAGATGCTCTCTCAACACAGCCAAGTAGTGTTAAGCCCCTGGCGAAATGGATGGCATGTTGCCTTAGCATGTGTTCATATCAATTGCACCGACAAAAGAAACACTTGCACATTCACAGGCATGTGTTTTAATAGCTGATTGACCAATTAACTCTTTCCCCCTGCAAGATATCGCTGCCCGATTTCCGCAAGTTACCATTTGTTGATGAAAACTTTATAACTTATGTTTTTAAACTAAATCATCTATATGTAAATAACAATTTGTGTTTTCAGAATAGAATCGGTGAAAGCACTTTCTAAATATATCTTTTGAAGATTTTAACAGCCATGCTTGCATTATTTTCCTCATAAAATCAGTTTGAAACCATAAGTGAACCTCCTATGGGGTAATAATGGCAGGCATCACAGTGTCTTGGAAGTACGTCTTCATTAGACTGTCTGTTTTCGTAATTCATTGGGCACATACATTAAGGAAATTATACAATTCGTAGAAAATTATTTACCTTCCTTTTTAAGGGAAGACAACAGACTGTCAATGCCTGCTCAATCAACTGTCATACACATCCACTGAAACAAGTTTATGGCCCAAATTGGTCAGGAGCAGTTTTGGTCATTGCCACACACATGTACCCCCCCCCCGTTTTAACCCTTTTTATTTTCTAGCTTCAGATCATTCATGTATACACAGAAAACTGTCCTTCCAGTGATTGGAACAGAACCATTTAAGTTGTAGTAGGGATGGCACGATTGGCTAATATAATAAAACATTATACTCCCCAGCAGAGTCATAGTTATAAACAAAAGTTTAAATGAATATTGGGTTTATTTTATTTATTTTTTCCTCTGTATGTTTGAGAATGACTCGACTGTTTTTATACAACTCACTTTGTACCCATACAATTGAATGGTTTACTCCCAAGCTGCGTTCAGGCAGTTACATGTATACACACACCTGCAGAATTCTCATCGCAAGTACATTACGAGGTCAATACAGTACATTTGACCTCCTGTATGAATTTTCAGCTCAAGTAAAATGTACTTTTCAAGCCTAATACAGGTTTCTGTTTAGAAACTCCCAATGTCTGAATCATGCAGTTTATTGTCGGTCAGAAATCATACCCTTTGGAAATGTACAGCAAATATGAATGTTGCGGGGGAGGGGGGGGGAGGGGGGGACTTTGTCATAAGTTTGTGTGAATGTATTAGCAAGAAATTAAGTATTATGATTCGTCTGGATCTTTCAAACATTTTTAAAAATATAAATTATGTTTCTTTGTGCACATTTGTGATGGAATTACTATTATGGATACAACCAGATTCATCCAGTGAGTACACATACTTTTAACTATTTACTCTTAATTTGCCAATTTCGTATTATTAAAATAAATATTAAATATGTAATGACCGTTTAAAGTAGTTCTTGTTTAATATGGAACAAGTTTATAACTGCTTCAATGAAGTCCGTAGTATTGTCCCCCCCCCCCCCCCGATTTAAGATGGTAACTGTGCCAATGAAGCACATAGTTTTGCGCCCACTATTATACCCCCACCCCCTTTTTTTTTGATGCATGCATCATTTTCTGTAGCTAAATGATTTGCTTGGTTATAGCACAGTTTGGTACATAGCATGATGTCGTTTTGTGGACCCCGACCATCATGCTATAGCGGGGTTTCACTGTATATTAAAGCCTTATATATGCCATTCAAAATAGTGTTACTGACTAATTTTTGTATGCAACATTTTCAAAAGCCATATATTCATTACATTTGTTTTGAAAATGTACATTACTCATTACTTCATTATTGTAAATTATTCTACATTACTCTTTACTTCATTATTATTATTATTAGTAGTAGCAGTAGTAGCATAATTATTAGCTCACAAGTGTTAAGAAACACAACTGTATTAAAATATTAAAAATTATGTTATTTAATCAATAGAAGCAGAGTTGGTAATTTTAATTCCTTATAGTTAACTATAATGTGAAAAATGCTTTTAGTTTTAAATCAGTTTCATTTTTATTTATTATTATTTTGTAAATAGTGTATAGCTTGTTGATTTCCATATTGATTTTCGTAAAAGTTCCAAAAGTCAGGTTTTACATACCATATCAGGTGATGGGAAACCTCTTTCATTTGCTGTACAGATGGATGCTTCAAACAAACAGAATCTAAAAATGTTTCCTATTGCAGTCCAGTTCTTCACTCCTAAGGAAGGTTTATTAATCAAAATGATAATTTTATGGAAAATTCTGATGGCACATTAGATAGGATAGTAAAGTGCATCACCAGCTCACTTGAGAGTTTTGGACTGTCCTTGGATTCATTGTCAGTTTTTAGTGTCAACTATGGGGTCCATCATTCTGTGTACACTGATCTGCACAAACAAAATTATCATCTTCTGCAAGGAAATTGCCATGCACATGTTGTGCATAATGCTGTCAGGCACGCTATTGATGAACTCACAGCGGACATTGACAATGTAGTTCTAAAAGTATATAGTTTGTTTTCAACAAAGAGAAGAAAAACTGTAAAGAAATTCTTTGATTTTCTAGATGTACAATGGAGAGAAATTCTGCATCATGTCACCACTAGATGGCTGTCTCTAAATCCAGCCATCCCTAGAATGTCAGAGAACTAAACCGCCATCAAGTCTTATTTAATCAGCATTGAAGGTGACTGTCTCAAGCAGATCAAGAAAGTGCTGAAAATGCAGATAGAGTGCAAGATGATAACATACCAGAAATAGTGGAAGTGTACTTCCTTTTCTGCAACAACATTCTGAATATTTTAAGGAGACAGTTATAAAACTAGAAAGGAATGACACAACTGCTCCTGAAATATATTGTACAAAGAAATCTCAATCAGATAAGCTGACACAAAGAAAGGAAGATGAATTCCATGGATACTTTACTAAGATAAAGATGTAAGGCCTTTCTTCCTCAGAAGCAGCCATGGCCAGGAAAGATTTCCTAGTATATCTGAATTGTGCAATTGCATATCTTGACAAATGGTTCAACTTTTCAGAGGATAATTGGCTCTTTTCTCTTGAGCCACTGTCACTGCATGCTGCTGTACAGATATCTTATTCAGATGTGAAGAATGTTGTTTAAAAGCTTAATCTTGTAAACAGGTTACAGTTGGATATGGATCAATTGTATGATAAGTTTTCAACATTCAGAGCAATTCTTGATAATGAAAAACAACTGATGACTGGAAGCTGACAAACACTCTTCTTAAGTGGAGGACAATGTTTCAAGCCACTGACTCCCTTCCAAACTTGCTGTCTCTGCTCTCATTTGTACTAAGCATACCTGCATCAACTAGATATGTTGAACACATATTTTCCCACATGCAGAACAAGTGGAATGAGAACTGCTGTAGGTGTTCTATAAAACTTATAAAGAGTTAACTTCTTGTGAGCCTGAATTTTGATTTGGGATGTGCTGACTTCCAAACGATGTTCACGAATGACAACCCTTTTCTCACTGCTGCAAGGAGCATCAGAAACACTTGTGGACAAAAAGAACATAAGGAACTGTACATGGCAGCTCCAACAAAATATCAGTAATCCATTTTGATACATTATTATAGTATACTGGCCTTGTCAAGTACTGTTCATTTTCAGTTCATTGTAATATGTCAATTTCTTAAGAGCTCACAAATGTGTTCCTTATTTTGGAGCTCTTCAGGTGGCAACCTTAGCCTCAACCTGTGCCTGGAGTTCCTGAGGCTGGATACAGTGATCTATTTTCCTGATATACCTAGTCCCAGCTTTGCGAAAGAGATAGTTCCTGACATCCGGAATTGCTTGTCCTAGCACTGGCTCTGACTCAGACTTCTTGTATTCCTGGCACTGGCATCAAAGAACAAATGGCCTCTATCCAATACCAGCCTCCTGGTGGCATTGCAGGCAGACAATAGACAGCTCCATTACCAGCCCTGGCTCCATTACAGCCTGATGCCAGCTACACCTGGAGATGACAGTATCCCATTTTGGTCAGACCCCCAGTCTAGTTCAATGTCCTTTTTGGCCATCTTCACTAGCTTCATCACACAAATCACAGGAGGTGTCTGTGTCACCCTGTTTTTCTGTGTTTAAGGACTCATGTTCACAAGCTGCGTCTTCCATAGACAATGCAGCAATGTCCAGAGAGGACCCAGCCTCTCGCACATCATTCAAATAAGTTTTCCAGCTTCTGCTGCTCCTGCTGTGTTATTGGCAATGTGCAAAATCCCCACATCCATCGCTCTATTGGCCAGGAAGGATCAGCCAGCATTCAAACAGCTACCAAAGTCTGCTCAAGTTGCTGATTTATTACATTGTTTAGAGAGGCAGCTTCAAGACCAAAATGTCAAGAGATCTTTCTTTTTGCAGCAACAACTCATCAAATTTTAACAAGGCTTATGCATGTGCCTGTTTTCCAAATGGAGGTTTCAGTCCCATTGGTTCATGTGGGCCAGAAGTCCTTTCTCAACATACAAAATCTGGTGTGAAATGTCATTGCAATAGTATCCATGCTTGATTTGGTATCCATGGCTATATTTTAGCAATCTGAGCACAGCCTAGCTATTGATCGCTGGTCACACTTGATATTCAGTCTTGTGGATAGCCTTTGCTATGAACAGAGCGGCACAGTACATGCTTGCTAGTTCCATAACAGAAGCAGTTAACTTACAGACGTTGGAAAGAGATGATATTCTCTCCTGTTCCACCTTACTTAAAGAACACTGTAAAGCCACACTTAGGTCACAGTCACTGTTGTCCAACATGCTTTCCATATTCATGTAGAGGAAGTTCAGAAACATGCTGCCAAAGGGGCAAACCTTACACAAACCCAACATCCATCAATTCAGAGCAGGGACCAGAAAAACAGGAATGACCCTCCCCCCCCCCCCCCCCGACATGCCAAACAGCCTCCTTCCTGCAGAAATCATCTCAAAGGGCCTTCAAATTACTTTCAATGCCCCTCCCCCATTATAAAGGGCTCCTGTTGTTACAGATGACCCAAAAGACCCGTTAAGAGCTGATATTCTGCAGCAACAAATAGACAATCTCCTTATAAAAAGGGTTATAGAGATTGTTCAAAACGCAAACTTGCCAGAATTTTACTCCAGACTGTTCTTGATGCCAAAGGCCAACAGAACACTTCAGTCATAGATCTAAGCTCTCTCAGTCTTTTCATTTGGGCAACATGGTTCAGAATGGAGACATTGGGATTGGTTCTCAGGGATATGGTATACCAATTCAGGGCACTCCATTTGGTCTGAACATCAGTCCCTGGGTCTTCACAAGAATTATGGACAGAGTCATGTTGCACTTCAGTGCTATCTCTACATGCATGACTTCAAACTATCTTGATGACATACTGCAAAAGTACCAAGTGAGTTAAACTCCAAATCAAGACATGAAATTCCTTGTTTCACTTCTGCTTCAAGTAGTATTGCTTGTCAACAAGGAAAAATATAATATTGTCCCATCCCAATATTTTATCTATTTGGGTATAGAGTTCAAAATGCATGTGAACAGGGTCTGTCTCCCTCAAGAACATGCCTTGAAAATCATCTCAACAGTGTCTACTGTTCTCTCAAAGAATGGCATCTCGGCCAGGGAATTTCTTTGCCCATTTGATCTCTTCAGTATGGTAGTGGATCTCATATCTTGGGCCACCTGTTTATGAGATCATTGCAGATGATTATTTTGCCCCAGTAGTGAACCAAAGCTTTTCCCATTGGATTAAGTGATCCCATTTTTGGGATACATGAGGTACAACACCAGCAAAAGGGGATCTGACCTGGCATATGGTGGGTATTCTCCTGCAGATTCAGTCTCCAGGAATCACAATCTGCACAGATGCCACTATGGCAAGCCAAGATGTCCACCTCCTGCCCTCGTTTTGGAAAGTCAGCAAGGTGTGCCCCTTTATTACTGTTCATTACACACCAGTAACCTGGGGGTGAAGGCCATATTGAATGCATTTCAATTGTGGCATGAGATGCTGTCTTCAAATGGTTTTCTCATCTTATCCAACAACTCACTGTGGTTAATTACATCAGAAGGCACAGGGGGACTAAATCCCCAAACCTTTGCATTTGGGTTTAGGATTCTCTCAGGTGGTGTTGTCATTAACACATCTTGGGCAGACTCTAGTGACCTAGTGGACTCACTGTCCTGATGAATTCAAACCAAATGGTTAGTTCACCCCTTGGTAACCCCTCCTGGATCTATTTGCAACAAGGCGGAATGCAGATCTACCCACCTTTGTGTCATTTCCGCAGATCCTTAACCATGGGCAGTGTACACTTTTTCCATGAACTGGAATGGTCTAGATGCATATGCCTTCCCTCCAACCCCACATATCCCAAAGTTGTACAGAAAGCAAGGGAATCAGAGTGCTATCTGATTCAGATATGCTTTCCTCAATTGGGAAAAATCACGAAAAACCATTAAGCTTAGTGGCAGAAATTCCCTGAAAAATCTTGGTCTTTCTTCACCTGCTCAAGCAAGCATTAATGCAAGTGTTTCATCTGAACCTGGAATTGTTGAACCTGCATGCCCGATTGATATCAAGGAAGTCTCAGGGGAAAATAATTCTCAGAACAAGTGGTGGACAGAATTGCTTAGGCAAGAAAGACCACCATTTTTCTTCCAGTGGTGCAAGTGGAAACACATCGCTCTGTTAAAAGCCTCGGTACCACAAATAGCTTTCTCCTTTTGGTTCTTGAAGATAAGACGTTAGCTCCCATCACTATAAAATGCTACCATTCCACAATCTCACACAAATTTCATCATCATAGAAGAGAGGATATAGGCCAAAACAAAGACTTCTTCAACCTTCTGGCAAACTTGGATTTGTCTTGACAGAAGGCTTTGGCCCTGTGTCCAAAAGGGAATTTAACATGGGTTCTGACATGACTGAATGAAGCACCTTTCAAATTTATGTCTAGAACCTCCTTGACTTGCCGTTCACATAAAACCTGCTTCCTAGTTATTGTAGCTTTAGCAGACAGAATGAATGAGAAACATGTCTTGTCCGTCTGAATTATGTGCAATTCCATTGTTATAGGTCAATTTAATTGATGTTGGCTCCTGCTTATAGGGAATCAGTCTTTTGTTGTGAAACCTCTTTCCTTATTGGACCCTTCACCTCAAGGGCATCTACAAGACCCTATAAGGACTTTGGAGTGGTAGCTTAAGTCAAACAAGCAGGTGAAAAAAGGGAGATTTTATTTATTTCTACCACTGAAAGAAGGAAAAGATAATATCTTAGCACAAGCTCAGTTATTGTGTGTGATGGGTTATTTGCTTTGCATATAAAGAACTAAACCAAGACCAAATAAATTTTTTGCCCATATTGGCTCACAAGGCTAGGGCAGTCACCATTAGTATATAATCTGGGCATAACTGTTCCCTAATTGACATTATCAAAGCCATAGGATGGTAGCCAGATATGACTATCTGTAGCTTTTGCCTCAGAGACCTAGCTTGATCTCTATGGATCTAGAGCAACAACACAACGGGCTACCTTCCTAGGTTGTTCAGCAGCTTCAAAATGACACAGCCTCTTGCCTTCCATTAGATTGTCAAGGAGGGGTTTGGAGATTGGGCCTTCTCTGGGGAAACTGGATGTAACTGTCTCCACCTCTTACCTGTTTTCCTAATGTATTATGATCAGGTAACCTATTTGAAGAAGAAACCAATTATTTGGAATAAAATATGTTTCTTCGATAATACTTACCCGATCATAATATAGGCACACCCTCTCAGCCTCTCAGCAGTTACAGTTTAAAACCTGACAGAGTGTGCATATCTGCTCCAGTAGTAACTGTAGTATGGACAGGACCAGACCCTCTATTCAAAGAGAGATCACTCTTGTCTGACTTCTGCCTAGGTGGGCTGATGACCTATAGCACTTTTGGTTTCTTGATGCTGTCTATATGTACATAAGGTACAAAGTGTATTATTCATAAAAAGCTAACATCCGACTTGAAAATTCAATGAATTTTTGGCTTTGATTTTCTCCAATAATCGAGGGTTTTACTTCAGATTAAATTAAATTTATATTACTGCAGCAGTTGCACAAGTTTTAACACCTTGAATAACTCTCAGTGGCCTGGATGTCACATGGTCCTAAGGGACTAAAGTCAGAGGAAACACCACAGTGGGGGGGAAAAAATGCACTAACATTTTATAGACAAAACAAAAACAGTTTTATAGACTTTAGCCCTTAGCATTACACATGTTGAACTGGAGACTGCAGGCATGGAAATAATACAACTGTTGAGCTTGGCATTCATTATCAGCCAATAGAAAATGATGCTTCAAATGTAAAGTTTCTAGCAGTTGATAACTTTGAGCAGAAATCTCAAGCTGAAAGAGTTTCATGGTCACTAGACCAGAGGTGCAAGTGAGCTTGTCATTGCTGTACTGTCCAGTGTCTCTCAAAGTATTTCTTTGTAAGCTAGGTTAACATTTAAAAGTACCTGTAAAATAGAATATCATTATAAATGCACCAAGAAGATATTGCCACCAGTCATTGATACAAGATATTGCCACCAGTCATTGATACAAGATATTGCCATCAGTCATTGATACAAGATTTGACTATGATTCCTAGAACTATAGGATAATTTTCTGCACATGAAAAGTGGCAAGAATGTATCTGAACTAATAATCTAGATTAAATCACTGTATTTTTTTATTGGATGAGTTTTTAACAAAATACATCATTAAACAACCTTATTTTTTCATATCTTCAGTATCAGAAACCAAAAGAATGTAACTGAAATTATTCTTCAGATCTTGGTAATAATGGTTATTTTTTTGTGGATGCTCGTGATTATTAAGATTAGAATAATAATTTTGTTTACATTTCTTTGGTTTCTGATACTGCCAATTTGAAAGATAAGGTTAACCTCCAGACTATTTTGCAACAGCAACAAGGTCATCGTCAGTGTCCTGCTCATACTGAATGTTTTCATAATGATCAAACCCAGCAGCAGCAACAGCAGGTTCATACACAACAGCAGCATGATCAACAACAATCACAAAGCAGCAAACCACAGATGGAGAAAGGATTGATGCCACCAAAGGGTATACTGAGCATTAGAGTCACAAAGCTTCTCATTTGGTGTGCCCAATGAAACACTAGTTTTCTTCTTACAAGGAACCTAAACATTGAGCACATTTTGTTTCCTTTACCTTTTTTGCTACTGAACTTACACTCTGTACTATATAAGCAGGATTTTGCTGATTTGCCATTAAAGACCTTACAGATGTACATACAAAGAACATCATTTTGGTTAAATGCTCTAAATAATCAATTTGATGTTGCATTGGCCTAAACAAATTATGTACATTTTGTTCATGATTATTGAAACTTTGGTTTTTAGTTTGCATGAAAGTGGAGAAGCTTTGTGAGTATGGACTGGTTTTCGTGACTTTGTGTCGAGTTCATTAATCTTAATTGTGCATGGAATTTATATATTTGCTTAATAGAATATTTCAGACAAATCCTTGAACAACCCACACATGACATGATCATAATAATTTCAAATGCAACAGGCTATTGAAATCCAGTAACTAGTTGCTGTAACACTATATTCTGTATCAAACTCTTACCCTAGTTAACTTGATATCTGAGAAAGGACATGCTTAAATCCCATTTCTGTTGACTAAAGAGAGTGGAATTAATAAGTATCAGAAAATTAATTTTTCATCCTTCTGAATTAAATCAGTTAACATGAAAAAAAACAGCAGAAACTAAAATGTTTTATCACAGCCCTCAATCAGTTATAGTTGCTACTTTTTGAAATAGATGATACTGGCCCAATGCCACACTATATTTCTTGTGCCAGTTAGTGTCTGGGTTCTTTGTGTAATACCTTCATCATTCACAACATTTGAATTATTTTTACTGCCATGTTTTGCACTGTTTGCGTATACTTTGGGAGTGGATTTTATCTGAATGATAATTATTATTTCAAATTTTTTCTGGGGATATAGTTATTTAATGTTATAAAATGAAATCTTTCAGATCAAGGTATCACTGAAGAAGAAAGACTCACAGGGGACAAAAGAAGTGGAGGGAAAGGGGACAAAAGAGAACCTAATAAAAACAGATCAGGACATGATCACCAGGTTACATTGATCTTTTTTTTTTGTGGCTCACCTGTTCATAAGGAATCAGTACTTTTCTCTTAGCATTAGCATTCCACTTTCAATGGTACCTGTAACCTGTTATATAAGATGTTTTATATGGGACCAGGTCCACAATCAGTTTATTATGTTAAATCTCAGGTAGTTATATGAGATGTGATTTGTTTACAAATGTATAGTCACTGCAACACAAATTGTCCTCATCCATCATTCATCTCTGACCTTTCCACTTATGTGTCACTGAGGACTTCTTCCATGTAGTCTAGAGAGCCAAGTTGAGAGCCATCTCTTACAAGCAGGCAGGGCATACAGTAATTTAACAACAACAAAAAATTGTAATAATAAAACAAAAGTTGATGAGTTTTGAACAGAGGTTATGATTATGGTGTTTCAATCTAGTGACATTCACTATGATTTTTCAAATACATATTCCAGGGCAACAGGGTCAGAGGTAAGCGTGGGAAAGGTGGAAGATCTGGGGCTTGTGGTTATGGAAAAAATGAGTACCCTGGTAGAGCAAAGTCTGGAAAAGATAGACAACAGAAGCCAAACACATATGATGCCACTTATTCAGATGAAGAGGATGACACGACAGTACAACATCCAGATTTTGAATTTTTCTGGTCGAAGAAGAGTCCATTTAGTCAGTGGTATGCACGGAAATTCATTGTAGGAGATCACACATTTGTCACAGCAGAGCAGTTCATGATGTATCAGAAAGCAGGTGGGTCTCAAAGAAGTGTAGGAGTCATTGCTTGTTATATATGTATCTTATTGGGACACATTTCTTTCTTGAATTAAAAAACAAGATTGTTTTACATACATGTAATTAAACTCATTCAAGATTGTTTGAAGTGTGAAATTTTATTGATGATGTCAGCTGGATTTATTGAAAAGTAGGGTGTAGTCTTATCAGAAAAATATTTCTTTAGTAAATATTAGCCAAAATGTTTTTAAACCAGAATAGTAGTGATCATGGTGGTTGGCGGGGGGAGGGGGCTATCATCAAGCATTGGCTTATCATGGGATAGATATAGTTGGAAAACTGCATGCATATCTATAGTGTATCCAGTCACAGCCTGAAAACAGTTGTTCAAGCTTAGGTTTCTCATAGCCTTTGATATCCTTCAGAGAGTAAATAGTGGCATTAAGTTCTGTGTGCAAGTGATTTTAAATTTCAACAGTGATCAAAATATTTGTCTTTTTTATCTGTTTTCAGATAGTATGTGTATATGTATGTATGGCTGGTATGAATCATATCATTTGTGTGCATAAGAAGACAGGGGTTTTCAAGAATTTCACATCTCGGAATTCAAAAGATTGTGTATCAGTGTTCCCCACAGGGCCTTTTACCATGGTGGTCCCAATATGCTGTCATTTCAGCTTACGATGCTTTAGAGCCCACCAATATGCTATGCTCCAGTGCCAATACACTTTTATGTTTCTTGCTAACCTTTAAAAATTAATCTGCTAAATAAGCATTCTGTCACCTAATTCAAAGCCTTATCATTCAAATGACAGCTGTTCTTACCTCTTCTTGGTTGTGTTATTAAAATAATCCAGGATAATTACTCACTGATCTCAGCTATTATCTTTTGTACCTGCCTTGGCCGGACTGCTGCTATGCGACCTTTGATGCTGTTTTTGTCTTTGCACTGACATAGTCACATGATTGGTCACTAATGATGAAGTCTGCTCTGTTTTATGTATATATTTCAGACAGATTCACTACCAGCTCAAAAAGTTACACATATTACTTTTTAATTTATGCACATTCTCAATGCCCCTTCTGAAAAAGGACACACCACCATCAAAAAACTACCACTGGGTGAGATGGAGGGGGGGGGAGAAAAGGAGGATGGCATGCAATTCATAGGGCACTATTACAATCTATTATTTTTGTTTTTATAGTAACAGTAGTAGTAGTTGTTGTTTTAGTAGTAGATATTGTTGAAGTTCTTTCTATTTTCCCGAACATGTAATGGGACAGTTTTGTGAATGAAAATTGCATCTTACCCATTATCTGCTCTTATAGTAACAATAGTGTACTTTGGGCAAGAAACAAATATGTTTGATCATTTAAGTGGATGCTGTCATATGCATTTCTCTTTTCTGTCTATTCAAGTAAGAAAAGGAGCAATTTTTATCTTCTAGAATATCATTTAAATTCAATGACTAATCAGTTTTTACATCAAATCAAGTTATAAATTAGGGAAATAAATAATACTATGTCAATATGAGGACTTCTGTTACATTTCATTGATAATAATTTTTTCACTTTATGATGAAACATGCATTTTAAAAACCTTTTTTGATGCTACCTTCCAGTTACCCAGATGCTGTCAAAAGTGTATGTGTAGATCACTGTGTTTTTTAAAAATATTTGTTAATTAGTTTCTAAATTTATATCAGGGATTATGCTATATGAATGTTGATATTTTCATGGGCTCAGAGATTTAAGATTTTATGTCTGTTACACAGATATCAGTATTAGAAATTTTGATGACATATTTGCATATCCTTGAAGCATACTAAACATTTGCATTATTTTCAGTAATTTTTCAAGATTATGAAACTGCAGGAAAAATACTGAATGAGAAGAATCCTAGAGTACAACAAAAACTTGGTAGGCAAGCGAAACATTTCAATCCTGAGAAGTGGAAAGAAGTCTGCTTAGAAATAGTTAAGACTGCTAACATGAACAAGGTAAATATAAACAATTTTCAGTCAAATTACTTCAGATAATAATTACATGAAAACATGGTCTCCTATTCAAATTGAGTTAATATGTACTGATAGAAAATTATTTTTTTACTATGACCAAACATGCTATTTTTGGGGTTAAACTTTTGCTGTGCATATATGGTACCAGTTTTCAATTAGGCAGATACAGAAGGGCTTGGCAGATACAGAGGGGCTTGGTGTCTGCCCCCAATTCTACATATTGTCCCTACGTTTGAATTTGGATTTTGTGCTTGACCCATATTTCATTTGTATGATTGATGCCTCTTCATTTTTGGTGATACCATGGCCCTTCTTTGCCTCTGCACTATGTTGGTTTACTGTGCACAGTCTGGAATTGACTGTAGCATGTGCTAATGTGTGTTATTTAAAGTCAGATAAATTATCTGATAATAAGTGATGTATGTTTGGGGTCAGAATGGGAACAAGGCATGTGGTAGATCAGCAATCAACTTTTTACAGAGCAGCTTGGTGTGTGGGGGGGGGGGGAAGACAGTACTGTTCTATTGAAGTCAAAATTGGAATGGATTTTGCTAAAGTCTCAATATATGTAAAATATCTGAGTTTTCTTAGAGTTTTAGGGATTATTCAAAGACAGGAGTGGTACAAATTGTTGCCAAATCATAATGCAGTATACTCTGTTATATCCATTGCAGGTGTAAAAGGTTTCTACAATTATTTTGAGTTACATTTTGTAAACTTTTCTAAGAAACCGCTGCATTGTTGTTTTTTTTCTAAATTTGTATAGCTTCATATGTAGTGTCTCCTTTACATTCACATAAAATTAAACAGCATTTTACAAGAATTTCATGTGCTCTCTGCCCTTTTGGGGGGAGTGACACCCAGCTGTTTTCATATTCTACCTGGAACTGCCCCGATTATTGAGTAATTACTAGTATTCATCAACCCCAACAAATTGATATATCTTGGCATGCAGCCTCAGTCTATATATTTTTTTTCTGGGATAAAAAATAAGCCTAATATTAACCTCCTCAGAAGTCACTTATTCTATATTTTCATCCTGTTGCTGATTTATTTTGTTGTTGTTTCACATGCCTTAGATGTCAGGGTTTTTCTTTGACCCCATAAGGACGGGCACTGACTCCCAGAAATGCAAGAAAATATCCTAGGAAATCAACATTTGTATGCACCCACCAATAGGCTGAAGATATAATGTTATAACATATGTCCATTAGTACCTTTATATGTCTGTCTGTACATCTGTCTGTCTATTATCTGTTTCATTTCTTCACAATAACTTTAGTTCTACACAATTAATATTCACCTACCTTGGTTTTCACTTGGGATAAGGAAGAAACCTATTGATTTGAAGGTCAAAATGTTAAAGGTCAAGGTCACTATGACTGAAAGCTGAAAGATGGCTTCTGTGCAATAACTTCGTTTCTAGATCAGTCTTGGAGTAAGGAAGAAGCCTGTTGATTTGGAGGGGGGTGCAGTCAAACAGTTGAAGATCAAGGTCACTTCAGTTCCAAACCATGTACTTTTGCCAAAGTTTTGTGTATGGTGTACTGTCTGGGTAAGAAAGAATATAAGTTGTTTGGGGATCAAGAGGTCAGAGTTCAATGTTGCTGTGGTTTTTTGCATAAGGTCACTGTGGTTTTATATAATAATTTTAGTTCTAGACAACTTACATTGACCAAAGTTTGTGGAGGGCTTGCAGTCAAGGTAAGAAAGAGGTCTATTGAGATTGGGGTTAAAAGATAAATTGTCAAGATCATTGTGACTCCAAGAAAAAGGGTTGTGCATAGTAACTTTTGTTCTGAAGCATGCTCCTAGCCCAGACTTTGTGGATGGGTTGCACTTAGGATAAAGATGAAACCCATAGATTTTGCAGTCTAAAGGTTAAAGGTCATGTTCGTGGTTAGTTTAAGAAGAAAATAATGGTTTCTGCACAGTAAGTTTTTTTCAGGACTGCATATATTACCCAAAGTTCATGATCAATGAGATATGGAGAATAATCTCCAGTGTCAACCATGTCTTGCTAGTAGATAACTATTAAACATGGAGCAGGCATATAATATACCATGCTGAAATCCTAAAGAAAAGTCTGTAATGTTACGTATATATATATATATATATATATATATATATATATATATATATATATATATATATTATATTTGTTGCAGCCAGAGTGATCCAGAAGAGAACACTCTCACATGTTCTCTTCTGGATTATGCCAGATTGCATTCCTGTGAATCAGGATTATCTTACCTGTAATGCTGAGTTAATCCCTTTATTTCACAAATATATGTGTAGTCCATATTAAAGTTAGAAAGATTTGTCTGTTGAGCAGGTTACATTATTCTGAGGTGACATCATCTGCAGCAAAACATGTAATTAATATCTGTATATTAAACTATAATTTGTAATAATTGACATGTATACTATCTATAATTTCAGTTTTCCCAGAATAGAGACTTAAAAAATCATATGTTCAGTACATATCCCAAGACCCTTGTTGAAGCCAGCCCCTTTGACAGAATATGGGGTATAGGAAGGGCTGCCAGTGACCCAAAGGCCCAGACAAAAGAGACATGGCTGGGGCATAATCTTTTGGGATATGCACTCACAGATGTACGGAATGAAATGATGATAAAGGAAGGAATTATTCCAATGGATGCCCAAACATTGTTGGCTGAATGTGCATTAATAGATATAAAAAACTTTGATGAGGTAGAAAGATTTGTGTAAAGAACTCCTGTATTGTTGCAAAATGTACACCTAGAATGTACACCTAGAAAATTTACAATTTGTTTAAATTATCTTTTGTTGTTATTTTATATACATTTTATTACTATTATGAAGTATTGAATAAATTAGCGGCCACCTTGAATCTTCAGAGATGCACAGTAACTTTACGTCTAAAAGATTTTATCATATAATAAATCTTACTATGGGTCAAATTAATTTTCAATATTGAAAAACAGAATTGTTGTCAGTCCATTGTCAAATGTTAAAGAATGGTAGATAGTAGGGGATCCAATGGTTACAATTTGGTTTTCAATGACCAGATGTAAGTGATGTTATCTTTAAATTTTGTGTCCTAATAAGGATTATTTAAATGATGGTATCCTTACATGCTATTCATTAATATGCAAGGCAGTTTTAAATGTAACATCATACCCGGTACAATATATTACTATAAAATGGAATCCAGCTGCAGGAAATGACCATGGAACTTAGGTAGCATTAAATGGTAATGCACATGTATTTGTTTTGCTTTTCTTAGATTTTTGGTTTTCAATCCTGTGATAAAACGCAGCTGACTGTACCAAATTTATGCAGTTACTGTAGAAAATATGTGGTGCAGATGTTTCACCTTTTGCATTGTTACACACTGTAGTTTTAAGACTTTTTATCCTGACGATTGTGCAGTCATCATTTTTTCATTTGTAACTGTGGCAGCAAGCACAGTAGTTTTGGACTCTTCACTCTCTGCCCTTCTCCCCCCCCCCCCTCCCCCCAACCTCCAGTCTGGAAAATCTGGGCACTAGGTTTTCATGTTTTCATATCAAATGACTTTAGAGGTAAAAGTAGATACTCTATACTCTGTGACTTGTGGAGAGAAATGAGGTGAATTGTGATTTGACTAACTTTCAGTACTAAGTTATGTGTAATTTTTAATCTAATTTTTAATAAATGGCTGTAATTTGTTACTGTGTTTTAATTTTAATTGATCAGGGAATGTGATATTTAAATTATTGTAATGTAATTTGTTATACATTTTTTATGAGATATTTTATATTTCTGAAATGAAAGCTAAATAATGTTATAAATGATGTTATTGATTAAGTTTATAAACTTACATCTTCATAAATGTGTAATGTAATAATATTGGAACCCATTTGTAATAAATTCTGCATAACTAAAATTTTTGGATATATAGAAAATGTTGCTTTATGTCTGTATTTTATTATTTGATTGTTACATTTTATACCAGCTTATAATTAAACATAAGAATTACTAAACAAAGTGTTTGGGTCCATATATATCCAAAAATTGTGCAGTGTCATATTGACCATGGGACTTAAATCTTCCCCTATGTGTCCTGTAATAAGCCCAGGGGGCCTGTTTTGTCATGTTTTTGACAAGTAGATGTGGGATGTTTAGATAATCAGGCTTTCTGATATCAGACAATTTGGTAAACTGTGATAATAGCCAGATATAAGCTTACCGTCAAGTATGGACTTAAGTTGGAACACTTTGTGGATTTTAAACCAAATTACATCTCTGAAATTCTTTGATCAAATGATACAGTGTAAAAAGGGGTAAATTACTGGAAAATGGCAGAGAAAAAGTGAAATAGTATCATGTCAAGCATTATAACAGCTTTGTTGAATTATCTGCACATTAAGTACAGTAAAAGAAAGTTCTCTAGTGTCTTAATGCTGGAAGAAAGAAACTTGGGTATGTTTTGACCAAGAATAAGTCATCTCAGTTGAGTCACTGTAATGAACGCTATAATAATAATAATAATGATGTGTGATGTGCACATGACATCATTTGGTAACAAAGGTACATGTACATGCAGTAGCAGCTACTGTATTATTTCTGATATGTTTTTTGATCATTGGCAGAAATGCCCAAGCGTATTCTGATTGGCACAAGACTTATCATTGCATAATTATGTTAATTTTAAATACTTCTTTTACAGCAGACTGATCGTATCCTGAATATTTTTTAATATTATAACTGAGAATTTATACGTCTTGATTAAATCTTTTTCCTATGTAAAGAATGTAAATTGCAATATTAAACATTATTATATACTTTAGAAACAGTCCCATTAGCTTAATGTTGTTGCTACAGTTCAGTATCCAGCAGTATTGATCATAGTTACGTACAAATATTCACTGCTTCCTTATATGGTAAACACGTGTCCACGTTCAATGAACTAAATATTGGGCCTTGTTCATGTGGCATAGAATGCCCTTGTGCAAGCTTGAGCTTTCTGGGCCACATGACATCAGATCCAATATTTTTCAATACTTAGTTAATAACCTATATGTACTCAACAAAATTAAATATTGAGACATTTACATCTCATTAGGTAGTAAATGTATGGACTCAAAACAGGGGCAATATGTATAGAAAGAAAATTATTTTTTGGGAAAGTCTGTAATTTATAAATGTGTCTTGTGTTTCATTTCAAAGAGATTTCTCATAACTCTATTTATCGAATCTTTATTTTTGTATCTTGTATGTATGTTGATTTATCTGAATGTTTACTAAAGAAAGAAAATCAATGCAAATCTGTACAATACAATGTCAGTCAATTCAAAAGGGCAGCAACATTTTATTTCGCTTAGTTTTCTTATATGACCAGAAATATTTATAGGAATGGCCTTTCTGTTGTAAAAGTGCACAAAAACTGAACCTGTTACTGGGGCTGATAATACTTTCCAAATTGGTCAGCCTTGATTAGCCAAAGAAACATAATACCAAAATGAAAACATATTATGACAAGACTGGCATTGCAACTGTAATGGCAAGGTGTTCAGAATGTAAAGGATCAGTTGTATTTTGTCATTTTTAGTAATATTACCTCAAAAATTGTCATCACAAGTAATGTAATGATACAAATGTAAAATTCATATCACTAAATTATTTCTTACTGTCTTCTTATTACTTTTGTCTTTTCCCGTTAACATCATTAATTAATTAAGTACATGTACATATGTTTTTGGGTGTAAATATTTGGTTTTGACTTTTAACTTATTAGAATACATAACAGTGTTTAATAGTTTATCGTGATTGTTTAGATAGCCTACTCATTTTATTTACCAAGACATATTTGCAAAAAGGTTAAAATGCACAAACTCTTGTTACTATTATAATGGATATTAACAAAAGATAAAACAAAATAGAAAATTTGAAAACAAAGACTTATTTTTTTTTTCAAAGACTAGAATATCATCAAGAAAAGTTTATTACTTACAGTATTTTGTTCCCATCCTCGCATATATGTGAAGATTAGTTTCACACTGTTTTCAGATTCCATGCAATTAACATATTTTGAAAGATTTGTTATAATTATGTTAAATATATAACTGAAAAATGTTGGTTTCTAAAATTGCTTGGTATCAAATAAATTGATATGGTTTCCTTGTGTCATCTGTGGTACAGTTGTTAGCTCTACTAGGCAAATGCCAGAAGAATTTATGTGATAACCTTTCATCCATTGTCCATCCATCCAAATATCTGGCATCCATGCATACTTCCATTTGGACAAGTTTTTATCGCTACTCCTTCTAAACTACTCAGATAATTGCAATGAAACTTTACACACACATTCATCCCAGGGTCTAGTTGGTCCTACCACAATGGCTGCTATGTTGACCATTTCAAAAGTCTGCTTACTACTCCTCTTGAATGAATAGTCATATCGTCAAGGTGATTTTGCTAAAAGACTTCATGTAATGTCTAGTTGCTTCCAAATGAACATAGTACTACATGGGCCATCTCGAAAATCTTGTTTTTACTATGTTTTCTGAACAAATATTCATAGTAACATCGGGTTTTCACTAAAATACTTCTTATGGTGTCTAGTTTGTCCAAAATGAAAATGGTGTTGATTTAACATCCAACATGGCCAGCATCTTGAAGATCTTATTATTACTACTTCTCCTGAATGGATGGTCATATTGACATTGGGTTTTCACTAAAAGATTTCTTATGATATGTAGTTGGACCTAAATGAAAATGGTGCAAATGATGGTGGTCATCTTGAAAACCTTTTTATGTTGCTGATCAGACTTCCAACATGGCAGTGATCTTGAAAGTCTTGTCATTACTCCTCTTGAAGGCAGTCGTATCATAATGTAGGTTCCAGTAAAATACTTCTTACTATACATAGCTGGTTCTGAATCAAAATGATGCTGATGTGATCTGCCAAAATGGCGGTCACAGTGGCCATTGTTAAAAGTCTCATTACAGTTACTTCTTGTCATACTGAACATGCATACATGTGAACCTCCTGCATGGGAGGGTTTTTCTCCCGAGTTTAGGGGTGTCTCCCATCCCTCCTGTCACTCACTGAAATCTCCCACATACACAAAACTATTATTGAAAATTTTCTTTTTCTTTTTTTTTCACATTCTGGCTCCAGTGTAGTATATTTATGGTAATGCTGCCTATGATCATGTGACTGAGTTGGCTTAAGCAGGGCAAGTCAATGTACATGCTAATTTCATCCTTACATCCTGTCTGCATGGTCAACTGGCTTCATTTGAAGTTTGTCAAGGTGGATTATGCTATGTGTGGGTAGAAGTAATTTGGAAATGATTAAAGATGTTAATTGATTATGGCTGGGTTACTGAAAAGCTCAGTCAGCATGAAGCATGAAACAATAAACATTACATTGATTCTGTCCGCAAGGTATGTTCTGCTTCGGTAATTAAAGTTGTCAAGATGAATTAAAGTCTATCCTATGTATGATAAAAAGTAATTTGGATAGGATTAAAGATGTTAATTGATTATGGTTGGATTACTCAAGAGCTCAAGTGGCATGAAACTGGCTCGGCTTGACTTTGGTGTATAAAGTTTGTCGAGATGTCTAAGCGTGCATTATCTCCCAATGCCAAAACACCAAAATCCAAGCAAGCAAAATATCACACAAAATTTAGTGATGGATGGAAACGGGAATTTCAGTGCTTGCAACTGAGTTCAAAGAGACATGAATATGGATTCTGCTTTTCCAGTAAAGCTGATTTTTAAGTCTGTTCTGGTGGCAAGAATGACATCACGCATCATGCAGAAACCCCCTAAAGGGGATAATAAAATGCTGACAGTCTTAGTTCGTCTTTTCGACAAGGATGTAAACAGGATATCAACAAGATTCATTGGAATGCCAACGTGTAACATTGGATCAGCAGAACTCGTCTTTGCATGCTTGGATAAAATATTCATGTAAGTATTACTAAAGTTTAACTATTTTATTGTTCATAAGAAATCATAATCACAATTGTATAATAATAATAATAATAATAATATGAGTAATAACAATATGGATACAGTACAAGAATTAATCCATAATGCCTGGGTTGAATGAGGTCTTTGTCTTCATCTATAATTCTAGTAAGTAATAACCGTTTTCCACATTTAATTGTTATTGTTAAATAATGGTGATAGTGATGATAATGATGACAACAAAGGCGTCTGCAAATTAAGCTTAAAGTCACAAAGAGTGTGATAGTCTAATCATTAATGTATGCATCAGTGCTTAATGTGGACAATCTTACTGACATTAAAACAACATTAGATGCTTAGGAGTGCAATAAATACTCACTGATCCGATTATGTAGGTTTTCTTATCTCCTATGATTAATACAGATAATTATCAGCTATCGATGGGTGAACAATAAAAAATATTATAGGTCTGCACTGATAATTGGAAATTAAAAACAGTGATTGGTCCTTTTAAAAGGAAAATTTCACTAAGCCTTATGAAACCACTGCAACAGATTCTATAATATTTCAGAGAGAGAAATCTCCCTTGGGCCAATTGCATTGGATATGCAAGTGACAATTGCATTATTATATTATTTTAATTTACCTATTGTATATCCATGGCAAGTAAATTTCAAGGTTCTAATGTTTTGCATTTTGTATTGCAGTGGTGAAGCTGTCTGAGAGGTTCATGGCGATGGCGTTAACCCAGAGTGAGAGAACTGCACTGGAAGATGAAATTCGGGACTACCTACTGACTCCCAAAGAAGAACTTCCCAAATTCGACAGAGACAGTACCAGTCTTGAGCAGTTTTGGCAGACATTTGGCAATCTGACTCTACCCACAGGCAGGAAACAATTTAAACTTCTTGGTGAACTCAGTAGAGTTGTATTGAAATTGCCACATTCCAAGGCAAACACTGAAAGGACATTTCCCATTCTGAGGAAAATTCAGGCTGACTCTAGAGGAAATCTGGATCCAGTGACAGTACATAATCTTTTAAGTGTTAAGATGAACAATGATAAGGACTGCCACCAATATAATCCAGGCAATGATCTTGTAAGAAATACTAAAAATGCTTGTGTTACATATATGGAGAGTGTGAAAGGCAACATGTTAATGTGAAAGAACTGAATTGCATATTTTAAAATTAAAAATATGGAAATTCGTTCATTGGTAGTAATTTTGCCCATTTGCACGCTAAAAATCAGGTTGATGAAAAACCTCTCTCTTTTGAGGTCAAAACTCCTGACCAAATTTTGCAAATTTCCCTCTTTGTTCCAAGCTGACCCCTCATTTTTATCACACGTACGAACATGTTTTTTCTAAAATTACTTCTTTCTTGTATTATGTAATTGCTTCTATATTAATATGATGCTGATCCTACTTCTGAAATGGCTGCCTTGATAGCCACCTTGAAAATCTGTATATGGCTACTTCTCCTGAATGTATGGTTGTATCAACATGGTGTTTTCACTTAAACACTAGCAATATGTACCTTTTTCTGAATCAAATTGCTGCTGATCTGACCTCCAGCATGGTGCGATAGTCACTATCTTGAAACTCTTGTTATCTTTCTCGAATGAGTGGCAGCATTGATATTGGATTTTCACTAGAACACTTCTTGCAATAGGAACAGACTGCTCTGTTTATTCAACAAAGTCCATTGCACTAAAAATCATAGGATAAATACAACTGTCTGATAATTTTTTGTACCTAAAGACAGAGTTCACTGGTTGACATTTGACCTCTGTTTACTAATTTGGCTAATAAGCAAGAGGTAACCATAACACTCCTTGCCCTTTGTGTCAAGTGCATGATTCAGCTATTCATCATTGTGACCTTGAAGCATATGAAAGTAATTCACCTGACATCATATTGTTGGAACAGTCAGACCAAGAATATTTAAAGTTGCATCAATAAATTGATTATATCTAGTTTTAAGTAAGGAACCATTTTGTGAAATTTCGTTTTATAAATACAATCATTGGTTAAACAGATGTTGGATAAAGTCAACCAAACTGTCACTCACATCTGCACTTTTGTGAGTGAGTTTGCAAACCAGACCAATTGGACTTTTAGGTCAAATTAAAGATCACTGCTTGCATTTTATTGTTCAGTGAACTTGTGAACACAGTGATGTGAATATAAACAAATACATTTTGACTATGCATTGTATTTAGCTGCATTGCAATAAACAAGTTGAGAGTCTGCACTCTGACATTGATTTGAAGGTCAAAGGTTTTGAATCGGGTTTTAAGCTGTACAGGCTTATGAGCATTATAACATAAAAAATATAAATGGATTTAAATCAAAACCAGTTTGTGGATATATTTGAAGAATGCTTTAAATGATGCCACTTCGTTAACTTGGGTTTTTTTTCTGAACAATATGAATTTACAAATGTTCGAGGAAATTCTGCAAAAAGCATCCTTGTGTCAAAGCTTTTCTGGCTTGTACAAATAATGCTGATATATCATCAAATATGGTAACACATACAAACCATAAAAACACTTTAAGTGACTTATTCATGAAAACAAGTGCTCCAGATATTTTACTTTATCTTGTGGCATTCTGGCATTTGGGTCTTTAATTTTGCACAAATAGTAAATCATATGCCATCGAATGTGTATGTCAATACTAAAGAAAGCACAATTTTCAAATTACAGCTTCTCAAAAAGCACTGAACAGAATTTGAAAACATTTGATTTAAATAATCATATCAAGACGGTTTTTTAGTTCTTTTGAATATTGTCAATCTGGGTTTAAATACGGGTGTTATGCAAAAAAAAACAAAAAAAAAAAAAACCAACAAACAACAAAAATAAAACACCACACTCAAATGAATTTGCCTCCAAAACAGCTTTACTGAGAGTGATTGCTTTATTTGTTTATACAGATGGTACTGAGTGTGATTGCATCCGACAGAAAATATCAAGGCTTTGTTTATTTATACAGATGGTACTGAGTTTATACAGATGGTACTGAATTTATACAGATGGTACTGAGTTTATACAGTTATACAGATGGTACTGAGCATGATTGCATCAGATAGAAAATATCAAGGCTTTATTTGTTTATACAGATTTTACTGAATTTATACAGATGAAACTGAGGTTATACAGATGGTACTGAGTTTATACAGATTTTACTGAATTTATACAGATGATACTGAGTTTATACAGATGTACTGAATTTATACAGATGGTACTGAGTTTATACAGATGGTACTGAGTTTATACAGATGTACTGAATTTATACAGATGAAACTGAGGTTATACAGATGGTACTGAGTTTATACAGATGGTACTGAATTTATACAGATGATACTGAGTTTATACAGATGAAACTGAGGTTATACAGATGGTACTGAGTTTATACAGATGGTACTGAATTTATACAGATGATACTGAGTTTATACAGATGGTACTGAGTTTATACAGATGGTACTGAATTTATACAGATGATACTGAGTTTATACAGATGGTACTGAGTTTATACAGATGGTACTGAGTGTGAATTGCATCAGATAGAAAATATCAAGGCTTTGTTTGTTTATACAGATGGTACTGATTGACTGTCAACAAATAGACAACATTAAGATCTTGAAAACCTCTGAAGAGAATTTGACTGAAAACCGGGCATCAAGATTTTTCACCTTTATACAAATGATGCTATCTGCCATCAATTCTGGAAACCATTACTAAAAACTGATAGACCTGTAAGTGACATCATCTCTGAAATCGCCTAATGGAACTAGATTAAAGAAAATCCAGGCATAAAGGCCATTCTTGTTTCTACAAAGAATACTGACCCATCATCAAATAAGGTTAATAATACTAAAAATACAGAAACCTTGAAATAATTAGGGCACCAAGGTCTTTAAAGTTTGTTCTTATGTAAAAATACATTGGCAGCTTTCTTGGATGATGTGTTTGAATATGCATTATTAAATTGTACCCATAGTTTTTAATTCTGTCCATATGTGTTTCTGTACATTTGTTTGGCGATATTTTTTTCATATTTGTAACCTAATAGAGACTGTTTCTGATCCACTTTTGATTAAACTTGGTAAATAGGCTTTTTCATCCAGATCTTGAGTGAGTACCATTATGGGCAAAATCTGATGATATTAACGAGAAAACCTTGTATCTGAATGGTTGAACTTCTTATCACTCAAGAGAAGGTATTTCTGAACAGATTTTGATCAACTTAGTAAATAGAATAATATCATCAAGATGCTGATGAGTTTTATTATGAGCTAGACATATAGATACGAATGAGGTATTCTTGTATCTGATTGACTAAGTTAGCATTATTACCACTCTAGAATCTGTAATTTGGATAGGATTTTTACTGGACTTGGTAAATAGACCTATATCTTAGATAATTATGATTATGAGCAAGGTTCATGGTTATTAATTAGATGATCTTACATCTAATTGAATGAACTTGTCAACACAGTAGCAACTCTATTTCTTTTCAGATTTTGACCAGACTTCTTAATTATTCCTATATGATCAAGATGTCAAATGAGTTTTTTTTATGAGAAAGATCTTCCTATATTTAGGAGGTAATATTGTATCTAACTGGCTGAGCTTGTTACCTCTCTGGAGACTGAATTTTGATTGGATTTTGCTCCAACTTGGTAAAGAAACGCATGTCATTACTGTCTTATACAGGTTTATAATAAGTGAGATCTGCATATATTTATGAGGTTATCGTGCATCTGATTGAGGTTGTTACCTCTCTAGAAACTAATATCTCATCTAATTTCAATAAGACTTGGCAAATAGGTTTATATCATCATGATCTAGTATGAGTTTGATTATTAATGAGAGCTTTGCATATTAATTATGCATTTATCTTAGGAAAGAGTTTTATATCAGACATTGCAAATATATGAAATTGACATGATATATTGGTTGGGAGATACTTGACATAGGGTTGCATTCTGATGGTACTACATAAACCTGCTTAGGAAAAGTGTCAACTGTTACATGAGTCAGGTGAGCGGTATCAGGCCAGTTAATTTGTGGCATGTATCATCACAGTGACCATTATATTTTGCAACAGTCCAAATAGCAAGGCACCATGTGCATATTCATATTGTCTTATTTTGCTTTTTTACGTTTTACCTGTATAATTTATTTACTGAGTTTTACTATGGAGTCTTGTTCTAGATTTACTTTATGTTTAACACAAATGCATTTTATAGGACAAGTACAAGTCATGTAACAAGAAACATCTATATTAATGGGCTCTTAATTATGAAAACTTAAGTCCATTCATCACTTGAGTGTTTTGTTTTAAATGGCCCACAGTAGAATTAAAAAGTTTTACTCTATGGGAAGATATCATTCTCCTAATCTTTTTTTGTTTTTGTTAGGTTATAAAAATGGTTCATTTGCAATGTTATTGGAAAAAGGAGTATTCTTTTATCAGAATTTTTCTAGCAGTAAAGTAAATATTTTTCTTTGTCATCTACTGAATTGCAAAATTTGCAGTCTTGAACCCCATTCAGATTTTTTAACTTCCCAAAACTATTTCTAAAAATGATCCAAGATCCTGAGCTTTGAGAAATAATTTTTTTCAGATATGTTCTGTCCAATGCCGGTGGTTTTTAATCAACTTATTGGCTGGGAGTGGCATATGTTAATGAACTAGTGTATATCATTCCATTGAACCACTGCTCAATTTGATCACCCAGGTAGGTGTCAATGCTTTACTGATTGCATTCTTGCAAGTGTAAGTTTTGTGGTCGGGAAAGAGTTTGACCAACCAAGTTGGTCACCTGCACACCTTTAGTACTCAGAGCATTTTTGACCGCTTTTCCTGAAATTTTTTAAACATATATAAAATTTTAATTTATTCATTTATTCTGCCAATCACCATGTTTTTTTTTCTTTCTAGGCATAATAAAATCCAATTTATATTAAATAGCTATGCTAATTAGTGGCTTGGAGCATTTATCATTAAATTGGAAAGGTCACTTGTATGGCTAGTTTTGCAAGCACTATATAATTTTAGAGTAGTATAGGGGCGATAGAGGGACAAATGGGCCCCACTGGAGACAATGGAATTTACCATTACACCATTCTCTTGGATTGGGCCTCATTGGGCACAAGGAGAATTTAACATTAGTCTATAGGTTTAACATGATTGGCTGGTCTGGGGACAAGGGAAAAGGTATTTTTAAAAATGTCTATAGGTTTAGTATGATGGGCTAGTCTGGGGACAAGGAAAAAGGCTATGTTGAAAGTGTCCACAGGTTTAACATGGTTGTCCGGTTTATGGATGAGGATAAATGTAATGTGAAAACAACATTTACTGACCAATATCCACATGTACTGACCAGCAACCCACACTTACTAACAAATACACAGTGTTACTGATCAGCACCCAGATCTGCTGACCAGCACATACACATACTGACCAATATGCAGTCTTACTCCCCAGCACCCATGTTTCCTAACCAATAGTGTCACAGACCAGCACCCACATCTACTGACCAACATGCACCTACTGACCAACATGCAGCATTACTGAGCAGCATCCATACCTACTGACCTAGTCTTACTGAGCAGCAACCATATCTACTAACAAACACCCATGGATACTAACCAATTTTCTGTGTTACTAACCAGCACCCACATTTGCTGACCAGCACATACACATACTGACCAACAAAGCCTTACTGACCAGTACACACACATACTGACTAACACAGTCTTACTGACCAGTACCCACATATACTGTCCAGCACATACACCTACTGACAATCACACACACATTATGACTAACACAGTCTTAATGACTAGCAACCACAGCTACTAAGCAACACTCATGCCTACTAACCAACAGACAGTCTTAGTGACCAGCACCCAAACCTACACAGAGATGTGCAAGGGTAGGATATAAAGTTATGGAGTAAAGTAATGAGGATTAAGATTTAATTTTAGATGGACAATCAATCACTATCCCATTCATCACTGGCCCTTTAACAAACCAAACTGAGGAAGGGTAGTGTCTTGGATGTATTACTGTCTAGTAGCTACATGCATATATCCGAGATTTATATATAAAGCATTACCTATATCTCAGATTATGTTGGCGGTGTTGGTAAATTTGTATATATTGTACTGATGTGATAAATAGGTATAATCAAGGGAGTCATATTAACACTGCAATGAACGTGACTAAAAGTAATGCTAAAATTATGAAACTAAAACGGAGTTCTAGTGGACACTATACAAATAAATCCAGAATATTATATTTAAAATATGACCGTGACTGAAAAATTGCTAAAATTCCGAAACTGTCTAGAAACCCACAGAACAATATGTTACAGTATCAGAGACTAAAAGTAATACTAAACTTCTGAAATTATATTTTAAAAAATGGTAGTTTCTAAAAGAAGTACTAAAATTACGAATGACTCACGGAATTAGTCAAGACTAGAAATAAAAACAAGCAAAAAAACAAAACAGAGAGAACATTAGATTAAAATGGTCGAGACTAAAAGTAATACAAAAATTCTGAAACTAATATGGACTTTAGGGGTAATTTTTTTTAAAATCTGGAAAATATTATTACGTCCTATATTAAAAGTAGTTCTGAAATTCCGAAACTGTCACGGACTTTATTGGGAACTAAGGCAAATCATAAGAAAAAAAATATGACTTACAATAAAAGTAGTACTAAAATTATGTAGCTACTATCACTTATAATTACAATTAAAGACCGGTTAGTTCAGTATTACTAGCACACCTAATTACAATTCAACACACGTTATTTACTATCCTACACCTATACACTTACATACAAACTCGTGTGAAAGGGGCTATAAGATATACAATGCTTGTTCGAAATTCCTATACATCTCCAGCCAGTCTCGAGCCAGACGAGGTGTAAATCATTAGGTAATAAATCCTTTGCTGGTCAATCTGTGAAGCGACGCGGTAAACCAATGGATGAAGACTTGGGTAAATGTTACTAGAATTCATAAAACTGACTTCTTCTTAATTTATTATCTTTCATCCAATTTTCAGGAAAAGGTTTGAAAAGACCATCTTTAAATTTGTGGAGAATGCTTAGCTGGCGAATAGGCGTGGTTGAATTGGTACTGCTTGTTCATAGTTTTAACTTCTTCCCCCTCCCTGCCAGACACTTTTTTTACGACAGGTTGGATTTGCCCTTATATGCTACCTAATAAAGTGCATCGATTTAAAATGATGACATCTTTAATTTGTTGTTGTTACTCCAACGTGCTCGATTTACTTTTATTTTTCTCACAGGTCTATAATTACAGCTGAGCCGAATTGCAGCGGAGCCGAATTCTATAAACATTTGATCACCCCACTTGTTAAATTTTACTGGGTTACAATTCAGCCAAAAATACAAAAAAAAAAAAAAAAAAAAAATCCACAGAACACGGTTTCGCCTGTTATATTCTCAGAACTATTAAACCTCTAGAAACACACATACACACAGAAAAGAAAACAAACTTTAACATAAATGTTTGACATTCTTGACTCCTCACCCACTGGTCCTGTCGCCACAAAAAAAGTGGTACCTGTAGATTTCCATTTCTCGTTAAACAGGATTCACAAACAGTTCGGCATATATTGACTGAGGGCAACAATCTACGGGGCAAAAATATACATGTACACCGGTTTTATTTGGAACTTATGGTTTCGCGGTGTAGCACAACTGTACTGTAGTGGTTTTATCACTGCACCTGTTGACAAAAACAGATATGCGTAGATACATATAATCATGGACCTGCCATAATTATAAATCAAGATTAACTAAACGCTTAAAAATCACTTCGTTATAGAGTTAGATGCCAGATATAAACGTCTTTGTCACTCTGACGAAAGATTGAAATCGAAAGTAGCAGGTGAGTCAACCTTTAATAATTTTTTGTTAGTTATGTTGTCAATTTTGATGCTTTTGGATGACAATAGACCACTTCTGAATTATCGTCAAGTCCCAGAAGCGTGTTGGTAAAATAGCTCTTTATCTGTCTGTAAAATGGCTAGTAGCTAGTTATGTTACCCAGACTGCCGATAGTTTATTTATCTTGTATCTAACGGCACTCGAACAAACTTGATTGATTTTGAATTATGAAACCGCATGTTTATTTCCAAGTATTCACATGGGTACAGACAACTGTATTGTATGCAAAATGTTGAAGAATAAAATCTATTATGAGTTAGACATTATATGCAAGAGGGATAATATATATGTCTAATTGGGGTTGCGTGAATGGCATTGGTAGTGATATCGAGGGTGCATTGACACTGCTAATACTCTCTCAGTTAGTCCCCCCCCCCCCCACTATATCTGCATGATATTACGAGAAAATATTGCATGACTGATTTATTCGATGAATCGCTGCATCCAGGGCCGGATTAAGACCTTTAGAGGCCTTAACACTGAAAAGATTATGGTGCCCCCCCCCCCATGTCATTAAAAATAAAAACAATACTAAACCGTAAGATATCTTTTATCTTTTTTGGGGGTGGGGGTGGGGAGGAGGGCTGCCTCTGCTTTGCTGGTGCCCTAAGTACGTACTTAGTCTGCCTATTGGGTAATCCAACACTGGCTGCATCATTCAAATTTTTACCGGAAAAGCAGCCAATTATTTTCGATCACTCGCTTTCTTAAACTCGTCGGTAGGTACAACACTCAACAATATCATACATGTATCTAATATGTACGATGCCAGCTCAGACGTTTACTTCGAAAATATTGGCAATCACATTAATTGGTAAATGTAATGAGGATTTCCATTGGTCAACAGTGATACTCAGTCTAAAAATAAAAGCAAAGCGAAAATAAAATTTAAAAAAGCAATGCACTTGTAAGAATTTAATTGTATTATTATTAATATTTTTTTTTTCTTTCTTCATTTGTATTAGTATAATCTATAGAAAAAATATTAAACTCTTAATAAGACGACCTAATTTTGTCTCAAGTTTTTGGCCTTTTTACGGAAAGGCAAGGAGTTATGGCGATATTATATTGTCTCAAGTTATGGATCTTGTTAAAGAGACTAATTTGTGAATTCTAACAAGCATAGCTGTGGCGGAGACTCTTTAAATCTGTCCTCAAAGAATTTTTCACTATGAATCAAAGTTGTATATATCAATTGTGACAGTTTGGATTTTTTTTTTAAAGCGAAATCAGTGAATTGCTGGTTTTGATACAGGACAAAATACAGGCTATTATAAGTTTGTCTGAAATTTTACCAATGTTTTCTCATGACCATCATGAAGATCAATTTTTGTTGTTATTATTACCATTTTAAAACTGAGAGGGAGTGGACTTTTTATCAGAAAGAATCACAAGGCAGTAATTGTAGAGCAGCTGATGAATAATAAATATATTGAAGCTGTTTTATATAAGATTTTCTTTGCAAAAGTACAGAAATTACAAACTCTATGTAAAGTCCCGCCAGAAAATATATTAACAATATACTTCTTAATGAATGGTATTTTGATTAAAGCCTGCTGACCGAGTTATCGCAACATACGGATTGTTGGTGATTTCAATTGTGGAAATATTGACTTATCAACAATGCTAACTAAAACAGGAAAAGATAAAGCATTTTTTTCATTTCTGGGAATCGTCAAGGTCTTGTGAAAACAAACGAGATTCAGATATGGGCAAGTACCATGTTTATTCGATTTAGTCATCGCATACGAGGAATTCCTATTTGAGAAGTTTGACATATTACAACCCACTGGAAAAAATGACAACACGGTTCTATGTTTTGGGGTTTTTTTTGTTTGTGATTGCTGGTATTACTTGTAGATTTGTTGAGATAGAGATGTTCATTATAAGGATGATTACGGTGCTCTGCGATTATATCTCCGCAATTGCAATTTAATGAACAATAAGGACGATACGTATAAACAGAGACGTAAAGTGATCCAAACAAGTCAGATTGGTGGCTTAGAGAGAAGTTTGTTTCAAAGACGAAGTTAAATTAGAATAAGAGGTAGCCATTAATAAAGTTATTAATAAGGAACAAGCATTACAAATGTAGTAGATCTCGAGATAGCTATAGTAGTTATAAGCAAGAAAAACAAAAAAGCATATGTATTTGTTCGAAAGGTTAAGAAAGACAATGACAAAGTTGATGCTTTCAATATAAAAGAGAACCCAAAAACGTTCTTGAGTTTAGTGGGGTCACAAACAAAAGTGACAGCAGGTATAAAGAAAGGATGGGAGTATAGCAGTTTTAAGCAAAGATAACTGGCGCTTTTAATGAGTTTTTGCAAGGGTTTATACTCAGAAAAACCTGTATAATTTTCAGATGATACGAGTACACTTAGGAATACTAAAATGAAAATATTGTCATTATCAAATCAGATGTGGGCAAAACTTTGGCCAAGTTAAAAACCAAGAAATAAATTCATCGGAAAATTCTTGTTGCGACAAGGAGTGAAATAAATGATGCTAACATGATTGTTTGTAAAATCCTTAAATGAAGGACACGTTCCTGATGATTGGAGGGAAGCTCACATCACACCCATATTTTAGAAAGTGAACAAAAGCAATCTGGAGAGCTATTGGCCTTTCAATCCGACCTCTGTTGTCCAATAAATAATCGAGTCCTTCATCAGAGATAATATTATGGGGTATATGGAGGATACAAACTTTTTTTTTTTTTTTGAATGTCCACATGGAATTTGAGATGGAAACTCCTCAATTACTTGGTTTATAGAGGTGATTTGACGATTGGAGTGAGGTGTAGGCCATGTCAATTTGTCGAAAGAATTGATCCAATCCGCATGGAATGTTAAAAGCAATGTAACGCCAGAAATGCATAAAATTTGGTTTGCGAGATAAAATGTCGGTTTTTAGCATTTTAATTTTGAGATTTTAAGTCGTTATGAGGTCATGCTATGAAATGCGCGCTTAAGTATTTTGGACCATCACTATGTACTTGTATTACACACATTTAATGGTCAATTGTATTTTTTAACTACTTCTGCGCATATTTTATGGAAAAATGACTGTATCTATTTGAATGTCTCGATGATATCATTTTGTCTCGCCTGCAAAGCACGCTTTGAAGAATAAGCGAAATTTTGATTGATTAGTTTTGTTTCCCGTGATCAATAATGAATTTGATTTTTACGCCCAGACGGATATGGATAATCATCGCAAGTGCAGCAGGATCTCATGACATTCCCTGAAGCAATTCCCTATGCCTTGAGTGGATGGTTTCTAAATTTCATGGGGAAAGTTCTGCAATATCAGCGTGTTTCTGTGGAAAGTATGCAATCTAAATTCAGAGTGCTTCATTAAAATTCCCCTCTTAGACAATATAGGTTGTAAAGAAATGTTTCAAGGTCATCAACAATTGAATCTGACTGGAAAGTCTTCCGAACTAAAACGATTTTGAGATGATGCAAAAAATATAGTCCTTAGATGCCAAATATAGACTCAATACATCACACTTATTTTACAAAAGTGTCACTTTGTGCTTTTTTTTTTTTTTTTTTTTGAGCATCTGGAATGTTAGAATTGCTTTTAATCTTCCATCACCTGGCACTAGGCACACAGGATCAAGTCCTACAGAACATTTGTTAAAAATTCTTCTCAGTCATGTAGGATGCATTCGAAGTACATAATTCAGTTGTGAATTCTATTGCGTAGCTTTGCCAGTAGGTTCTCAGCAGTATTTCTGATGGCCAATGTTTTCATTCAGAAATCGTTTTGAAAAGGTTTGACACAAATGCCATAATTCAGTGAGCTGATATGAGTGTGCATTGCGAGTGTGTTTTCCTATAAGGATTTATCTGGCCATTAGTGCAGAATAGTATTTACGGTTTAAATAGTTCTGTATAAAACTTTACAAATCATGGTATGTGGATCATAATTCTGAAGTACCAACCAACTCTGAAGTTTTCATGAGACATCAGTTTTCTGTGTGTTTTGTGTTGCAGCAAACTATTCTCTTTCTGAAGACTGTTTATTGACATTGTATCCTATGTTCTATGAGACTCAGACATATACTAGTAAACCATAATACGTAATGTCGAAAATGTATATTGCAAGTAACGTGCACCGTCCAAAACTGATTTTCAACCACTCTCAGTATTAAAGAAGAATATACGGCAGCTCTCACTGTCAGAGTGGTTGGTAGCATACTGCATTTAATATTCTTAACGCATTTGTTCTTTCTGACGAATCATGAATTTTGTTTCTGTCTAGATAACTATCTACGTCATGGCGAATCGAGTCTATCACACTGAAATGGTGGGGGTAGAGGTAGACACGGGGAGACTATTCTTACAAACGTTCAACTTGGGATGAGTTTGGCATTGGTATATTGCTTTATGGAAGACATACCGCAAAGTGTACCAAGCTATGTCTTTGGCAATGTTCCGGATATTAAGTTTTGCAGGGTTTAGGTCATGATGTGAATAACTGTAACAAATTGTTTGCTATATTTCATTGACCAGTCTGGAAAGTGACATGACAATGCATTAATATACATGCAATTTATGTTTTAGAAAGAAAAAAAAACTTTGTCAGGAATAGATTATAAACTTTTTCTATAGTTCATATTACCAATAAATCGTTTATAAAAAGTAAGTGGGATACTGTTAACATATTTAAATGAATTCCTTGTTCCGATTTTTGCTCTAAGCCTCGCCCGTACTAATTTCCACATCTTATTTGGGAACGAAAAAATACATTGAAGTTTTACAGACGTTTTTATGTTTATACAAGAAGAAAATCTAAACTTTTTGCACTGAGTTAAAATGAACGCTCTTGCGTTATTCAACCTCAGAGTTATTATATATTTCCTTTATTTTGCTCAGCTTTGTGGGAGCTCCCACAACCCTTATATATTTTTTTGTTCCCAAATGTGGCAAATCACCGCATGCATCAAGCTATAACCATTCTACTGACTGTAGGTAATTAGATAATGAAGTGCTAATTTACACAGCTTGACATGTCGGAACTATGAATAGGTTTTTTTTATGGTTGCTTATGTATATGTTTGACTTAGGTAAACTAAGACTTTGTTATGCAAAATGTATACAGATATTGTCACTTGAAGGAATACCCCATAGTGTTTGCTAAGACTATATTTAACAGGAATATAATGAGCTTTCACTGTGATTCAACAAAACTTTGACTATATGCCTTAACCTGTCTGCTTGCATGCCGTCTGATTCAGGGAAGTTTTGTGTTATCTGCAACATGAAACAATCTAATGTATGTAATGTCCATACCAACTACCCAGTTAGTATACAGGAATACATTAACATACGTAAAAGTAAAGTTGAAGGAAATAAAATACGAGTTCCATGACAAATATGTGATGGTGAGCTATATAATCAAGACCAACTTAGGACAGTAGTGAAATTTTTTGAGGTATTTATTGCCCTTTTGCTTTTAATATCAAATCTGCACAACACCAGATGCTTCTATCCAGCATGGATCACGAACCATTCAACATATTCTTACGCAATTTGGTGTGTACATTGTCTCATAGCTCTAAATGTTCCTTTAAAGACTTTTGCCTTATAAACGTCACATTGAAGAGTGATATTTCCCCCTGACAAGTAACTTAATATCTTCTCATGGAATTTTGTATGTAACATTTATAGCTCTGCAACCCTTACACATATTTGCATGCCACTTGGTTGGTTATATGTAAACGTGCCTTTGAAAGGTTTCATCTTTCAGGGCCACTTTTGACGCAGTTATTGCTCTCTTTCTATAAATATTAATCTCCTCTACAGCAATTCTTTTTAAACAGAATAACTCAGGAAGCATTCAATTTAACATTCAGGTGCAATGTGGTGTGTACATTGTCACAAGACCTAGATGCTGTTTTTGTGGGTTTCGTTTCTTCAACTCCCTTTTGGACATAGTTATGGCCCTTCATATTAAATTAACATCTTCACATGGGATGTCGCTTGTAAGCGGAACAATTCAGGAACCATTCAACATATTCTGACGCAATTCGGTATGAACATTGTCTCATAGACTTTCATGTGCCTTTTATGGGTTTAGCATGGCTTAAAAGAGATCTGGCCCGCTGATTTCCCGTCCTCCTGACTTTACTTTCTGATAACTCAACCAAAATTGTTGGATCTCAACTAAATGTGGCATGTGACTTCAGATTGATCACATCCCTTAAGTGAGATTGATTTCCATGGTTCCATGACATCATTTACAGGGGTTATGACTCCTGGTTGCCCGTCCCCTGAATTTTCTTTCCTCAGCATAACTTTACTAATCTTTCTTGCATTTTAATCAAATCTGGCAAGCAGCTTTAAATTGGTGAGATCTTTAATGAGTTTATATTCATGTCTTCCACATTATCATTAAGAAGAGTTATGACTCCTGATTGGCCGTTATCCGAATTTAACGTTTTGCAACATAACTTTACTAAGAAATATTACATTTCAGCCAAAGTTATCATGCACCTTTATATCATTAGATGTTGAATGAGTTGGATTCCAGCATACCATGTCATCATTTGTAAGAGTTATGTTCCATGAATACCAATCTTCTCCACACGGTAGTTTTCACACATAAGTTTTTATGTTTAAATCCCCCTCCCCCTCCCACTTCCCCCTCCCCAAGCAAATTATAGAGAGCGGTGCATTTGCTATGCACCCATCGCTACTAGTTCCAGTAAGTCAAAATTGTTGCTTGGCCATCAAATCGTGCATTGTTATCAAGACAAATATAGATGCAGCCATATGTCCATCCAAAATGCCTAGAGGCACTTATACATTAGAATTGACCATTTCATTTGAGTAATTTAACTAGATATTGACGATAAAAATAGCTGTCCGACTTTGCTGTGGTCCGAAATAATGTTTGGAAACAAAAAATGACAGGCATATACATTTTATCCTATACATTCCCGGTGTTGAGTTGTTTTTATCATTCCATGCATACGGGATTACAAATGGACCTTGACTAATGTTTCATTAGGAGCAGAATGTTGATGTAATATACTTAGATTTCTGTGAAGCATTTGATACTGTTCTTCATTGAAATTCATTTGATACCGTTTATCATGGAAAAGCATTTGATACTGTTCTTCATGGAAAAACATTTGATACTGTTCTTCGTGGAAAATCATTTGATACTGTTCTTCAAGGAACAGTTATGAAATTATGGAATAGACGTAAAGGTTATTGCATGGATCAAATTTTTAATGTCAAGAAGAAAGCAAATAGTGATTATTTCTGGTAGTGAAGCATACTGTGTAGATGTCAGGAGGAGTGTATCACAATGAAGTATTTTGGGATCCATTTTTTATATATATATATATATATATCCATCATCGATTTATTAGAAGTTGTTAACTGAAATGAAAAAAATGTCAGGTAAGATTCAACACAGATAAAATGCTTAAAGGATAATCTAATTACTCTAATTTGATACAGTGTGGATGATGGTGGTCAGAGTAAAATTGTAACTGTGGTTACGGAAGAGAATAATCAGGGAGTTATGTTTGATAAAGCCTTAAGGATTAGGGCCATTGACCTGTATTAAAAAGTACAAAAACATGGTGATGTCATTAAGTGAATTTTTAGTTTTATAAACAAAGTTCCTGCCATTATACAAAGGTCTTATTCGACCTTATTTGGAATATGCAACGAGCATTTGATCACCAGATAATGGTCTTTGTGAATATTCAACGTAGACTTGGAAGTCGGTATCCAACCTTCGAAACAATAGTTACTGTCCAAGATTGCGCTTTAAGGTTATTTACCCAGCACTATAGGTGGAAAAGAGATCTAATTCTGACATTCAAATATTGAAGGGAATTAATAAAATCAAGACAGACAAGTTGTTTTTAAAAGCAGATGCAATAACCAGAGGACACAACTGGGAGTTCCAGAAAAGAAGTTGCAGGACTATTCTAAAATTTCATTGGTTCTCTAATATAATAATCAAATAGTGAAATAAACTTATCGAGTAAGTAGTGAACAGTACAGACATCAATACATTTAAGCATATCCAAAACAATGCTACTAAAATGGAAGATAAAGTTACATTAGCAGTGTGTTGCCCAAGGGGAAAGGACGTTGTTAGTATTGGACTTAATTTGTACGCACTGTGAACAAATATGATAAAGAATAAGCCTATGGTTCAAACAATTCAGAAGTATTTCCAAGGTACGAAGTTTCAAAGGAAGATTTTGGACTGCTTGACCTAAAGCTCCCATTGAATGAGATTTCGGTAGACATATTTGGTGACCCCATCAAGGAAGAGGATATTAAAAACTTTATCGAAAATTCATAACCAAAAAACACGAAGAATGTTTCTGAATCATTGAGGAAAACGTATGTAATTCATGGGTATGGACTGAATAACTGCAGACGATGTAAATACAAAATGTTGAAGTTTGTGATCGAAGTGAGAATACAGATTGATGATATGTATGCACACGGGTTTCACTTTGCCATATTGTTCTTGGCTACTGCGGAAAATGCACGACAGTGGGGTCTATATAAAACAAGAACAACAACAACAACAACAAAATAGAGAAATAAATAAATGAACAGCGGGCACAGTTATTTATAAAGAATGATGAATCCATTAATGGGCAGTGGACACATATTTTAGAGGACGAGACAATTGTAGACATCAATCTTATATGTTACAGGCTGTATTAGCTATGTTAGCAAAATGCTGAATATAAAAGAAAAGTAAAATACCCGAGAAATAACATATAAAATATACTTTGGCATTTGATTAATTACAAAAATGTATATTTTGGAAAAAGCTGAGAATAAGAAATTGGCTAAAATTAAATCACATTGACTATTTGCTATGACAGAACGAGAGTTTCATTCACTGTTATTATGCATCATTTAATATAATCTGTCTGTCTGTCTGTCTGTCTGTCTCAGACACACACACACAGACAGATAGACATATTGAGCTCATCTGCATGAATATCCAAGAATGTATGGTTTTCTTACAACTGTTGTTGTAGACATTTTTTGCGTACCACATAAAAGAATCAGTACAAAAAACATATGCGAAAATGGACATTATGGTTTTCATTGGTGATTATGAACAGTAAATGCATTTATCAGCATTTGTATCCTGATCTTTCCAGCCTAAGTACCAGTGGACTTGACAATGCTAGCTGGGAATGATGACGATGCTATAACCGACCAAGTTGAGGTGAATATATGAAGATGTATCATGCTAATACAGTTTAGCATGATTAAGATATTTTAACATTATTAACATTTTATGGATAGACTATCCTAATGATAATAAGGTGACATGACAATGCCACTGAGGGACTGATTTTTAAATTTCTTACTGTGGAAGAAGGGGGTCCTGGAAACTTTCTTCAAGAACCTTCTTTTGTTAACATAGTATTTTGCTATCATATGCTTCCTGTCAACTTTCATATATCCCTATCATCAAGTAAAAAATTTCCCTTGTTATTCCAGGGAACATTTTGTTTTGCGTGCATCATTTCCGCAGAAAAGGTTCCGCTCAGCCGTATTTGGAGCACCATTGAAAGTGGGCAAGGCACAGGGCAAACGTGTTTGCTCTACAATTCTAACAATGTAGAGAAAGTTAATGTACATTTACATGCCTTTCACCAACTTTGATTGACATTTAGTTTGATCACTATTAGGAAAACTGTATGCTGTCTGAAGCAGACAACTGATGACTGTTTCTGAATGCTTGCGAAATGTACCTGAAGCAGCACAAAGTACATTACCTTTGCCTGTTCTTGAAATACAGAAGCGAACTTTCACAGTGTAGGCATTACTATGTTCTGAAAGTGCACTTATGAAACTTTAAAATATAAAAAATTGAAAATGTTTTCAGCTCGTTGTTTTTATAATATACATCTTAAGTTCAGGAGGAGAAAATAGCCAAGCAGAGCTAGCAATCTTTTATGAGATGCACATCAAAGGTCAGGCCTTGCTGTGCAATCTCAAACGCCAGTCAACCCCACAATTCAGATAATATAAAGAAAATTGTTGGTTCTTTAAACCTACCCTAGGATATATATATGCATTTCACTTTTTATCACAAGGATCACCAGTCGGAAAAATCAGGGAATACCTTTCCTTTAAATTTTTGACACTCAAGAGCAAAACATAAAACATAAATGACACTATTGCCGACAAAAAATGACAACGACACTGTTGATGGCAAAAAACGAGAATGACTCTGTTGCTGACAAAAAATGACAATGACACTGATGCCGCTAAAAAAGAGAAAACCTAATATTTTGTATCCAGTATTTCGGCAACACAAGAAAGAAAGCAGTTTCCATTTACAAAGAAATACCCACAGAAAATAAACAGCAAATAGAGGGTTGATTAGCTCGAGAAGGACCTCAATGGGCCTTAAATATATGGCCAGTCGGCAGAGAAAGCTGGGTTCCAGAACGACCATTTTAGCAAAGTATAACTGCGTATGTTTAAAGGGGAGTACTGTTTAGTAAACAAGATTTTTTAAATGAAACAAACTGTGCTATGATTAATGTGTGATGACTTCAACAATTCTACTGTTTAATATTTGTGTCCGTTTTTCTGTCATCCATTTATCCATTATCCACACTTTTGTTTGCGGGGAAAAACTCCAAAATCGAATGAAATTTGGTATATATATTAGAATAGTGATGTAGATGTTCGTTTAGCTATTCTTAATTCTTCATTTACATTATTGTTAATGTTTTCAAATCTTTTAAGATATCTATATGAAACTTAGTACCCATATATGGCTAGTGGTACAGATGTGCATTTTGTCATTCACAGTTCTTCGATTTAAATATTTGTAATGTTTTCTCCATTTTTCTGTCATACAACCATCCGTTATCTGCACTTTCTTTCAGGGGCAAAGCTCCAAAACTGTTCACGATACCTCTATGACATTTAGTATATATATATTAGACTAGTGCTTTAAATGTGCCTTTTGCTATTCACAATTCTTCAGTTTGAGTAGTCTTCACGTTTTCGTCCATTGCTTCATCCATCTGTCTATCTGTCGCACTTTTGTTACCTGGTGGGATATCATTTTTAGATGTCTCTTCTCTTCTTTTTTGTTGTCATTATCATTTTTGTCATCTTAGTCATAAGAATCAATTATCGTCATAATCATCGCTTATTCTTCTAAATGGCGGTGCCATTATAGTGCCTGTCATAGATCCGTATTTGTCCTGAAACATGATTATCGTTGAAGGTTTATATTTTACTTAAGATCACAATCAAGATGTTCATATTAAAATGTAAGAAAAGAAAGCATTGTTCGGATTTCTTTATAAGATATATATGTTTTACAATCTTTTAGTCTGAAATTATTTACCTAAAGCACATTTTACAATTATGTTTATTTAACATATATCATTTTTAAATATAAGATCTCGTCAAACACATATACTAAACCATTTAAAAGCCGGTTTTTAATGGCCTTTGTTTATCCATTGTTTATATTCAAAAACCGAATGCCCTGTATAGCGAACTATTGGTGAATGCATATACAATGATAATATAGTTTGCTTTTGTAAGTATTGCCTGTCAATATGGTGATCCCTGGTGAAGCAAATACATTCGTGTAGCCCAGATCTTTTCAGCGGTTGTCATTCTTGACGAAATGTTCAGCGTCAACTCCCCTTGTTACTGAAAGGAAAGTTATAGCCTTTTTATCTGAATCCTTTGAAGGGGGAAATACATTAATTTCATCATGAAGGTTCACAAAATGATTGAGTCTCAGAAAATGGGAGACGTGGTCTCTCTCTCGTTAAGGAAACAGGACGTTTTTCTGATTTTTCGATACATTCACAGGAAATCTGGGAGATGTCACACGTATAGTGTGTTGAAATCCAAAATCTCCAAAAAGTAAGAGTCCTACGTGGTTTCAAAGGTACTGATGACTTTTGTCTAAGATAAATTGGCCGAAATTCATGAAATGTCACATTTGCAACAACATCATTGTCGTTACCCATCAGTGTATCGCTGATTGACTTTTTGATTTACCTACTGCCAAGGGCCCCTTCCATATACTTCAACAGAGAATTTAATGGCCAAATTAGAATGATATATTTTATACAGTACGTTAACAAAGAAGGCAATACTTCCTTGATGGATAGAGGTTAAAATTTGTGTTTTTTACCCATGTGACATTCACTTTTATTGCAAATTCATGTTCCAGGAGAATGGTCAGATCCTGTCAGAAAGTTCCAGAAATGAAGGTATGCGTGAGAAAGGTAGTAAACCTGGGGCTATTGGTTACAGAAGAAATGTGTTCCCAGGTAGACCAAAACCAGGAAAAGATAGACAACAGAAGCCAAACACATATGATGCCACTTCTTCAGATGAAAAGGATGACAAGACAGTACAACATCCAGATTTTGAATTTTTCTGGTTGACTAAAAGTCCATTTAGTCAGTACCTGTAACCTGTTATATAAGATGTTTTATATGGGTCCAAGTCCCTAATCAGTTTATTCTGTTAAATATCAGATAGTTATATGAAATGTGATTTGTTTAAAAACATATAGTCACTGCAACACAAATTTTTCTCATCCATCATTGATCCCTGACCTTTTCACTAATGTGTTACTTAGGACTTCTATTATGTAGTCTAGAGAGCCAAGCTGAGAATCATCTCTTACAATCAGGTAAGGAATACAGTAATTTAACCACACAAAAAAAGTGAATAATAATAAAACAAAAGTTGATGCTTGATGGACAGAGGTTATGATTGTAGTGTCTCACTCTAGTGCCATTTACTATGTTTTTTCAAATAAATATTCCAGGACAACAGGGTCAAAGGTGAGCATGCGAAAGGTGCAAGACCTGGGGCTTTTGGTTATGGAAAACATGAGTACACTGGTAGAGCAAAGTCTCGAAAAGATAGACAACAGAACCCAAACATATATGATACCACTTATTCAGATGAAGAGGATGACAAGACAGTACAACATCCAGCAGAGCAGTTCATGATGTATCAGAAAGCAGGTGGGTCTGAAAGAAGTGTATGTAGGAGTCATTGCTTATTATATATGTATTTTATTGGGACATATTTCATTCTTGAATTGAAAAACAAGTGTGTTTTACATACATGTAATTAAATTCATTCTAGATTGTTTGAAGTGTGAAATTTTAGTGATGATGTCAGCTGGATTTATTGAACAGTAGCGGGTAGTCTTATCAGAAAAATATTTCTTTAGTAAATATTAGCCAAAATGTTTTCACACCAGAGGAGTAGTGGTGGTGGTGGTTGAGGGGGGGGGGGCGCTTATCATCAAGCATAGAGTTATCATGGGATAGATATAGTTGGAAAACTGCATGCATATCTGTAGTGTATCAAGGCACAGCCTGGAGACAGTTTTTCAAAATCCGGTTTCTCACAGCCTTTGATATCTCTTTCAGAGAGTAAACAGTGGCATTAAGTTCTGTGTGCAAATGATTTTAAATTTCAACAGTGATCAAAATATTTGTCTTTTTTTTTCTCTTGTCAGATAGTATGTATATCTATTGCACAAGGGATTTTAAAAAAACAACAACAGATAGTAATATTTTTGATAAAAATGAAAAAGATGCTGCAACTATGCCATCATTTCAAGGTAAGTACAACTGCATGTAATCAGGGAGGTGGATTTAACTGTTCTTATTTTCAGAATCAAGAGTACTGAAACTAATAAAGGTAATACACTATTTTCCAGATTACCTTGTATACTTATCTGTTTGTGTCCCAAAAAAACTCACAAATGATAGCAACTCCACTTGTCATAATATTTTTGTTTTCGTTCATTCAAACAACCTACAAAACATGGTACATGTAGCATCCGGGTTTTACTGCACCTACTTGCAAAAAGTGGTCAATACCATTTGTGTATACTACCAACCCTCTGTTAAAGACCTTTTCTTGCACTATAATCAGTCCAATCTCCCTTAATGGTCACCTCCTTTAAACAAGCACCCCTGATATTTAGTGCCATATCTTCCCAACAGTCATTTTTCACTGACGTGTTATTCCCATGTGTTTACAGGCTCCTCCCTATATACATGTATATCCAAAATCTCAGTTTGTATCCTTATGTAGTTGGTATAGAGGGGTTGCACTGTAGTCATGACAAAAATATCATTTTTACAGGTGATGGATGTTTGTCGAGCAACTAATGGAATTTCCAGACTGCTTTAACTTCGACATTGGTGGACTTGACATTGTTTTATAGTGGTGAAGCCATGAATAACCAAACTGAGGTAAATCTTGAAAGAAATAGAATTAATTTATAGCATGAATGAAATGACCTATATAATTTTTTGTATTTTCTTTACATGATAATTGAGATATGTTAACATCATTATGATATTATTTAGTAACTGATCATTTAATATTCAGGGGTGGGTGGGGATGGCACTATTGTTTTTTTTTTTTTTGGGGGGGGGGGAATTATGTCCCTACTTTTGCTGAAATGTTATTCTACCTTTTATTGTTTTATTTCATGCATGTTCTTTTAATATTCTTCATTATCAAGCCCAGATATTACAAAATATTCTCACACTTGGACTGAACTGAAAATTGTCTGACTGGTCATTGATTTGACGTACAGCCAGTTAGACATCACAAGTGGTTAGCATGCTGGATTTGCAATTGAAAGGATGCAGGTTCAAATACTATCATTGGATCAGCATGAGTTAGCTACTGTAGTGTGCTCTTGGCCATGGCACTTTACTCCAGTTGCTTCAGCACTACATAACCTACCCATGTTGCTGTGTCCTACATAACCTACTCATGTTGCTGTGTCCTACATAACCTACTCATGTTGCTGTGTCCTACATAACCTACTCATGTTGCTGTGTCCTACATAACCTACTCATGTTGCTGTATCCTACATAACCTACTCATGTTGCTGTGTCCTACATAACCTACTCATGTTGCTGTGTCCTACATAACCTACTCATGTTGCTGTGTCCTACATAACCTACTCATGTTGCTGTGTCCTACATAACCTACTCATGTTGCTGTGTCATAAAACACCAAACCAAGTGAAACTCCCCAAAAACTTTTAAGTGTGAGAATTGTTTGTAATCTTGAGGTCAGGTGAAATTTTTTTTCTTAGTATTTTTACATTAAGAGATAAATAATTCCTGCTCTAGAAACAATCCCATTGTCTCCACCCCACCCCACTGTATAGCCAGGGATATATATATATATATATATATATATATATATATATATATATATATATATATATATATATATATATATATATATATATATATATTGCAATGTATTTTGATTGGAATAAAGCTAGACTGAACTGACACAAAATTGATCATTGAATATTAAATAGTACATGTAGTACACACAGTTGTAAAGACAGTTAGGCATAAGCATGCATTGCTCATGTCAGAATGGTAAATCAATTTGTGATGACTTTGTAAGAAGTCAGATATAAGTCGGTACAGTACCAAGGAGACCTGTGATGAAAACTACATGTATATAGTTATGCAATGATTCACTTTCTGAAAGAGCTAATGAGTCAATGGCAACATGTTTATTACCAGCATCACCAACATCATAATTGGTAGTGTCCTTCTTTTCATATTCATCTTCAGGATGATCAACAACAGCAACAGCAGCTGCAACAGGATGTTCAAAAGCAACAGCAGCATGATCAACACCAATTACCAAGAAGCATGCCACAGATGATAATAGAATCAACGTCACCCCAAGGTGACCAACCAGACTCAATGGTCACACAGCTTCTTAGTTTGAAAATCCAAAGTCAGTTTTGCTCTCTTCATAAATAAGTTCATCTTTGTTAAATTCTCACAACATTACTCATTGAAAGTATTTTCATGCTGAAAAAAAAGATATGAAAAGAAGTGTTCCTTCATTATTGATTATTGATGAATTTATTTTGAGCTAGTGAAGGTCTTTATGATTATTAATCTAGCATCCAAGAAATTTATTGAATTTATTTGCTGCTGACATTTCTGCTGCAGTATTTGGCACTATTTGCTTGGATAGATTGTATCACAATTGTAACTGAAATTGTTCCATTCTTGGATGGACTCAGTGTATATTGCACAAGGGATTTAAAAAAACAACAACAGATCATAATATTTTTGAAAAAAATGAAAAAGATACTGCAACTATGCCATCATTCAAGGTAAGTATCACTGTATATATGTAGGGAGATGGATTTAACTGTTCTTATTTTCAGAATCAAAAGTACTGAAACTGATAAAAGTCCATATTTGATTGACATGGTACATGTATCATACATGTGATAGAAATGAGAGGTCAGCTAGGAACAGATTAGGAGATTTGCCAAATTTGGGACATGAGTTTTGACCTCAAAAGAGGGAGGATTTTCATTGACCCAATTTTTAGTGTGCAAATTGGCAAAAGTTACTACTATTTAACAAATTTCCATTTTTATAATATTAAAATATGCAATTAGTTCTTTCACTTTAACTTGTTACCTTTCACATTCTCCATATATGTATCTGCGATTACAACTGATGAAACTTGTTATTTATCCTTAAATTGTATTAACCGGAATTTTGCTTTATCATGTCAGACTTTTTCCTAATACAGTTTCTAGGCTAGGTGTGTAGGCATTTTTTTAAAATGAAGCTTTAAGGTTCTTTATGTCAGATAACATTTACACAGTAATAAATTATTGCTGAGATTTAGACTGATATCTTTCAGATGGAGTCATCAGTGAATCAGATGTAAATCTTGATGACAGAGACGATGAACATGAAGCAGGGGCATGCTGTGGAGAATCGGATCAGATGTCAAATGAAGAAGAGAATGTTTCTGCTAATCAGGTTTGATCTTTGCAGACAAAATTCTTGCATGTTTCTGCCAGTGATATAGATTGAATTTATTCTTATAAGAGAACTTCATTCAGCGGTCAATTTCTTCTTCAAAATATGTTACCCAATCATAATACGTTAGGAGTACAACCACTACCTCACATATTTAGCCCTTCCTAGCACGCTTGTTTTTAGCAGCAAAAGTGCTAAAAGTTGTCAGCCCACTTAGGTGGAAGTCAGATGAATGATCTTCCTTTGGATAGAGGGATTGGTGCCAAATTCCATCCATACTTCAATTACTACTTCTGCTTGTACTAGGAAGCATGTTGTTTTTGGAGACCTTACATAACTGGTTTCCACTTGTGCCTTTTCATGTTTGGAGCAATTCTAAGGAGTTTTCTCATGCAGGTAAGTATACTCCCGCTATATTTCTGTGTATGTCTCTATTCTATCAGAGACAAAGAATTTAAACTTTATTGGTCTGACTTCATCTTATGGTATACATATCAATACCATTTTAAGGTCTGTAGAATGTTGATTCAGAATCTCAATACTCAATCTGGTACATGAATTCTCTCAAGTAATAGTCTAGTATTACATACCATAAGGTTGTCGATGTAATTATTTTAGACACTTGTGTTTGTTATTAGCATCCTCTTCACTGAAAGTTCATGTGACAATTGACTGGTTTCACCAGTATATGTGATTGTTTTGCTCTCTATAATTACACTTGTCAACACAGTAGGCAGGACTAAGTGCATGGGGTGAAAGCGTTTGACGCTGATAGAAAATAATCATGTTACCAGTTTCAGTTCTGTGGAGTGCAATTCGCGTCATACCTGGCATATATGCTCACTGCTCACCATGGTCAAAAAATGTATGGCTGAATGTCTTGACCAGACGGAGTAACTGGGCAAATAAAAAAGTGAGGAAATACACCAACAAAGACACAGATGCCATCAGTATTGCCACTGATGCTGCCTCATTTATCAGCTTATTGGCAGAAACCTTGACAATGGAGAGTTCATCAGTTCAGAAGAAAATTAAGTGACCTTATCATCATGGACTTCACATACAGCTCCAGTCCTGCCTTCGCCTCCACAACCAGAACAGGTCTTCTCGGCAGTACCTATAGGGCTAGTACCAGCTTGGTACAGATGCCTGCCTGGGCCAGTGATAGACATACCAACACACCCTGGTACTGGTTGTGGTGATCTGTCCCTAGATAACCAGTACCGGACTTTGTCATCAGATGGGAATAGGTTATGGTCAACACCAGTTCCGACACAGCCTCAACTAGAGTTGCCACCTGTTGCATATTTTAAGGAACTGTTCCATATTGAATAGTAAAATGTTGTGTTCCGTTTCAAGGTACCGTATATACTCGTGTATAAGCCGATACGAACTGCAACCTGCATAGACCCAGATCTGTTGTCGCATAATGTGCTGGTAGATCTGGGTCTATGCAGTTTGTAAGGACTAATCAGTATAACAAACAACATAGACCCTGATTTGCCAGTGCATTATGTGATGGCATATCAGGGTCTATGTTGTTTGCATTTGGACCTGGATTATACGCAAGTATATATGGTAATACAGAATGCAGTTTGTTCCGTATTTTACCTTGGCTGAGGTTCTAGGATTGGTAAACCATTCCATGTTTCATAGCGTCGTTTTCATGACTTTCACTATGGACAAAAAGAACAGAAGGAACTGTACATGGCAGCTCCAACAAAATGGCAGTAATCCATTTTAATACATTATTATAATATACTGGCCTTGCCAAGTACTGTTAATTTTCAGATGCATGTAATATGTCAATTTCTTAAGGGCTTATAAATGTGTTCCTTATTTTTGAGCTCTTCAGGTGGCAGCCTTAGCCTCAACCTGCACCTGAAGCTCCTGAGACTGGATACAGTGATCTGTTTTCCCAATATACCTAGTCCCAGCTTTATGAAAGAGATAGTTCCTGACATTCGGAATTGCTTGTCCTAGCACTGGCTCTGACTCAGACTTTTTCTCCATTACAGCCTGATGCCAGATACACCTGGAGATGACAGTGTCCCAGTTTGGTCAGACCCCCAGTCTAGTTCAATGTCCTTTTTGGCCATCTTCACCAGCTTCATCACACAAATCACAGGAGGTGTCTGTGTCACCTTGTTCTTCTGTGTTTGAGGACTCATGTTCACAAGCTGGATCTTCCATAGATGATCCAGCAATGTCCAGAGAGGACTCAGCCTCTCGCACATCGATCAAATAAGTTTTCCAGCTTCTGCTGCTCCTACTCTGTTGTTGGCAATGTGCAAATCCCCACATCTGTCGATTTATTGGCCAAGAAGGACCAGCCAGCATTCAAACAGCTACCAAAGTCTGGTCAAGTTGCTGATTTATTACATTGTTTAGAGAGGCAGCTTCAAGACCAAAGTGTCAAGAGACCTTTCTTTTTGCAGCAACAACTCATCAAATTTTAACAAGGCTTATGCATGTGCCTGTCTTCCAAACAGAGGTTTCAGTCACATTGGTTCATGTGGGCCAGAATTCCTTTCTCGACACACAAAATCTGTTGCGAAATGTCATTGCAATAGGATCCATGCTTGACTTGGTATTCGTGGCTATATTTTAGCAAGCTGAGCACAGCCTAGCCATTTATCGCTGGTCACATTTGGGATTCATTCTTGTGGATAGCCGTTGCTATGAACAGAGCAGCACAGCACATGCTTGCTAGTTCCATAACAGAAGCAGTTAACTTACAGCCATTGGAAAGATATTCTCTTCTCTCCTGTTCCACCTTACTTAAAGAACACTGTAAAGCCACACTTAGGTCACAGCCACTATTGTCCAACATGCTTTCCATATTCATGTAGAGGAAGTTCAGAAACATGCTGTCAAAGGGGCAAACCTCACACAAGCCCAACATCCTAGATCTCATCCATCAATTCAGAGTAGGGACCAGAAAAACAGGAATGACCTCTCCCCCCCCCCCCTCCGGACATGCCTAACAGGGGAAACAGTCCAGTCCTACCAGCCCTTTTCTAAGACAAGAACAAAGTTTCCAAGGGCAACTAATGATGAAAAACAATTAGATAATGATTGCTTCCATCCCAATTTCTCTCCCCATCAGCCTCCTTCCTGCAGAAATCATCTCAGAGGGCCTCCAAATTACTTTCAATGCCCCTCCCCCATTATCAAGCGCTCCTGTTGTTACAGATGACCCAAAAGACCCGTTCAGAGCTGATGTTCTGCAGCAAGAAATAGACTATCTCCTTATACAAAGGGTGATAGAGATTGTTCAAAATGCAAACTTGCCTGAATTTTACTCCTGACTGTTCTTGGTGTCAAAAGACCAACAGAACACTTCAGTCATAGATCTAAGCTCTCTCAGTCTTTTCATTTGGGCAACATGGTTCAGAATGGAGACATTGGGATTGGTTCTCAGGGATATGGTATACCAATTCAGGACACTCCTTTTTTTTTCTGAACATCAGTCCCTGGGTCTTCACAAGAATTATGGAAAGAGTCATGTTGCACTTCAGTGCTACTTCTACATACATGACTTCGAACTATCTGGACGACATACTACAAAAGCACCAGGTGAGTTATACTCCAGATCAAAACATGAAATTCCTTGTTTCACTTCTGCTTCGAGTAGAATTGCTGGTCAACAAGGACAAATCTAATATTGTCCCATCCCAATATTTTACCTATTTGGGTATGGAGTTCAAAATGCATGTGAACAGGGTCTGTCTATCTCAAGAACATGCCTTGAAAATCATCTCAACAGTGTCTACTGTTCTCTCAAAGAATGGCACCTCGGCTAGGGAATTTTTTTGCCCATTTGGTCTCCTCACTATGGCAGTGGATCACATATCTTGGGCCACCTGTTTATGAGACCATTGCAGATGATTATTTTGCCCCAGTGGCAAACCAAAGCTTTTCCCATTGGATTAAGTGATCCCAGTTTTGGGATACATGAGGTACCACACCAGCAAAAGGGGATCTCACCTGGCATATGGTGGGTATTCCCCTGCAGATTCAGTCTCCAGGAATCACAATCTGTGTAGCCCACCTTCTGCCCTCATTTTGGGAAGTCAGCAAGGTGTGCTCCTTTAGGACCGTTCATTACACACCAGTCATATTGAATGCATTTCAATTGTGGCATGAAATGCTGTCTGCAAAGGGTGATCTCATCTTATCCATCAACTCATTGTGGTTAATTATATCAGAAGGCACAGGGGGACTAAATCCCCAAACCTCTGCGTTTGGGTTTGGGATTCTCTCAGGTGGTGTTGTCATTGACACATCTTGGGCAGACTCTAGTGACCTAGTGGACTCACTCTCCTGATGAATTCAAACCAAATGGTCAGTTCATCCCTTGGTATTCAGACAAATCTGTGCCCACTGCGGTTAACCCCTCCCGAATTCATTTACAACAAAGCGGAATGCAGATCTACCCACCTTTGTGTCACCATTTGCAGATCCAAAACCATGGGCAGTCTACACTTTTTCCATGAACTGGAATGGTCTAGATGCATATGCCTTCCCTTCGACCCCGCATATCCCAAAGTTGTGCAGAAAGTAAGGGAATCAGAGTGCTGTCTGGTTCAGATATGCTCTCCTCAGTTGGGAAAAATCATGGATAAATGATCTATTAAGCTTAGTGGTAGAAATTCCTTAAAAAATCTTGGTCTTTCCTCACCTGCTCAAGCAACCAATAAAATGCAGGTGTTTCATCTGAACTTGGAATTGTTGAACCTGCATGCCCGATTCATATCAGGGAAGTCTCAGGGGAAAATAATTCTCAGAACAAGTGGTGGACAGAATTGCTCAGGCAAGAAAGACCACCATTTTTCTTCCAGTGTTGCAAGTCGAAAAACATCACTGTTAAAAGCCTCGGTACCACAAATAGCTTTCTCCTTTTGGCTTTTTGAAGAAAAGACGTTAGCTCCCATCACTATAAAAGGCTACCATTCCAAAATCTCAGACACATTTCATCATCATGGAAGGGAGGATATAGGCCAAAACAAAGACCTCTTCAACCTTCTGGCAAACTTGTATTTGTCTTGACAGAAGACTTAGCAATGTGTCCGAAATGGAATTTAACATCGGTTCTGACATGGCTGAATGAAGCACCTTTCGAATCTATGTCTAGAACCTCCTTGACTTGCCGTTCACATAACATCTGCTTCCTGGTTATTGTAGCTATAGCAGACAGAATCAGTGAGAAACATGTCTTGTCCTTTTGAATTATGTGCAGTTCCATTGTTATAAGTCAATTTCATTGATGCTGGCTCCTGCTTTCATTGTGAAGAACAGGCTCCTGCTTTTAGGGAATCAGTCTTTTGTTGTGAAACCTCTTTCCTTATTGGACCCTTCACCTCAAGGGCATCTACAAGACCCTATAAGGACTTTGAAGTGGTAACTTAAGTCAAACAAGCAGGTGAAAAAAGGGAGATTTAATTTATTTCTACCACTGAAAGAAGGAAAGGATAATATCTTAGCTCAAGCTCAATTGTTATGTGTATGATGGGTTATTTGCTTTGCATATAAAGAACTAAACCAAGACCAAATAAATTTTTTGCCCATATTGGCTCACAAGGCTAGGGCAGTCACCATTAGCATATAATCTGGGCATAACTGTTCCCTAATTGACATTATCAAAGCCATAGGATGGTGGGCAGAGATGACTTTCTGTAGCTTTTGCCTCAGAGACCTTTCATCCCATTGGGCTCAGCTTGATCTCTATGGATCTAGAGCAACAACACATTAGATTGTCAAGGAGAGGTTTCGAGATTGGGCCTTCTCTGGGGTAACTTGATGTAACTCTCTCCACCTCTTACCTGTTTGTCTAATGTATTATGATCAGGTAACCTATTTGAAAAAGAAACCAATTATTTGGAATAAAATATGTTTCTTCGATAATACTTAGCCGATCATAATATAGGCACACCCTCTCAGCAGTTACAGTTTAAAACCTGACAGAGTGTGCATATCTGCTCCAGTAGTAACTGTAGTGTGGACAGGACCAGACTCTCTATTCAAAGAGAGATCACTCTTGTCTGACTTCTGCCTAGGTGGGCTGATGACCTATAGCACTTTTGGTTTCTTGATGCTGTCTATATGTACATAAGGTACAAAGTGTATCATTCATAAAAAGCTAACATCAGACTTGGAAATTCAATAAATTTTTGGCTTTGATTTTCTCCAATAATCGAGGGTTTTACTTCAGATTAAATTAAATTTATGTTACTGCAGCAGTTGCACAAGTTTTAACAGCCTGAATAACTCTCTCAGTGGCCTAGATGTCACATGGTCCTAAGGGACTAAAGTCAGAGGAAACACCACAGTGGGGGGGAAAACATGTACTAACATTTTATAGACAAAACAAAAACAGTTTTATAGACTTTAGCCCTTAGCATTACATATGTTGAACTGAAGACTGCAGGCATGGAAATAATACAACTGTTGAGCTTGGCATTCATTATCAGCCAATAGAAAATGATGCTTCAAATGTAAAGTTTCTAGCAGTTGATAACTTTGAGCAGAAATCTCAAGCTGAAAGAGTTTCATAGTTGCTAGACCAGAGGTGCAAGTGAGCTTGTCTTTGCTGTACTGTCCAGTGTCTCTCAAAGTATTTCTTTGTAAGCTAGGTTAACATTTAAAAGTACCTGTAAAATAGAATGTCATTATAAATGCACCAAGAAGATATTGCCACCAGTCATTGATACAAGATTTGACTATGACCCCTAGAATTACAGGATAATTTTCTGCACATGAAATGTGGAAAGAATGTATCTGAACTTATAATCTAGACTGAATCACTGTATTTTATTTATTGGATGAGTTTTTAACAAAATACATCATTAAACAACCTTATTTTTTCATATCTTCAGTATCAGAAACCAAAAGAATGTAACTGAAATTATACTTCAGATCTTGGTAATAATGGTTTTTGTGGATGCTCGTGATTATTAAGATTAGAATACTAATTTTGGTTACATTTCTTTGGTTTCTGATACTGCCGATTTGAAAAATAAGGTTAACCTCCAGACTATTTGCAACAGCAACAAAGTCATCGTCAGTGTCCTGCTCATACTGAATGTTTTCATAATGATCAAACCCAGCAGCAGCAACAGCAGGGTCATACACAACAGCAGCATGATCATCAACAATCACAAAGCAGCAAACCACCGATGGAGAAAGGACTGACACCACCAAAGGGTATACTGAGCATTAGAGTCACAAAGCTTCTCATTTGGTGTGCCCAATGAAACACTAGTTTTCTTACAAGGAACCTAAACATTGAGCACATTTTGTTTCCTTTACTTTTTTTACTACTGAACTTACACTCTGTACTATATAAGCAGAATTTTGCTGATTTGTCATTAAACACCATACAGACGTACATACAAAGAACATCATCTTGGTTAAATACTGTAAATAAAAAAGTTGATGTTGCATTGGATCCAAAAAATTATGTAAGTTTTTTTCATGATTATTGAAACTTTGGTTTTAGTTTGCACTAAAATGGAGAAGCTTTGTGAGTATGGTTTCCATGACTTTGTGTTGAGTTCATTAATCTTAATTATGCATGAAATTAATATATTTGTTTAATAGAATATTTCAGACAAATCCTTGAACAACCCACACATGACATGATCATAATAATTTCAAATGCAACAGGCTATTGAAATCCAGTAACTAGTTGCTTTAACACTATATTCTGTATCAAACTCTTGTCCTAATTAACTTGATATGTGAGAAAGGACATGCTTAAATCCCATTTATGTTGACTAAAGAGAGTGGAAATTATTAGTATCAGAAAAATAAATTCTAATCCTTCTGAATTAAATCAGTTAACATGAAGAAACAAAAAATAACAGAAACTAAAATGTTTTATCACAGCCCTCAATCAGTTATAGTTGCTACTTTTTGAAACAGATGATACTGGCCCAATGCCACACTGTATTTCTTGTGGCAGTTAGTGTCTGGGTTCTTTGTGTAATACCTTCATCATTCACAACAATAAGTTATTTTTACTGCCATGTTTTGCACTGTTTGCATATACTTTAGGAGTTGATTTTATCCGAATGATAACTAATATTTCAATTTTTTTCTGGGGTTTATCGTTTCTTTATCAATCTTGATCATGAAATTCAAAGCTGTATGATATATATATATATATATATATATATATATATATATATACAGTGTGACCCCGCTATAACCCGCTTTCTATAACCCGAATTCGGATATAACCCGGTCGTGGCATGGCTCCCGAAATTTCGGGTAATTTATTAGTTATTTTTCTCAAAGACCAAAAAAAAAAAAAAAAAAAAAAAAAAAAAAAATTTTAAGTATGAAAAAAACTAAATACGTCAAGAGTTTAATTATCATTCTCATATTCGTCTAAACAGTGCGAAAAAGAACGTGTAGAAAATGTATTATCAAATTTCTTCTATTTTTGTGCCAAAATAAACGTCGGAAATACGAACCAATTGCTGGGCCTACTGAGAACTTTGATCTTTGTTTATTGTTGAAAAATTACAGCTCATAAGTGTCAATATTATAATTACTGATTCCTGAGTAATGAAGCCATCGTTTCTACTTTGTTTGTCTTGAATGCATTCCGAATACAGTCGTTGCTCAAATAATCTCCGATATATGTTCTCTTAATTTCATACACAACTAAGCAGCAGCCAATGTGGCGGTTGATAAAAGATTCTCACCAGAATGTATAAATCAATTAATTTAAGTACATTGTTTATCATCAAAGTGAACTACCGAGCTATACTTGTTCAAATCATAGGGCAACGATTTATACAGCATCAAAGAAACAAAGCCGCCAGCATGTGCGTAAGGCTTGGCGGTGTTGTTTTATGCAATCTGTTGGCCAGTAAATAATGTCGTAAATTTACTACAAATATACCCCCATTGTTTAATGACTATTATTCTTGCTGTAGATTTTCAAACCAATAGGATTAAAAGTGTTAATTTGTATACATTTAGAATGGAAAATGGGAAACGCAAACGTAATGCTTTTACTGTTAAAGAAAAGATTGAAGCATTGGACAGGATTAAGTCCGGTGTTAAACAATCGCATGTAGCTAAAGATTTAGGTCTCGATGAATCGACAGTTCGAGGATGGAAGAAAGATGAAGCAAAATTAAGAGAGAGGGTTCTGGATTTGTACGAAAGTGAGGGAATGATGAGGAAAAAAGCAAGACTAGCAGGAGACACCCAACTTGATGCAGCCCTGTATCAGTGGTTTGTCCAGACTAGAGCTGAAGGAGTGCCTTTATCAGGACCAATTGTTAAGGCACAAGCCGAAAAATTAAACAACGATTTACATGGGCAAGATTCTAGCTTCAAAGCAAGCAATGGATGGCTACATCGTTTTAAGAAACGACATGGGATTAGTAATGTGACAGTTTCTGGAGAAATTCGCTCTTCAGATTCTGAAGCTGCTATGAACTATTCAGATGAATTGAGGGAAATAATAGAGAAAGGTGGGTATTCCCCAGAGCAGATTTACAACTGTGATGAAACAGGATTGTGCTACAAAATGATACCTGACACCACCCTAGCTGTGAAAAAAGATGAACATAAACATGAAGGATTTAAGAGAATAAAAGAACGGTTAACGTTGTTGTTTTGTGTCAATAAAACGGGACGACACAAACTTAAACCACTATGCATTGGAAAATTCAAATCACCTAGGTGCTTCCATCATTTGAATGTGAACACCCTACCATTTTCATATGATGCCACAAAAAACGCATGGATGACAGCTGCTTTATTTGAAAAATGGTTTCAAACCGAATTCGTACCATCAGTTCGATCCCACCTCAGAAATCTGAAGATGGAGCCAAAGGCACTATTATTATTAGACAACTGCCCCGCACACCCACCTGCAGAATGTCTAGTTAGTACTGATGGGAAAATAAAAGGTTGCTTCCTCCCAAAAAACACAACTTCAAGAATTCAGCCTCTGGACCAGGGAATAATAGCAGTTTTTAAAATGAATTATCGCAGAGAACTTGTTAAAAAGATTGTTTGCGATGAAACCTCAGTCCAGGCGACACTAAAAAGTTTAAATTTGAAAGAAGCAATGTACCTCGGCGGCAAATCTTGGGATGCCATTACGCCACGCTGCATTGAGAACTGCTGGGAGAAAGGACTTGGGGCAGCATTTACTAGTACAAAGGAAGACAGAGGCAACATCACCGATGATGACAATAGTTTATTCGATGGATTTTCGGAAAATGATGTGTTCCAGGCTGAGAGGGCATTTGGGGAGCTGATGCAGTCACGTGAACGCGTTGACGAATGGCTTAATTTTGACAATGAATGTCCAGTTGCAGACCACGTTTCGGATGCGGAAATTATTAAAAATATTAAGTCTCAAAACACTAGTGGTGATGCTGACGATGGTGATACTTCTGATGATGACAGCGAAGACACTTCACCTGAGGATAGCCCACCATTAGCTACAGAAGCTGTCAAAGGTTTAGAGTGTGCTTTGAGATGGATGGAGACGCAAGATATTGATTATCTTCGAATTCTGCAACTGAGAACTATTCTTGACTTTGCCAAGAGCAGACGTGATATTAGCAGAAAGCAGCTAAAAATCACAGAGTTTTTTAAAAAATAATAACTACTAACAGATGAGAAATGTAGTGGTGTAAAATGTATGCGACACCGTTTATTAATCGTCGGACATACATGTACTTTTTCATCATTCATTACATACACCCGTTACGTAATTTTTGTTACTTTCTCTTCATTGTATTAGTCACATAATGATCTGTGACAAAATTATTGAATATTCTACATCCGTGTGTGGATATTTTCGATGGAAATATTTGTATTATGGATTCAATGTATGTTACAAGATTCGCTGGTGAATACACGGTGTTGATATTCTTTTCATGCAATAGATTATACATGTATATATATAAATTAGACACGTGTATGTACCAATGCATGGTTTTCTGAATAAAGTAATATATTATATCAGCAAATGGTTTTCTCATTTAATATATATTGATCAAAAATGGTAATTGTGCCATGCATTTTCGCACCCGTCTTTATGTAACCCCCCCCCCCCCCAATTAAATCCAAAAATGTGTTGGTATTGTACATGGTTGCTTATAACACGGTTCGGCTCATAGCCCGGTCGGATTCTATGGCTCCCAACTACCGGGTTATAGCGGGGTCCCACTGTATATATATATATATATATAGTTGCTTAATGTTATAAAATGAAATCTTTCAGATCAAGTTAGCACTGAAGAAGAAAGAATCATAGGGGCCAAAAAAAATGGAGGGAAAGAGGACAAAAGAGAACCTAATCAAAACAGATCAGAACATGCATCTGATCACCAGGTTAGATTGATCTTCTTTTTTGGGGCTCACCTGTCCATAAGGAATCAGTGCTTTTCTCTAAGCAGTAGCATTCCACTTTCAATGGTACCTGTAACCCGTTATATAAGATGTTTTATATGGGTCCAAGTCCCTAATCAGTTTATTCTGTTAAATATCAGGTAGTTATATGAAATGTGATTTGTTTAAAAATGTATAGTCACTGCAACACAAATTGTTCTCATCCATCATTGATCCCTGACCTTTTCACTTATGTGTCACTTTGGACTTCCATTATGTAGTCTAGAGATCCAAGCTGAGAGGCATCTCTTACAAGTAGGCAGGGAATACAGTAATTTAACCCAAAAAAAGTGAATAATAATAAAACAAAAGTTGATGCTTAATGGACAGAGGTTATGATTGTGGTGTCTCAGTCTAGTGACATTCACTATGTTTTTTCAAATATATATTCCAGGGCTACAGGGTCAAAGGTAAGTGTGGGAAAGGTGGAAGACCTGGGGCTAGCAGCTATGGAAAAAATGAGAACCCTGGTAGAGTAAAGTCTGGAAAAGATAAACAACAGAAGTCAAACACATATGATGCCACTTATTCAGATGAAGAGGATGACACGACAGTACAACATCCAGATTTTGAATTTTTCTGGTTGAAGAAGAGTCCATTTAGTCAGTTGTATCCACGGAAATTCAGTGTAGGAGCTCACATATTTGTCACAGCAGAGCAGTTCATGATGTATCAGAAAGCAGGTGGGTCTCAAAGAAGTGTAGGAGTCATTGCGTGTTATATATGTATCTTATTGGGACACATTTCTTTCTTGAATTAAAAAACAAGATTGTTTTACATACATGTAATTAAACTCATTCCAGATTGTTTGAAGTGTGAAATTTTAGTGATGATGTCAGCTGGATTTATTGAAAAGTAAGGGGTAGTCTTATCAGAAAAATATTTCTTTAGTAAATATTAGCCAAAATGTTTTTAAACCAGAATAGTAATGATCATGGTGGTTGGCGGGGGTGGGGGTGGGGGGTTATCATCAAGCATTGGCTTATCATGGGATAGATATAGTTGGAAAACTGCATGCATAGCTATAGCTATAGTGTATCCAGGCACAGCCTGAAAACAGTTTTTCAAGCTTAGGTTTCTCATAACCTTTGATATCCTTCAGAGAGTAAATAGTGGCATTAAGTACTGTGTGCAAGTGATTTTAAATTTCAACAGTGATCAAAATATTTGTCTTTTTTATCTGTTTTCAGATAGTATGTGTATATGTATGTATGGCTGGTATGAATCATATCATTTGTGTGCATAAGAAGACAGGGGTTTTCAAGAATTTCACAACTCGGAATTCAAAAGATTGTGTATCAGTGTTCCCCACAGGGTCTTTTACCATGGTGGTCCCAATATGCTGTCATTTCAGCCTATGATGCTTTAGGGCCCACTGATATCCTATGCTCCAGTGGCAATATGCTTTTATGCTTCTTGCTAACCTTTAAAATTAATCTGCTAAATAATCATTCTGGCACCTAATTCAAAGCCTTATCATTCAAATGACACCTGTTTTACCTCTTCTTGGTTGTGTTATTAAAATAATCCAGGATAATTACTCACTGAACTCAGCCATTATCTTTTGTACCTGCCTTGTCCTGACTGCTGCTGTGCGACCTTTGATGCTGTTTTTGTCTTTGCACTGGCATAGTCACATGATTGGTCACTAATGATGAAGTCTGCTCTGTGTTATGTATATATTTCAGATAGTTTCACAACCAGCTCAAAAAGTTACACATATTACTTTTTAATTTATGCAAATTCTCATTGCCCCTTCTGAAAAGGACACACCACCATAAAAAAACTACCACTGGGTGAGATGGAGGGAGGGGGGGGGGGGGAGAGAAAAGGAGGATGGCATACAATTCATAGGGCACTATTACAATCTATTATTTTTGTTTTTATATTAGTAGTTGTTGTTGTTGTAGTAGTAGATATTGTTGTAGTTCTTTCTATTTTCCCAAACTTGTAATGAGGACAGTTTTGTGAATGAAAATTGCATCTTACCCATGATCTGCTCTTATATTAACAATAGTGTACCCTGGGCAAGAAAAAAATATGTTGGATCAGTAATCCCTAATTTAAGTGGATGCTGTCCTATGAATTTCTCTTTTCTGTCTATCCAAGTAAGAAAAGGAGCAATTTTTATCTTCCAGAATATCATTTAAATTCAAGGACTAATGAGTTTTGACATCAAATCAAGTTATAAATTAGGGAAATAAATAATACTATGTCAATATGAGGATTTCTGTTACATTTCATTGATAATAATTTTTTCACTTTTATGATGAAAACGTGCATTTTAGAAACATTTTTGATGCTACCTTCCAGTTACCCAGATGCTGTCAAAAATGTATGTGTAGATCACTGTGTATTTTTAAAATATTTGTTAATTAGTTTCAAAATTTATATCAGGAATAATGCTATATGAATATTGATATTTTTAATGGGCTCAGAGATTTAAGATTTTATGTCTGTTACACAGATATCAGTATTAGAAATTTTGATGATGTATTTGTATATCCTTGATGCATACTAAACATTTACATTATTTTCAGTAATTTTTCGAGATTTTGAAACTGCAGAAAAAATACTGAATGAGAAGAATCCTAGAGTACAACAAAAACTTGGTAGGCAAGCGAAAAATTTCAATCCTCAGAAGTGGAAAGAAGTCTGCTTAGAAATAGTTAAGACTGCTAACATGTGCAAGGTAAATATAAACAATTTTCAGTCAAATTACTTCACATAATAATTGCATGAAAACATGGTCTCCTATTCAAATTGAGGTAATATGTATTGATAGAAAATTATTTTTTTACTATGACCAAACATGCTATTTTATTAATAGAACAATAAATAAATCAAGTTTTGACGTTGACAGTTGTTTTTGTAAAAAATGAATCTTGTTTTGTTGTGAACCAACAACATCAAAATGCCGTGACGTAATACACAATGTTTTCGTATACACATGTTGTTGAACCCACCTGGACTAATGTTGTTAACGATCTTTCACCAGTTGGGTATTTTGCAAATAAAGGTAATTTATACAGAAATGCGAACAACTACATTAGAAAAAAGCTCTTTATTGACTATTATTTCCAATGCAATTATATAAAGAGTATTCAGCAATTAAACATCCCCATAGTCCACCCCAGCGGTTTTCTCAATGTCTGGCAGAGATAGTATCCCCTTCTTAAATTTTGTTGAGGTCCCTCAGTAACTCGCGCCCTTGCTTTTAGTGCGGTCTATGCTTTTTGGACCCCGTTGTGCGCGAGTTATCACAGGAGAGGTGTAGCTGGGGGTGGGGGAAAAACAATACTGTTCTATTGAAGTCAAAATTAGAATAGGTTTTGCTAAAGTGTCAGTATATGTAAAAGTTTATGTATATGTAAAATATGTAAATTGTTGCCTAATCATGATGCAGTATACTCTGTTATATCCATTGCAAGTGTAAAAAGTTTCTTCAATTATTTTTTGAGTTACATTTTGTAAACTTTTCTTATGAAATCGCTGCATTGTTGTTTTTTTTCTTCTAAATTTGTATAACTTGATATGTAGTGTCTCCTTTACATTCACATAAATTAAACAGCATTTTTGGGGGGAGTGACACCCAGCTGTTTTCATATCTTGGCATGCAGCCTCAGTGTTTATATTTATATTGGGGGAGGGGATAAAATAAGCCTAGTATCTATCTCCTCAGAAGTCACTTATTCTATATTTTCATCCTGTTGCTGATTTATTTTGTTGTTGTTGCACATGCCTTAGATGTCAGGATTGTTCTTTGACCCCATAGGGATGGACACTGACTCCAAGAAATGCAAGAAAATGTCCTACAAAATCAACATTTTTATGCACCCACCAAAAGGCTGAAGATATAATGTTATAACATATGTGCATCAGTACCTATGTATGTCTGTCTGGATATCTGTTTGTCTGTTATTTGTTTCATTTCTTCACAATAACTTTAGTTCTACACAATTAATCTTCACCTTCCTTCATAGATGGTTTGCACTTGGGATAAGGAAGAAACGTATTGATTTGGAGGTCAAAATGTTAAAGGTCAAGGTCACTATGACTGAAAGATGAAAGATGTCTTCTTTGCAATAACTTTGTTCCTAGATCATGGTCTTGGAGTAAGGAAGAAGCCTGTTGATTTGGGGGTGTGGTCAAACAGTTGAAGATCAAGGTCACTTCAGTTCCAAACCATGTACTTTTGCCAAAGTTTGTGTATGGTGTACTGTCTGGGTAAGAAAGAATATAAGTTGTTTGGGGATCAAGAGGTCAGAATTCAATGTTGCTGTATTTTTTTTTGCATAAGTGGTTTTTGTATACTAACTTTAGTTCTAGACAACTTACATTGACTAAAGTTTGTGGAGGGCTTGCAGTTAAGTTAAGAAAGAGGCCTATTGAGCTTGGGGTTAAAAGATAACTTGTCAAGATCATTGCGACTGCAAAAAAAAAGGGTTGTGCACAATAACTTTTGTTCTGAAGCATGCTCCTAGCCCAAACTTTTTGGATGGGTTTCACTTAGGATAAGGATGAAACCCATAGATTTTGCAGTCTAAAGGTTAAAGGTCATGGTCATGGTTAGTCTAAGAAGAAAATAATGGTTTCTGCACAGTAAGTTTTGTTCAGGACTGCATACCTTGACCAAAGTTCATAGTCATTGAGATATGGAGAATAATCTCTAGTGTCAACAATGCCTTACTAGTACATACATATATAACTATTAAACATAGTGCAGACATATATTGTACCATGCTGAAATCCTAAGGAAAAGCCTGTAATATTATATATACATATATTATATTTGTTGCAGCCAAAGTATATCCAGAAGAGAACACTCTCACATGTTTTCTTCTGGATCATGCCATATTGCATTCCTGTGAATCAGGATGATTATCTTCCCTGTAATGCAGTGTTAATCCCTTTGTTTCACAAATACAGCAATATATGTGTGGTCCATATTAAAGGTAGCAAGATTTGTCTGTTGAGCAGGTTACATTATTCTGAAGTGACATCATCTGCGCCAAAACATGTGATTAATATTTGTATATTAAAATATAATTTGTAATAATTGACATGTATACTATCTATAATTTCAGTTTTCCCAGAATAGAGACTTAAAAAATCATCTGTTCAGTACATATCCCAAGACCCTTGTTGAAGCCAGCCCCTTTGACAGAATATGGGGGATAGGAAGGGCTGCCAGTGACCCAAAGGCCCAAACAAAAGAGACATGGCTGGGGCATAATCTTTTGGGATATGCACTCACAGATGTGCGGAATGAAATGATGATAAAGGAAGGAACTATTCCAATGGATGCCCAAACATTGTTGGCTGAATGTGCATTAATAGATATAAAAAACTTTGACGCGGTAGAAAGATTTGTGTAAAGAACTCCTGTATTGTTGCAAAATGTAAACCTAGAATGAACACCTAGAAAATTTACAGTTTGTTTAAATTATCTTTTGTTGTTCTTTTATATACATTTTATTATTATTATGAAGTATGGAATAAATTAGCGACCACCTTGAATCTTCAGAGATGCACAGTAACTTTACGTCTAAAAGGTCTTATCATATAATAAATCTTACTATGAGTCGAATTAATTTTCAATATTGAAAAACAGAATTGTTGTCAGTCCATTGTCAAATGTTAAAGAATGGTTGAGGGTAAGGGATCCAACGGTTACAATTTGGTTATCAATGACCAGATGTAAGTGATGTTGTCTTTAAATTTTGTGTCCTATTAAGGAATATTTAAATGATGGTATCCTTACATGCTATTCATTAATATGCAAGGCGGTTTTAAATGTAACATCATACCCGGTTCATTATATTACTATAAGATGGAATCCAGCTGCAGGAAATGACCATGGAACTTAGGTAGCATTAAATGGTAATGCACATGTATTTGTTTTGCTTTTCTTAGATTTTGGTTTTCAGTCCTGTGATAAAATGCAGCTGACTGTACCAAATTTATGTAGTTACTGTTGAAAATATGTGGTGCAGATGTTTCACCTTTTGCATTGTTACACACTGTAGTTTTAAGACTTTTTATCCTGATGATTGTGCAGTCATCATTTTTTCATTTGTAACTGTTTCAGCAAGCACAGTAGTTTTGAACTATTCACTCTCTGCCCTTCTCCCCCCCCCCCCAACCTCCAGTCTGGAAATTTTGGGCACTAGGTTTTCATGTTTTCATATCAAATGACTTTAGAGGTAAAAGTAGATACTCTATACTATGTGACTCATGGAGAGAAATGAGGTGAATTGTGGTTTGTCTAACTTTCAATACTAAGTTATGTGTAATTTTTAATCTAATTATTAATAAATGGTTGTATTTTGTTACTGTGTTTTAATTTTAATTGATCAGGGTATGTAATATTTAAATTATTGTAATGTAATTTGTTATACATTTTTTATGAGATATTTAATATTTCTGAAATGAAAGCTAAATAATGTTATAAACGATGTTATTGATTAAGTTTATAAACTTGTATCTTCATAAATGTGTAATGTAATAATATTGGAACCCATTTGTAATAAATTCTACATAAATAAAATTTTTGGATATATAGAAAATGTTGCTTTATATCTGTATTTTATTATTTGATTATTACATTTTATACCAGCTTATAATGAAATATATGAATTACAAAACAAAGTGTTTGGGTCCATAGTAGTTCATTATAAAGGGTTACAGTGCAGTGTCATATTGACCATGGGACTTAAATCTTCCTCTATGTGTCCTGTAATAAGCCCAGGGGGCCTGCCTTGTCATGTTTTTGAAAAGTAGATCTGGGATGTTTAGATAATCAGGCTTTCTGATATCAGACAATTTAGTAAAATGTGGTAATAGCCAGATATAAGCTTACCATCAAGTATGGACTTAAGTTGGAACACTGTGGATTTTCAACCAAATTACATCTCAGAAATTCATTGATCAAATGATACAGTGTAAAAAGGGGGAAATTACTGGAAAATGGCAGAGAAAAAGTGAAATAGTATCATGTCAAGCATTATGACAGCTTTGTGGAATTATCTGCACATTAAGTACAGTAAAAGAAAGTTCTCTAGTGTCTTAATGCTGGAAAAAGAAACTTGGGTATGTTTTGACCAAGAATAAGTCATCTCAGTTGAGTCACTGTAATGAACGCTATAATAATAATAATAATGATGTGTGATGTGCACATGACATCATTTGGTAACGAAGGTACATGTACATGCAGTAGCAGCTACTGTATTATTTCTGATATGTTTTTTGATCGTTGGCAGAAATGCCCAAGCGTATTCTGATTGGCACAAGACTTATCATTGCATAATTATGTTAATTTTAAATACTTCTTTTACAGCAGACTGATCGTATCCTGAATATTTTTTTATATTATAACTGTGAATTTATACACCTTGATTAAATCTTTTTCCTATGTAAAGAATGTAAATTGCAATATTAAACATTATTATATACTTTAGAAACAGTCCCATTAGCTTAATGTTGTTGCTACAGGTCAGTATCCAGCAGTATTGACCATAGTTACGTACAAATATTCACTGCTTCCTTATATGGTAAACACGTGTCCACGTTCAATGAACTAAATATTGGGCCTTGTTCATGTGGCATAGAATGCCCTTGTGCAAGCTTGAGCTTTCTGGGCCACATGACATCAGATCCAATATTTTTCAATACTTAGTTAATAACCTATATGTACTCAACAAAATTAAATATTGAGACATTTACATCTCATTAGGTAGTAAATGTATGGACTCAAAACGGGCAATATGTATAGAAAGAAAAATATTTTTTGGGAAAGTCTGTAATTTATAAATGTGTCTTGTGCTTCATTTCAAAGAGATTTCTCATAACTCTATTTATCGAATCTTTATTTTTGTATCTTGTATGTATGTTGATTTATCTGAATGTTTACTAAAGAAAGAAAATCAATGCAAATCTGTACAATACAATGTCAGTCAATTCAAAAGGGCAGCAACATTTTATTTCACTTAGTTTTCTTATATGACCAGAAATATTTATAGGAATGGCCTTTCTGTTGTAAAAGTGCACAAAAAAACTGAACCTGTTACTGGGGCTGATAATACTTTCCAAATTGGTCAGCCTTGATTAGCCAAAGAAACATAATACCAAAATGAAAACATATTATGACAAGACTGGCATTGCAACTGTAATGGAAAGGTGTTCAGAATGTAAAGGATCAGTTGTGTTTTGTCATTTTTAGTAATATTACCTCAAAAATTGTCATTACAAGTAATGTAATGATACAAATGTAAAATTCATATCACTAAATTATTTCTTTCTGTCTTCTTATTACTTTTGTCTTTTCCCTTTAACATCATTAATTAATTAAGTACATGTACATATGTTTGTGGGTGTAAATATTTGGTTTTGACTTTTAACTTATTAGCATACATAACAGTGTTTAATAGTTTATCATTGATTGTTTAGTTAGCCTACACATTTTATTTACCAAGACATATTTGCAAAAAGGTTAAAATGCACAAACTCTTGTTACTATTATAATGGATATTAACAAAAGATAAAACAAAATAGAAAATTTGAAAACAAAGACTTAATTTTTTTTTCAAAGACTAGAATATCACCAAGAAAAGTTTATTACTTACAGTATTTTGTTCCCATCCTCACATATATGTGAAGATTAGTTTCACACTGTTTTCAGATTCCATGCAATTAACACATTTTGAAAGATTTGTTATAATTACGTTAAATATATAACTGAAAAATGTTGGTTTCTAAAATTGCTTGGTATCAAATAAATTGATATGGTTTCCTTGTGTCATCTGTGGTACAGTTGTTAGCTCTACTAGGCAAATGCCAGAAGAATTTATGTGATAACCTTTCATACATTGTCCATCCATCCAAATATCTGGGATCCATGCATACTTCCATTTGGACAAGCCTTTATCACTACTCCTTCTAAACTACTCAGAGAATTGCAATGAAACTTTACACACACATTCATCCCAGGGTCTAGTTGGTCCTACCACAATGGCTGCTATGTTGACCATTTCAAAAGTCTGCTTACTACTCCTCTTGAATGAATAGTCATATCGTCAAGGGGATTTTGCTAAAAGACTTCATGTAATGTCTAGTTGCTTCCAAATGAACATAGTACTACATGGGCCATCTCGAAAATCTTGTTTTTACTATGTTTTCTGAACAAATATTCATAGCAACATTGGGTTTTCACTAAAATACTTCTTATGGTGTCTAGTTTGTCCAAAATGAAAATAGTGTTGATTTAGCATCCAACATGGCCAGCATCTTGAAGATCTTATTATTACTACTTCTCCTGAATGGATGGTCATATTGACATTGGGTTTTCACTAAAAGATTTCTTATGATATGTAGTTGGACCTAACTGAAAATCGTGCAATTGATGGTGCTCATCTTGAAAACCTTTTTATGTTGCTGATCAGACCTCCAGCATGGCAGTGATCTTGAAAGTATTGTCATTACTCCTCTTGAAGGCAGTCATATCATAATGTAGGTTCCAGTAAAATACTTCTTACTGTACATAGCTGGTTCTGAATCAAAATGATGCTGATGTGATCTGCCAAAATGGCTGTCACAGTGGCCATTGTTAAAAGTCTCATTACAGTTACTTCTTGTCATACAGAACATGCATACATGTGAACCTCCTGCATGGGAGGGTTTTTCTCCCGAGTTTAGGGGTGTCTCCCATCCCTCCTGTCACTCACTGAAATCTCCCGCATACACAAAATTATTATTGAAAATTTTCTTTGTCTTTTTTTTTCTTCACATTCTGGCTCCAGTGTAGTATATTTATGGTAATACTGCCTATGATCATGTGACTTAGTTGGCTTAAGCAGGGCAAGTCAATGTACTTGCTAATTTCATCCTTACATCCTGTCTGCATGGTCAACTGGCTTCATTTGAAGTTTGTCAAGGTGGATTATGCTATGTGTGGGTAGAAGTAATTTGGAAATGATTAAAGATGTTAATTGATTATGGCTGGGTTACTGAAAAGCTCAGTCAGCAGGAAGCATGAAACAATAAACATTACATTGATTCTGTCCACAAGGTATGTTCTGCTTCGGTAATTAAAGTTGTCAAGATGAATTAAAGTCTATTCTATGTATGATAAAAAGTAATTTGGATAGGATTAAAGATGTTAATTGATTATGGTTGGATCACTCAAGAGCTCAAGTGGCATGAAACTGGCTCAGCTTGACTTTGGTGTATAAAGTTTGTCGAGATGTCTAAGCGTGCATTATCTACCAATGCCAAAACACCAAAATCCAAGCAAGCAAAATATCACACAAAATTTAGTGATGGATGGAAACGGGAATTTCAGTGCTTGCAACTGAGTTCAAAGAGACATGAATATGCATTCTGCTTTTCCAGTAAAGCTGATTTTTAAGTCTGTTCTGGTGGCAAGAATGACATCACGCATCATGCAGAAACCCCATAAAGGGGATAATAAAATGCTGACAGTCTTAGTTCGTGTTTTCGACAAGGATGTAAACAGGATATCAACAAGATTCATTGAAATGCCAACGTGTAACATTGGATCAGCAGAACTCGTCTTTGCATGCTTGGATAAAATGTTCATGTAAGTATTACTAAAGTTTAACTATTTTATTGTTCATAAGAAATCATAATCACAATTGTATAATAATAATAATAATGATAATAATATGAGTAATAATAATATGGATACAGTACAAGAATTAATCCATAATGCCTGGGTTGAATGAGGTCTTTGTCTTCATCTATAATTCTAGTAAATGATAACCGTTTTCCACATTTAATTGTTATTGTTAAATAATGGTGATAGTGATGATAATGGTGACAACAAAGGCGTCTGCAAATTAAGCTTAAAGTCACAAAGAGTGTGATAGTCTAATCATTAATGTATGCATCAGTGCTTAATGTGGACAATCTTACTGACATTAAAACAACATTAGATGCTTAGGAGTGCAATAAATACTCACTGATCCGATTATGTAGGTTTTCTTATCCCCTATGATCAATACAGATAATTATCAGCTATCGATGGGTGAACAATAAAAAATATTATAGGTCTGCACTGATAATTGGAAATTGAAAACAGTGATTGGTCCTTTTAAAAGGAAAATTTCACTAAGCCTTATGAAACCACTGCAACAGATTCTATAATATTGCAGAGAGAGAAATCTCCCTTGGGCCAATTGCATTGGATATGCAAGTGACAATTGCATTATTATATTATTTTAATTTACCTATTGTATATCCATGGCAAGTAAATTTCAAGGCTCTAATGTTTTGCATTTTGTATTGTAGTGGTGAAACTGTCTGAGAGGTTCATGGCGATGGCGTTAACCCAGAGTGAGATAACTGCACTGGAAGATGAAATTCGGGACTGCCTACTGACTCCCAAAGAAGAACTTCCCAAATTCGACAGAGACAGTACCAGTCTTGAGCAGTTTTGGCAGACATTTGGCAATCTGACTCTACCCACAGGCAATAAACAATTTAAACTTCTTGGTGAACTCAGTAGAGTTGTGTTGAAATTGCCACATTCCAAGGCAAACACTGAAAGGACATTTCCCATTCTGAGGAAAATTCAGGCTGACTCTAGAGGAAATCTGGATCCAGTGACAGTACATAATCTTTTAAGTGTTAAGATGAACAATGATAAGGACTGCCACCAATATAATCCAGGCAATGATCTTGTAAGAAATACTAAAAATGCTTGTGTTACATATATGGAGAGTGTGAAAGGCAACAAGTTAATGTGAAAGAACTGAATTGCATATTTTAATATTAAAAATATGGAAATTCGTTCAATGGTAGTAATTTTGCCCATTTGCACGCTAAAAATCAGGTTGATGAAAAACCTCTCTCTTTTGAGGTCAAAACTCCTGACCAAATTTTGCAAATTTTCCTCTTTGTTCCAAGCTGACCCCTCATTTTTATCACACGTACGAACATGTTTTTTCTAAAATTACTTCTTTCTTGCATTATGTAATTGCTTCTATATTAATATGATGCTGATCCTTCTTCTGAAATGGCTGCCTTGATAGCCACCTTGAAAATCTGTATATGGCTACCTCTCCTGAATGTATGGTTGTATCAACATGGTGTTTTCACTTAAACACTGGCAATATGTACCTTTTTCTGAATCAAATTGCTGCTGATCTGACCTCCAGCATGGTGCCATAGTCACTATCTTGAAACTCTTGTTATCTTTCTCGAATGAGTGGCAGCATTGATATTGGATTTTCACTAGAACACTTCTTGCAATAGGAACAGACTGCTCTGTTTATTCAACAAAGTCCATTGCACTAAAAATCATAGGATAAACACAACTGTCTGATACTTTTTTGTACCTAAAGACAGAGTTCACTGGTTGACATTTGACCTTTGTTTACTAATTTGGCTAATAAGCAAGAGGTAACCATAACACTCCTTGTCCATTGTGTCAAGTGCATGTTTCAGCTATTCATCATTGTGACCTTGAAGCATATGAAAGTAATTAACCTGACATCATATTGTTGGAACAGTCAGACCAAGAATAATTAAAGTTGAATAAATAAATTGATTATATCTAGTTTTAAGTAAGGAACCATTTTGTGAAATTTTGTTATATAAATACAATCATTGGTTAAGCAGATGTTGGATAAAGTCAACCAAACTGTCACACACATCTGCACTTTTGTGAGTTAGTTTGCATACCAGGCCAATTGGACTTTTAGGTCTAATTAAAGATCACTGCTTGCATTTTATTGTTCAGTGAGCTTATGAACACAGTGATGTGTATATACAAAAATAAATTTTGACTATGCATTGTATTTAGCTGCATTGCAATAAACAAGTTGATAGTCAGCACTCTGACATTGATTTGAAGGTCAAAGGTTTTGAATCAGGTTTTAAGCTGTACAGGCTTATGAGCATGATAATATAAAAAATATAAATGGATTTATATCAAAACCAGTTTGTGGATATATTTGAAGAATGCTTTAAATGATGCCACTTCGTTAACTTGGGTTTTTTTTCTGAACAATATGAATTTACAAATGTTCGAGGAAATTCTGCAAAAAGCATCCTTGTGTCAAAGCTTTTCTGGCTTGTACAAATAATGCTGATATATCATCAAATATGGTAACACATACAAACCATAAAAACACTTTAAGTAACTTATTCATGAAAACAAGTGCTCCAGATATTTTACTTTATCTTGCGGCATTCTGGCATTTGGGTCTTTAATTTTGCACAAATAGTAAATCATATGCCATCGAATGTGTATGTCAATACTAAAGAAAGCACAATTTTCAAATTACAGCTTCTCAAAAAGCACTGAACAGAATTTGAAAACATTTGATTTAAATAATCATATCAAGACGGTTTTTTAGTTCTTTTGAATATTGTCAATCTGGGTTTAAATACGGGTGTTATGCAAAAAAAAAAAAAAAAAAAAAAACCAACAAACAACAAAAATAAAACACCACACTCAAATGAATTTGCCTCCAAAACAGCTTTACTGAGAGTGATTGCTTTATTTGTTTATACAGATGGTACTGAGTGTGATTGCATCCGACAGAAAATATCAAGGCTTTGTTTATTTATACAGATGGTACTGAGTTTATACAGATGGTACTGAATTTATACAGATGGTACTGAGTTTATACAGTTATACAGATGGTACTGAGCATGATTGCATCAGATAGAAAATATCAAGGCTTTATTTGTTTATACAGATTTTACTGAATTTATACAGATGAAATTGAGGTTATACAGATGGTACTGAGTTTATACAGATGGTACTGAATTTATACAGATGATACTGAGTTTATACAGATGTACTGAATTTATACAGATGGTACTGAGTTTATACAGATGGTACTGAGTGTGAATTGCATCAGATAGAAAATATCAAGGCTTTGTTTGTTTATACAGATGGTACTGATTGACTGTCAACAAATAGACAACATTAAGATCTTGAAAACCTCTGAAGAGAATTTGACTGAAAACCGGGCATCAAGATTTTTCACCTTTATACAAATGATGCTATCTGCCATCAATTCTGGAAACCATTACTAAAAACTGATAGACCTGTAAGTGACATCATCTCTGAAATCGCCTAATGGAACTAGATTAAAAAAAATCCAGGCATAAAGGCCATTCTTGTTTCTACAAAGAATACTGACCCATCATCAAATAAGGTTAATAATACTAAAAATACAGAAACCTTGAAATAATTAGGGCACCAAGGTCTTTAAAGTTTGTTCTTATGTAAAAATACATTGGCAGCTTTCTTGGATGATGTGTTTGAATATGCATTATTAAATTGTACCCATAGTTTTTAATTCTGTCCATATGTGTTTCTGTACATTTTTTTGGCGATATTTTTTTCATATTTGTAACCTAATAGAGACTGTTTCTGATCCACTGTTGATCAAACTTGGTAAATAGGCTTATTTCATCCAGATCTTGAGTGAGTACCATTATGGGCAAAATCTGATGATATTAACGAGAAAACCTTGTATCTGAATGGTTGAACTTCTTATCACTCAAGAGAAGGTATTTCTGAGCAGATTTTGATCAACTTAGTAAATAGAATAATATCATCAAGATGCTGATGAGTTTTATTATGAACTAGACATATAGATATGAATGAGGTATTGTTGCATCTGATTGGCTAAGTTAGCATTATTACCACTCTAGAATCTGTAATTTGGATAGGATTTTGACTGGACTTGGTAAATAGACCTATCTCTTAGATAATTATGATTATGAGCAAGGTTCATGGTTATTAATTAGATGATCTTACATCTAATTGAATGAACTTGTCAACACAATAGCAACTCTATTTCTTTTCAGATTTTGACCAGACTTGTTAATTACTCATATCATCAAGATGTCAAATGAGTTTTTTTTATGAGAAAGATCTTCCTATATTTAGGAGGTAATATTGTATCTAACTGGCTGAGCTTGTTACCGCTCTGGAGACTGAATTTTGATTGGATTTTGCTCCAACTTGGTAAAGAAATGCATGTCATTACTGTCTTATACAGGTTCTATAATAAGTGAGATCTGCATATATTTATGAGGTTATCGTGCATCTGATTGAGATTGTTACCTCTCTAGAGGCTAATATCTCATCTAATTTCAATAAGACTTGGCAAATAGGTTTATATCATCAAGTTCTAGTATGAGTTTGATTATTAATGAGAGCTGTGCATATTAATTATGCATTTATCTTAGGAAAGAGTTTTATATCAGACATTGCAAATATATGAAATTGACATGATATATTGGTTGGGAGATACTTGACATAGGGTTGCATTCTGATGGTACTACATAAACCTGCTTAGGAAAAGTGTCAACTGTTAAATGAGTCAGGTGAGTGGTATCAGGCCAGTTAATTTGTGGCATGTATCATCACAGTGACCCTTATATTTTGCAACAGTCCAAAAAAAGCAAGGCACCATGTGCATATTCATATTGTCTTATTTTGCTTTTTTACGTTTTACCTGTATAATTTATTTACTGAGTTTTACTAAGGAGTCTTGTTCTAGATTTACTTTATGCTTAACACAAATGCATTTTATAGGACAAGTACAAGTCATGTAACAAGAAACATCTATTTTAATGGGCTCTTGATTATGAAAACTTAAGTCCATTCATCACTTGATTGTTTTGTTTTAAATAGCCCACAGTAGAATTAAAAAGTTTTACTCTATGGGAAGATATCATTCTCCTAATCTATTTTTGTTTCTGTTAGGTTGTAAAAATGGTTCATTTGCAATGTTATTGGAAAAAGGAGTATTCTTTTATCAGAATTTTTCTAGCAGTAAAGTAAATATTTTTCTTTGTCATCTACTGAATTGTAAAATTTGCAGTCTTGAACCCCATTCAGATTTTTTAACTTCCCATCACTATTTCTAGAAATGATCCAAGATCCTGAGCTTTGAGAAATAATTTTTTTGAGATATGTTCTGTCCAATGCCGGTGGTTTTTAATCAACTTATTGGCTGGGAGTGGCATATGTTAATGATCTAGTGTATATCATTCCATTGAACCACTGCTCAATTTGATCACCCAGGTGGGTGTCAATGCTTTACTGATTGCATTCTTGCAAGTGTAAGTTTTGTGGTCGGGAAAGAGTTTGACCAACCAAGTTGGTCACCTGGACACCTTTAGTACTCGGAGCATTTTTGACCGCTTTTCCTGAATTTTTTAAAACATATATAAAATTTTAATTTATTAATTTATTCCGCCAATCACCATGTTTTTTTTTCTTTCTAGGCATAATAAAATCCAATTTATATTAAATAGCTATGCTAATTAGTGGCTTGGAGCATTATCATTAAATTGGAAAGGTCACTTGTATGGCTAGTTTTGCAAGCACTATATAATTTTAGAGTAGTATAGGGGCGATATAGGGACAAATGGGCCCCTCTGGAGACAATGGAATTTACCATTACACCATTTTCTTGGAGAAGGCCTCATTGGGCACAAGGAGAATTTAACATTAGTCTATAGGTTTAACATGATTGGCTGGTCTGGGGAAAAGGAAAAAGGCTATGTTGAAAGTGTCCACAGGTTTAACATGGTGGTCTGGTTTATGGATGAGGATAAATGCAATGTGAAAACAACATTTACTGACCAAGATCCACATGTACTGACCAGCAACCCACACTTACTAACAAATACACAGTGTTACTGATCAGCACCCAGATCTGCTGACCAGCACATACACATACTGACCAATATGCAGTCTTACTCCCCAGCACCCATGTTTCCTAACCAATAGTGTCACTTACCAGCATCCACATCTACTGACCAACATGCACCTACTGACCAACATACAGCATTACTGAGCAGCATCCATACCTACTGACCTAGTCTTACTGAGCAGCAACCATATCTACTAACCAACACCTATGCATACTAACCAATATGCTGTGTTACTAACCAGCACCCACATTTGCTGACCAGCACATACACATACTGACCAACAAAGCCTTATTGACCAGTACACACACCTGCTGACCAACACAGTCTTACTGGCAAGTACCCACATATACTGTCCAGCACATACACCTACTGACAATCGCACACACATACTGACTAACACAGTCTTAATGACTAGCAACCACAGCTACTAAGCAACACTCATGCCTACTGACCAACATACAGTCTTAGTGACCAGCACCCAAACCTACACAGAAATGTACAAGGGTTGGATATAAAGTTATGGGGTAAAGTAATGAGGATTAAGACTTAATTTTACATGGACAATCAATCACTATCCCATACATCACTGGCCCTTTAACAAACCAAACTGAGGAAGGGTAGTGTCTTCGGCATATTACTGTCTAGTAGCTACATGCATATATCCGGGATTTATATATAAATTGTTACCTATATCTCAGATTATGTTGGCGGTGTTGGTAAATTTGTATATATTGTACTGATGTGATAAATAGGTATAATCAAGGGAGTCATATTAACACTACAATGAACGTGACTAAAAGTAATGCTAAAATTATGAAACTAATACGGAGTTCTAGTGGACACTATAAAAATAAATCCAGAATATTATATTTAAAATATGACCGTGACTGAAAAATTGCTAAAATTCCGAAACTGTCTAGAAAACCCACAGAACAATATATTACAGTATCAGAGACTAAAAGTAATACTAAACTTCTGAAATTATATTTTAAAATATGGTAGTGACTAAAAGTAGTACTAAAATTACGAATGAGTCACGGAATTAAGCAAGACTAGAAATAAAAAAAATAAAAAAAACAAACAAAATAGAGAGAACATTAGATTAAAATGGTCGAGACTAAAAGTAATACAAAAATTCTGAAACTAATATGGATTTTAGGGGTAATTTTTTCTTAAATCTGGAAAATATTATTACACTTTTTCACGACAGGTTGGATTTGCCCTTATATGCTACCTAATAAAGTGCATCGATTTAAAATGATGACATCTTTAATTTGTTGTTGTTACTCCAACGTGCTCGATTTATTTTTATTTTTCTCACAGGTCTATAATTACAGCTGAGCCGAATTGCAGCTGAGCCTAATTCTATAAACATTTGATCACCCCACTTGTTAAATTTTACTGGGTTACAATTCAGCCAAAAATACAAACAAAAAAAAAAAAAATCCACAGAACACGGTTTCGCCTGTTATATTCTCAGAACTATTAAACCTCTAGAAACACACATTCACACAGAAAAGAAAACAAACTTTAACATAAATGTTTGACATTCTTGGCTCCTCACCAACTGGTCCTGTCGCCACAAAAAAGTGGTACCTGTAGATTTCCATTTCTCGTTAAACAGGATTCACAAACAGTTCGGCATATATTGACTGAGGGCGACAATCTACGGGGCAAAAATATACATGTACACCGGTTTTATTTGGAACTTATGGTTTCTCGGTGTAGCACAACTGTACTGAAGTGGTTTTATCACTGCACCTGTTGACAAAAACAGATATGCGTAGATACATATAATCATGGATCTGCCATAATTATAAATCAAGATGAACTAAACGCTTAAAAATCACTTCGTTATAGAGTTAGATGTTAGATATAAATGTCAATCTGACGAAAGATTGAAATCGAAAGTAGCAGGTGAGTCAACCTTTTATAATTTTGAGTCAGTTATTTTGTCAATTTGTATGCTTTTGGATGCAAATGGACCACTTCTGAATTATAATCATGTCCAAGAAGCGTGTTGGTAAAATAGCTCTTTATCTGTCTGTAAAATAGCTCGTATGGAGCTAGTGTTTTTATGTTACCCAGATTGCCGATAGTTTATTTATCTTGTATCTAACGGCACTCGAACAAACTTGATTGATTTTGAATTATGAAACCGCATGTTTATTTCCAAGTATTCACATGGGCACAGACAACTGTATTGTATGCAAAATGTTGAAGAATAAAATCCATTATGAGTTAGACATTATATGCAAGAGGGATAATATATATGTCTAATTGGGGCTGCGTGAATGGCATTGGTAGTGATATCGAGGGTGCATTGACACTGTTAATACTCTCTCAGTTAGTCCTTTCCCGCATCCCACTATATCTGCATGTTATTACGAGAAAATATTGCATGACTGATTTATTTGATGAATCGCTGCATCCAGGGCCGGATTAAGACCTTGAGATGTTCTGTGTTTTTTTGTGATTGTTGATATTACTTGTAGATTTTTGGAGATAGAGATATTCATTATAAGGATGATTACGGTGCTTTACGATTATATCTCCGCAACTGCAATTTAATGAACAATAAGGACGATACGTATAAACAGAGACGTAAAGTGCTCCAAACAAGTCATATTGGTGGCTTAGAGAGAAATTTGTTTCAAAGAAGTTAAATTAAAATAAGAGGTAGCCATTAGTAAAGTTATTAATAAGAAGGAACAAGCATTACAAATGTAGTAGATCTCAAGATAGCTATAGTAGTTATAAACAAGAAAAACAAAAAGTGTATGTATTTGTTCGAAAGGTTAAGAAAGATTATGACAAAGATGATGCTTTCGATATAAAAGAGAACCCAAAAGCGTTTTCAAGTTTAGTGGGGTCACAAACAAAAGTGACAGTAGGTATAAAGAAAGGATGGGAGTGTAGCAGTTTTAAGCAAAAATAACCGGCGCTTTTAATGAGTGTTTGCAAGGGTTTACACTCAGAAAAACTTGTATAATTTTCAGATGATGCGAGTACAGTTAGGAATACTTAAATGAAAATAATGTCATCATCAAATCAGATGTGGGCAAGACTTTGGCCAAGTTAAAAACCGAGAAATAAATTCATCGGAAAATTCTTGTTGAGACAAGGAGTGAAATAAATGATGCTAACATGATTGTTTGTAAAATCCTTAAATGAAGCACATGTTCCTGGTGATTGGAGGGAAGCACATCACACCCATATTTTAGGAAGTGAACAAAAGCAATCTGGAGAACTATTGGCCTTTCAATCCGACCTCTGTTGTCCAATAAATAGTCGATTCCTTCATAAGAGATAATATTATGGGGGATATGGAGGATACTAACTTTGTTTTTGTTTTTTTTAAATGTCCACATGGAATTTGAGATGAAAACTCCTCAATTACTTGGTTTATAGAGGTGATTTGACGATTGGAGTGAGGTGTAGGCCATGTCAATTTGTCGAAAGAAATTGATCCAATCCGCATGGAATGTTAAAAGCAATGTAACACCAGAAATGCATAAAATTTGGTTTGCGAGATAAAATGCCGGTTTTTAGCATTTTAATTTTGAGATTTTAAGTCGTTATGAGGTCATGCTATGAAATGCGCGCTTAAGTATTTGTGACCATCACTATGTTCTTGTATTACACACATTTAATGGTCAATTGTATTTTTTAACTACTTCTGCGCATGTTTTATGGAAAAATGACTATCTATTTGAATGTGTTGATGATATCATTTTGTCTCGCCTGCAAAGCACGCTTTGAAGACCAAGCGAAATTTGGATTGATTAGCTTTGTTTTTAGTGATCAATAATGAATTTGATATTTACGCCCAGACTGATGTCGACAATCATCGCAGGTGCAGCAGGATCTCATGACATTCCCTGAAGCAATTCCCTATGCCTTGAGTGGATGGTTTCTAAATTTCATGGGGAAAGTTCTGCAATATCAGCGTGTTTCTGTGGAAAGTATGCAATCTCAATTCAGAGTGCTTCATTAAAATTCCCCTCTTAGACAATATAGGTTGTAAAGAAATGTTTCAAGGTCATCAACAATTGAATCTGACTGGAAAGTCTTCCGAACTAAAACGATTTTGAGATGATGCAAAAAATATAGTCCTTAGATGCCAAATATAGACTAAATACATCACACTTATTTTACAAAAGCGTCACTTTGTACTATTATTTTTTTGGAGCATCTGGAACGTTAGAATTGCTTTTAATCTTCCTTCACCTGGCACTAGGCACACAGGATCAAGTCCTACAGAACATCTTTTAAATTCTTCTCAGTCATGTAGGATGCATTCGAAGTACATAATTCAGTTGTGAATTCCAAAGCGTAGCTTTGCCAGTAGGTTCTCAGCAGTATTTCTGATGGCCAATGTTTTCATTCAGAAATCGTTTTGAAAAGGTTTGACACAAATGCCATAATTCAATGAGCTGATATGAGTGTGCATTGCGAGTGTGTTTTCCTATAAGGATTTATCTGGCCATTAGTGCAGAATAGTATTTACGGTTTCAATAGTTCTTTATAAAACTTTACAAAGCATGGCATGTGGATCATAATTCTGAAGTACCAACCAGCTCTGAATTTTTCATGAGACATCAGTATTCTGTGTGTTTTGTGTTGCATCAAACTATTCTCTTTCTGAAGACTGTTTATTGACATTATATCCTATGTTCTATGAGACTCAGACATATACTAGTAAACCATAATACGTAATGTCGAAGATGTATATTGCAAGTAACGTGCACCGTCCAAAACTGATTTTCAACCACTCTCAGTATTAAAGAAAAATATAGGGCAGCTCTCATTGTCAGAGTGGTTGCTGGCATACTGCATTTAATATTCTTAATGCATTTATTCTTTCTGACGAATCATGAATTTTGTTTCTGTCTAGATAACTATCTACGTCATGGCCAATCGAGTCTATCACACTGAAATGGTGGGGGTAGAGGCAGACACGAGGAGACTATTCTTACAAACGTTCAACTTGGGATGAGTTTGGCATTGGTATAATGCTTTATTGAAGACATACCGCAAAGTGTACCAAGCTATGTCTTTGGCAGGGTCCCGGATATTAAGTTGTGCTGAGTTTAGGTCATGATGTGAATAACTGTAACAAATTATTTGCTTTATTTCATTGACCAGTCTAATAAGTGGATACTGTTAACATATTTAAATGAATTCCTTGTTCCGATTTTTGCTCTAAGCCTCGCTCGTACTCATTTCCATATGAACATCTTATTTGGGGATGAAAAAATAAATTGAAGTTTTACAGGCGTTTTCATGTTTATACAAGAAGAAAATCTAACATTTTTGCACTAAATTAAGATGAACGCTTTTGCGTTATTACACCTCAGAGTTATTATATATTTCCTTTATTTTGCTCAGCTTTGTGGGAGCTCCCACAACCCTTTTATATTTATTTGTTCCCACATATGGAAAATCGCCGCATGCATCAAGCTATAACCATTCTAATGACTGTATGCAATTAAATAATGAGGTGCTATGTTACACAGATTGACATATGAATAGGTTCGTTTACGGTTGCTTATGTATATGTTATGTAAACTAAGACTTTCTTATGCAAAATGTATGCAGATGTTGTCACTTTAAAGGAATACCCCATAGTGTTTGCTAAGACTCAGTTGGACAGGAATATAATGAGCTTTCACTGTGATCCAACAAAACTTCAACTATATGGCTTGCCCTGTCTGCTTGCATGCCGTCTGATTCAGGGAAGTTTTATGTTATCTGCAAAATGAAACAATCTAATGTATGCAATGTCCATACCATAATACTCAGTTAGTATACAGGAATACACGAACATACGTAAAAGTAAAGTTGAAAGAATTTAAATACTGGTTCCATGACAAATATGTAATGGCCACCTGTATGACACAGATCAACTTAGGACAGTAGCGGATACTACTCAAGTTTCATTCCTAGTGATAAAACTTAAGTGCGGTTTTATGGAACACTACATTATGCTAACTATACTGAAAATGGAGAAAAAAATGCTGCTGGATCGTACAAACCTAGATTAAATAAACAACAATGCTACATTGGATGCATATGCTAATCACAATTCATCGCTATAAGTTCAACCGTGACTGAGAATATAGAACACTGTCAAAGATGAAGAGGAATATGAGAACTAGATCAGGATGACCAACCTTGGCTGGAAGAAGTATCCCAATTTAACGTTTCGCAGCATAACTTTATTGAGGAATATTACATTTCAGCCAAAGTTATCATGTTCCTTTATATTTATTAGACGTTGAATGAGTTGGATTCCAGCATACCATGTTATCATTTGGAAGAGTTATGTCCCCTGAATACCAATCTTCTCCAGACATTAGTTTTCCAACATACATTTGTATGCTTAAGCCCTCCCTCCCCCTCCCTCGCACCTTCTCCTCCCCAAGCAAATTATAAAGAGCGGTGCCTTTGGTATGCACCCATCGCTACTAGTTCTAGTAAGTCAAAAAATTGTTGCTTTCAAATCGTGCATTGTTATCGAGACAAAAGTAGATGCAGCCGCATGTCCATCCAAAATGACTAGAGGCACTAATAAATTAGAACTGACCATTTCATTTGAGTAATTTAACTAGATAGTAACAACCAAAAATAGCTATCCGACTTTGCTGTGGTCCGAAATAACGTTTGGAAATTTAAAAAATGCCAGACATATACACTTCATATTATAGATTCCCGGTGTTGAGATGTTTTTATCATTCCATGCCTTCGTGATTACAAATGTACCTGGACTAATGTTTCATCGGGAGCAGAATGTTGATGTAATATACTCAGATTTCTGTGAAGCATTTGATACTGTTCTTCACGGAAAATCATTTGATTCTGTTCTTCAGTTTGTGTGATTATTTTTCTTCTTTGCGAACACCACAGATCCAATTTCCATTCATTGGGAAAACTCTGTGTTAAAAAATGTTTGTAAGTTTAACAGTATGGGTCTTTTGTTGACATTTAGACCGGCGAGATCAGTGTTAGATTGGGTTGACCTTAAGTGGGATCCTATCACCTTTAACAGGAATTAAAATTACGCCTTAGGTTTAACATGTTTGGGTCTCTACACAGAGAGAGAGAGACAGACAGACAGACAGACAGAGGTGCGTTTTAATATGTGAATATCTTATTCATTCTTAAGAAACAAACCAAAATACTTACTTTTTGGGATGTATTTCCTTTGAATAAAGTTACATTGAAATTTCAAAAACATATTACAAACAATCCACAGGAATATCTGTTTGTTTTGAGGAAATGAGACAAATATTGTGTTTTAGATAAGACATGCACTTGAAAATATTACTGCCGATAACCAAATTAACATTTTTGTTTCTTGCAGGATTGTAAGTTTAAAAACACTCAGTGCACAATATTAATGTCAATATTTTTGTTTTGGTTACATTTTCAAACTAAAGGTACAATTTGACTTGAAGATAAGGTTTGTTTGGTAAGGTTGTATCATTTTTGGGAGCTTCAAATTGTCAAATTTTAGCGTAAGTTAAGGTTCCTTGTACTGTATGGTTGTGAACTTGTGCAAGTTTTCAAAACAGCAAACTAAATTTCAAAACGGGGTGCAGAAGGCGTAACTAAACTCAAAAGATGATATTGTAAATAAAATATACCCTATCAAGAAACACACAACAGTTCTACAGTTTTCTTCACATAGACATTTTGACTACGCAATGTTTTCTTCATTTGCGTCAGTACATGTTCAAATAGGAATCCAAGATTGCATTGATGAAAAAAATATACACAATATCAGTCATACACGACGTTTTTGGCACAGTCAGCTACCTCTTGTGTCCAAGTTTTGAATCCAAGACTTTTCCAGTCACATACATCGTTACAGTCGTAAATCTATTGATGTAACCAACTTGTTACACGCACTTCTTGATTAGTGTGAAAAGTAGATAATGTACGATGAATTTCTTCTTCACACGGACGTTCGGAAGTCGTATTCATCTCTGTTCATAGCATTTTTAACACAAGTTTTTCGTGGACATATACTATTTGGCTGTCATGCCTTTGAATGTACTGTTCATAAATTTGTTAGCAAACGAAATCTGCTGTTAGAGAGAGGTTAATGATATTTTGTCAAAGAATAGCAAGTAACCACTAATTTTTCAGATAACGTGTACGATTTCTCTCGATTTAGCCTCGAAGGAGTTGGGATTTGAGATTGTATACTCGTCTAACTCTCTGATCTCAAGTATCAATATCAGCAGGTGAACAACGTCCTTAGGAGTGGAATGTTGACACAAGCCATCCTTTCCGTAAATGGACAGAGTAAGATCACATATTAAATTTTAGAGAATAATTTCTTGTCTATTACGACGATGAATCTGTTCCTGCAGTACAAAGGTAAGTGAAACGTACCTCTGTGTTCAAGATATTTAAGTTTAAATTACATAATTAAAACTGATATGTAATACAAATAATTTTATCAGGTATAAGCGAGTCACCATGAATTCACCAGGAAGTTATATTCCATTGATTAGGTACCAGGTAAAATGTACACACAGGTATGAAAATAAATGTGAACATGTTTGTATTAGTGGTGAGTGTTGATTACTCTGCTAAAGCTATTTATTATCTCTATTGCAGTGTTTCCACTAACCTCGAACTGAATCTCTGAACAGTAGGTATTAACATAGTACGTTCCTGTTTAAAAATAGGTCATTATGATTTCATATAAGATTATATATATTTTTATTGACAGAGATGGATGGTGAAGATGTCAGAGAACATGTTACATGTCCTATTTGTAAGGAAATTTTCGGAGACCCAAGATGTTTATCATGTGGCCACACGTTCTGCCGCCCCTGCCTGGATAGGATTCAAGACTTTACATCAATAGTATGTCCTGTTTGTAGACAGAAAACAAATCTTAATGTTGGAAAAACAAACGCATTGCCAAAAGTTCATGCAATAGCTAATCTTGCTGACTCCATGCGATGTAAAACTGCCTGCCAAACCCATGATAAAATAATGAACTTATTTTGCGAAGACTGTACCCTGATGATTTGTGGAGAATGTTTGAAGACTCATGTACGTCACAAGGTAGCAGACATAGACAGCACATATCTGGAGGCAAAGGTTAACATAGTTCTTTTCCAGCCTTTAATACAGAAATTTCTCGTATTTTCTTGATTCCATCGAAAAATAAAAAACACTGACATATATAATACCCCAGGAAGTCTTAACATTAATTATCGTTTTTTTTTTTTTTGGTTGAAACGAACGGTTCCATGTGTTTTTGGTTCAAGGAAACATTTCATCAAGTAACGACAGAGAATAATAAAAATACATTTTTATTGCTATTTATCGTATCTTATTTCAGACGGAGGTAGCTTGTTGATTACAACTAAATGTATCCCTCCTTTTCTTTTTTCTTTTTAATCAACATGTAAGAGTAATGCATCCAAACAAATAGCAATAAATAATTATGAACACTACTGGTGGTCCTTTTTGTAATTTAATATAATGGATACATCTCTTCAAAGGCCGTTCCCGGATTTATTTCGGGCTACAGTAAAATCGTTTTGTCCACGTGTATAAAACTAATATGTAAAATGTGTTTTCGGAAACGAAATGAGTTACATTTTGCAGAATAATCGAAACGACAAAAAATAGCGACATATATCATTTTTCTATTGATAGTATGAAAAAGATACTAGTTCATGTATTCTTTCTTTCTCATTCATCAGAGAAGCATGGACAGGTTGCTTGATGAAGCTAAATCAACTGAAAGTCGTGCGAAAGAAAAAGTAATTAATTGTGGAAGAGTCATAACAGTACTTGAGGTAAACATGCAACATTTATGTTTCATTTGTTCAGTCTGATATATTTTATGAAACTCAAATACATGTATGCGATTTTTGGACGAAAAATAAAATACGCTACCAGCACAACAATTTTAATCGCGTAACATACTTTAAGTACAAATCATGGTAAACTAAATTCTCCTCGCCATCGTCAATCATGAATGGATGGATTGATGAGTCAATATTTCATGGAGAGATTGATCGAGTGATTGACTCCTATATCGATACGATTTAATTTACGAATATATAAGGGTAGACAGATAGATAAATAGGCCAATGGAACCGCATCATGTTTAGTATTAAAAAAGATGATAAGTAACAGGTGTTGAAAGTAAAACATACAAAAATGGACAGGAGTACGGTCGAGGTTACACTGTCAGTGAATTTCAAAATTAGTTTCAGCTACTGAAAGATTCATACAGAGTTGGGGTTTTTTCTTTCTTTTCTTCTTTTGACCAACAGATGTTGTGTTTAATGTCAAATAACCTTTACTACAGTTTGTAATAAAATATTTACGCATGTTTTATTTGTCTCTGGAGTCGTATGTCCGAAAACGCCCCTCTATTCTCAAGCGTAAATTTCTTTCAGTTTTGCCTGCATAATGCTTATTGCAGTACAAACAATACACATGAAAGATCAAAATTTGTTCAGGATTTTTTATCATGTCTGAATTAATTGGCGAATCACACAACTTACAGCCATTAAATTTACACTTATATCAACCAGGTTTGTCTATCCCTGTATTTCAATGAAAAGTCCCCTATCTTCTTTTAGAGTTTATATGTACGTTGTCACCAAAGTGCACATTCCAAAAGTTTCAAGATTGTTTTGTTGCAAACCACTAAAATTGTTTTCATGCAGAGGCTGAACGAGTATTGAAAAGAAAAATGAACGGAACTATTTCTTGTATTTTGCTAGGTATGTTGATTTGTCTTAAGGCTTCATATTTCATTATCCTAAGTTCTTTGATTTTGTAACCTCTTTCATGTAATCCCGTGAAAATCAACAAAGAAGCGTCGTGAAAGTCTTGTTCATTGTTTGAATATCGGCGAAACCTCAGTATTTTGGATTTATCAAGGTTCCTCAAGATATGCCGTAGATGATAGCTATATGTATGTACAAATGACGAGGGTAAGTTTCCTAAAATATAGCTTAGTATCCAGATTATCTCCCTTTGGACATTTATCTACCTTTTAGATTGTTTCGACTATGAAGTCTACACTTTCTTTACTAATTTGTAAAAATATGAAACAAATAATTAGGAATTAATTACAAATGAAAATTAAATCAGCCCTGAAATTTGAATCAAATGTAACAGTAGGAATTGCCTTTATTCAATAATAATAATAATAATAATAATGACACTTTGATTTTGTTACGTCTAGGGGTTAGAAATTGTAACAAAAGAAAAAACGACTCAAACAAGCTTTCACAATATCTAAAATATAAATTTAATTTTCTAAAATATTAAATATTTCAAACAAACAAAGGAAATAATTAAAAATAACTTACAGTTTAGAAATTCCTAAATAATCCTAAATGTCCTAATGAATGTTGATAATCTGGAAGTTAATCCAAAGTATTCCGAATGAAGTCACTAATGTGTTGAAGTGCCACAAGAAACACAGTTTTAAATCCAAATGTTATTAATCCCAGGTAAACTCCTGTGAATGTAGAATATTGTTAAGTTCCTTGAAGAATAATACTTAAATCCAAAATGTACTATGTAGATAATAGATTTTCACCAGCTGATTGTACAAACAATAATAATCTTCCTCAATAACCTTATGATTCTGGAGAACTGCAAAGAATGCCCATTCAGTGGTTATATTGGCATTATATAGTCTCAATCGGCGTAAAAGAGAATTTAGACTTCTAATACTGCGACTTAGAATGAGTTCTGTCAACAACCTTCTTTAACCAATAAGAAACTAGTTCGCGCATGTTACTGCTTGTAGTACCTTTGTACTACAATTAAAATACCTTATTACAAATCAACATGATGTTGACATAGGATTCAGGTCATAAAATCTGCACGCGCTACCACGTGATTGCTACATTGTGGGTTAAGCTGACTGACATAATTATTGATTTTCCCCAGGACATAGAATGACTCATGTAAACATGTTGAAGTACATTGTACTTTACAAATAGCGTAGACTGCTGAATTAAGGAATTATAATACAATGATTATAAACCCAAATGAAAACTATTATAATTTAAAGATAATACATAATGCCGTAACACCTTTCCCCTTAGAGAAAAAGAAAATTTTATACAATAACATTTTCTTTTGGCAAATGCTTTAAACATATAACTGATTGCATAAAAAAATTAATATGATACAGTCATGTATACAAAACAATGTAAACTGTAATATTATGCACGTAAAAGTGCATCAGCAATCAAATTTTACTCAGAAATAGCCGTAACCTTAGTTTCTATTGGTTTTATTTGACCATGTCCACTAAATGTCCTACAAAGGTAACACAAGCACGGCAAAAGTCACTTTTATTCAAAATGATGGTTAGATTTGCTTCACTGAGTCTATCGAAGAACTTCTTAATGGTTTCTATGTGGTCTTTCCATGTGGTGTTGTAAATGATGACGTCATCGATGTAAGCATCACAGTTTCTTATTCCAGATGTTATCATATTCATCAAACGTTGGAAAGAACTTGGGTAACCCTTCATCCCAAATGGCATGACTTTGAATTGGTAAAGTTCGTCTGGAGTCGCGGATGCAGAAATTTCTTTTGCTCTCTCAGTAAGTGGAATTTGATAGAATCCCTTCAAAAGGTCAAACTTTGTGACGTATTTGGCATTTCCAATCCTGTCAACACAGTCATCAATTCTAGGAATTGGAAATGAATCTGTCTTGGTGACACTATTTACTTTTCTATAATCAGTACACATACGGAAAGTCTTATCTGGTTTCGGCACTAATATACACGGTGAACTCCAGTCACTTTTACTTGGTTCGATAAAGTCATTCTCCATTAAATACTGTATTTCTTTCTTCAGATAATCTTGTTTGAGAGGATTCATCCTATAAGGATGTTGCTTTATAGGCGTTGAATTCATTATTTCGACATCATGGAAAATCATGTTCGTTCGTGTGGGAATATCTGGAAACAAATGTTCGTATTCTTTTATCAGCTGTTTCAGTTCATTAATCTCAGGCGGCAGTAGATGCGCAAGTTTATGGTCTAGATTGTCCAGAATTTCCGAATTGCGAAGATTAGTCACTCCGAAGTCATCATTATCCGATTTCTCATCTTCGTTCAGATTTTGGATGTGTGGGACAGGTACTACTAAATTGATTGGATAATTTATTTGACTATCTCTGTCTACATATTGTTTTATCATATTAATGTGGCAAAGTTGTTTCTGCTTTATCCTCCCAGGAGTATTAATAATGTAATTTAAATCGCTCACTTTCTTGTGAATGTTGTAGGGGCCATACTACTTAGTCTGAAGAGGATTTTGGGGTATGGGTAACAGAGCCAAAACTCTATCATCTGGCTGAAAACTCCTCTTTCGCTTGTTTGTCATACCTCAATTTCATTCTCGACTGGACAGATTTAAGATTAGTTCTTGCCACCTCGCAAGCCTTTGACAATCTATTCCTAAATTTTGAAACATAGTCCAGAAGATTTAACTCCGACTCTTCAGTAGAAAGAAATCTTTCTTTCAATAATTTTAATGGACCCTGGACAGAATATCCGAACACAAGTTCAAAAGGACTAAATCCTAGAGATTCTTGCACTGACTCCCTTTCAGCAAACAACAACAATTGCACACCTTCATCCCAATCTTTCTCTGTCTCATAACAATATGACTTAATCATATTCTTTAAAGTCTGATGGAACCTTTCCAAAGCACCTTGACTTTGAGGGTGGTAAGCATAGGATCTAAACTGTTGGATACCTAATTCATGCAAGACCTGTTGGACATGAAATTAGATCCCGGATCAGATTATACAGACTTAGGGAGACCAAACAGTGTGAAAAACTTGACCAAAGCTTTCACTATGGTCTTAGGTTATATATTCGCTAGAGGAATAGCTTCCGGAAATCTTGCGGACGCACACATAATCGTCAACAAGAATTGGTTGCCTAACTTGGTTTTAGGTAAAGGGCAAAAGCAGGAATAGGTGACAGATGAGCTTTGGGTATCTTCTGATTGAGTTGTCCTACCATTTGACAAGTATGACAAGATCTACAAAACTTAGAAACATCACTCTTAAGTTCGGCCAGTAAAAATGATTTAAGATCTTGTGATAGGTCTTATTAACTCCTAAATGACCAGACAACGGCATTTCATGGGCTAAACTAAGTATTTCCTGTCTATACGAACTAGGAACTACTATATGATAAATAACTGACCACTCGTCACCAGCGGGTACCTCAGGTGGTCTCCATTTCCTCATAAGGACCCCATTCTTCAAGAAGTAACAAGTTGCTTCTTGTGCGGCTTCAGTTTCACTCATAGCTCTTGAAAGCAGACAGGAGAGATCGGAATCTTCTTCCTCCTGTAAGACAACTAGTGATTGTCTTTTATCACCCTGATTAGATTTATGAGATTGTGTACCTGAAAGAGTATCACTGTGATCAATAGTTCTTGATTGATCCAAACTAGGAGCAAAAGTGACCTCATTAAAAGCCTGACCCAAAAAGGTGTCTGCTAAAGGAAATACATCCTGTGCTCAAGAGCACGCTTTGCCATAGCTCTAGTAACTGCACAAGCTGGATATAAACCAGGGATTTCTACTTCGATAGGATAAACTCGTTGATCCATACAAGGCTTGTGAGTTACAAGTGGATTAACCACGACCTTATCTCCAGCTAGGTCATTACCTAGTAATAAATGGATGCCCTTTATAGGCAAAGAAGCCACAGCTCCTATGGTCACTGGTCCCGAAACTAAGTCTGATGACAAATTAACACAATGGAGAGGGACATTTACATATCCACATTCTACCCCCTGTATTAGTACACTTTCACATCTAGAAGACCTCTCAGAAAATGGCAAAGTACTTTCTAACAAAAGACTCTGAGAAGCTCCTGTGTCTCTTAATATCTTAATAGGAGTAGTCTTAACCAAGTCACCAACAAGTGACACTGAACCCTTCGACATGAATTTTTCGTATTTCTCCATGACAAAATCAGACTGAGGTGTGCAAGCCTCCACACAAGTATTTCTTTCAATACATGACCCTGACCTTGACTTCTTATAAACAAAAGCATTTGGAACTGCTGTTATAATTCCGTTGCCTATTTTTCAACCAGTGGCAATCAGAAATAGCGTGCCCTTTCCTCTTACAATAAGTGCACGTGGGGATAGATAATGTTTTCTGATCCATCTTATAAGAAATTTGATTCTTTACAGTTACACCAGCTTGAGGTCTGTAAGTACTCACGCGAGACGGAAATGGTTTCTTAACAAAGACCTGTTGAGAGGAAAATCTATTTACAAATGGAACCTTGTGAATCAGAGAGTATTCATCAGCTTGTTCTAAAGTTTCAATACCTTTCTCATCAAGGTATACTCTAATGTCACTACTGACACACTTCTTGAATTCTTCAATCAATACCAGTTGCTTCAGATTATCATAATCCTTATCAACCTTCTTGGACGTACACCATCTCGTAAACAAACGCTCTTTTTCCCATGCAAATTCTAAATGAGTCTGGGTAGTTTCCATTCTACAATTCCTAAAGTTTTGACGGTACGTCTCAGGCACCATCTCATAAGTCCTCAAGACAATTTCTTTCACCACTTCATAATCAGCAGATTGTTGAGACGAGAGTGCAGTATAAACATCACAAGCTTTACCAGTAAACACACTCTGCAACAATGAGGTCCAATAATCTTTCGGCCATTTCAGATTCTCAGCAATTTTCTCAAAACTGAGACAATATTTGTCTACCTTCTTTTCTCTAAAAGGGGGGGACCTGTCTGATATGTTTGGCCAGATCAAAGTATGAACCCGTATTTCCATGAGAGTGCCCTTTATTGGTCAATTCCAATTCCCTTAATCTAAATTCTCTTTCCTTATCTCTTTCCCTTTCCTGTAATTCCCTATCTTTGTCCTCCCTTCTTTCTTGTCTTTTACTATCTTTTTCTCTCTCTTCTCTTTCCCTTTCTCTCTCTCTCTCTCTCTTCTTTTCTATCATGCATCTGCATTTGCTCCCATTGAAGATTAAGTTTTTCTAACTCTACTTCCTTTGCTATCTTTAATTTCCTTTCTAAACTGGACGGAGTTTTCTTCTTCAAACTCGAAACACCCCCTTCAAAAACACCTTTTTGTACCAAATAGTCTATCAAAATATTCCTAATCTCCTGTTTCAAAAGAGAAGCTGTCGCTTCAATAAGACTATAATCTTTGGCAACTTGAAGTAACTCGTCCTTTTCAAGGACTCTAATTTCTCCTGGGTGGAAGCAGCTATGAACCTCTTTACTTTGGATGTCATGATGAAAGCCTGTTCGTTCCTCTATTTATTCCTTAAGCGGGAAATCAAAATGTCAAAGACCGCTAAAATTTAGACAATGAAATTCAAATCTAAAACAAAAACAATTTTTCCGAAGTATTAAAATCTCTGAAATATTAAACTTCGAAAATACTTAAATAATTTCAAATCCCGAAATATTCTTAAAACTCGGATCCCGAAAATATTCAAATTTCGATCCCGGAACAAGTCCCCAATTTCTTCTGTTACGTCTAGGGGTTAGAAATTGTAACAAAAGAAAGAACGACTCAAACAAGCTTTCACAATATCTAAACTATAAATTTAATTTCCTAAAATATTAAATATTTCAAACAAAGTGAAAGAATTAAAAATAACTTACAGTTTAGAAATTCCTAAATAATCCTAAATGTCCTAATGAATTATGATAATCCGGAAGTTAATCAAAAAGTATTCCGAATGAAGTCACTAATGTGTTGATGTGCCACTAGAAACACAGTTTTAAATCCAAATGTTATTAATCCCAGGTAAACTCCTGTGAATGTAGAATATTGTTAAGTTCCTTGAAGAATAATACTTAAATCCAAAATGAACTATGCAGATAATAGATTTTCACCAGCTGATTGCACAAACAATAATAATCTTCCTCAATAACCTTATGATTCTGGAGAACTGCAAAGAATGCCCATTCAGTGGTTATATTGGCATTATATAGTCTCAATCGGCGTAAAAGAGAATTTAGACTTCTAATACTGCGACTTAGAATGAGTTCTGTCAACAACCTTCTTTAACCAATCAGAAACTAGTTCGCGCATGTTACTGCTTGTAGTACCTTTGTACTACAATTAAAATACCTTATTACAAATCAACATGATGTTGACATAGGATTCAGGTCATAAAATCTGCACGCGCTACCACGTGATTGCTACATTGTGGGTTAAGCTGACTGACATAATTATTGATTTTCCCAGGACATAGCATGACTCATGTAAACATGTTGAAGTACATTGTACTTTACAAATAGCGTAGACTACTGAACTAAGGAATTATAATACAATGATTATAAACCCAAATGAAAACTATTATAATTTAAAGGTAATACATAATGCCGTAACAATTTCTTTAGCAAGGAAATGGTACAAGTTCAAATTTTTTTTAAATCCGCCAAAGAAGGATTTTATGCAAACGAAAATTGTTTTTATTCCGTTGTCATGTTTACATGAAGCTATTCATTTTCGTTGATAGATAAATATATAAATTGCGTGGTTGACTGATTAATTGTCTGATTGATTATCTCAAAAGGTATGATTTCGTCGTTTGTTATTTAATAAATTCTAAAGGGATCATGACAATTGTTCACATACAGAAACAAATCAAGAAGAAAAAAGAGAAGAATAAAACAGAGAGAGAGAGAGAGAGAGAGAGAGAAATGGAATAGAAATGGCACCTGTCTTGACATGTATTTAATCGCAAATATCTGTGTTGCATCTACTACAGAACGACAAAGCTGACTCGGAAAGGGCTATAAGGACGTATTTCGACAGACTTCAAGAGCAGATAGAATCAAAGAAACGGGGTATGGTTAAAAAGGTTCAAGAAGTATTCGACTCGCAAGTGGGTGGTTACCGAGAAGAAAAGTCAACATTATCTGACTTCCAAACAACATTCCAGGATGTGCAGAGAGAATACGGTTCAATTTCGTCCAGTGATAAACCTGCCTTTATTAAGGTACTGTGAAAAAAGTAGAGTGAACAAACAAAGGTATATACATATACAGAAAGTCATTACAAAGGCATGGAAAAGGTTAGACATGCTACGAAGATTGCAATTCAAACAAGATAGAAAATCATTAGAGCTTTTTTCACCTGTATAAGACCTCTGAAATAGGAAGAAAATACCAGCTGAAGCAGATAGAATCGTTTGTGGAGCAACAAAATCTATATTATATGCCAGCATTTTGGAGCAGATAAAATGGGATAGACTTTCAACAAGGCGTTTCAAACATAGAATGATGATATTATTTTAAAACGTATCATGGCATGATCACTGGATTCATGCGAGTTTTTGTTCCGCCAAGTGTCCAGTAGGTAATTAATAGACAACTTCGTGACCGAACAAACCTCTAAACACCTTTCGCCAAGACAAATCTATACCAAAATTCACTTTTACCAAAGTCTGTTGCGGAACGGAATCTTCTCCCTTTGGAAATTCAAAACAACCCTTCGTTATACTCTATTAAATGATACTTAGATAGGAATATAAAAAAGGTCCCAATCCATTACTATAAAGATGAAAGATTAGCACAAATTATGCACACAATACTTCGACTAGGTTGTAATTTATTAAACGATGATCTTTTCAAAAACCATTTGTCATCTAGCAATAGATGTTCATGAAGTGAACCAGAAACGGTGTAGCACTTTCTCTTAGACTGTGCAAAGTATGTTGCCATCAGAACCTGAACAATATAAATTGTGCTCCATATTATAGATACAACTTCGCTTAATGGGTAATCCCTTGCAATCGCTTGGAATCGTCGAGGAATACATACTTGCAACTAAGAAATTTGTTTAATCACCACTTGTGTCTTTACATTAAGCTGTTATATCTCTGGCATGTATTTAGTTACTACATATATACCATTTGTTGAAGTTTAAAGTTCTTTATGTACCCCCACCCCCAATCACAGCAAACATCTTCATATTTTTTTCTCATTTGTTCTCTTGCAAGTATGCAGCAACACGTTTCTGCTGTAAATGCTTATAAGTTACTGCTTAATATTACTACAATATTGAATGTAAAGTTTTCTTTTAATACCTCTTTAGCATGTTTCAATGTTTGTAATCCCAAGCCTTCATTGTTCACATCAGTCACATTATTAAATTAAATATTATTGTTAATGAGAAGAGAGCTTGAAATAAGTTTATGCTTGTTGCTCAATCCTCTGTATCTCTTGTTCAATTTGCTGTACTTTCTATGATGACTTCTGCAAATAAATACTGCCTGTATCAACAAACAAATGTTTTTTTAATATTTGAATTTTTTAGATATTTCAAGTAAAATACTATGAAACAAATTTGTGGATGAAAGGGTATATATATAAATTTTGTTCCATTTTTGATCACTAAATGTCGTGAAGACATGTTGATACTTTTAAATATAAAAACGAAAAGTGTAGATATGTTTAATGCATATCACATCAGACTATATGTTTGCTTATGCCAAATTGAAGAACACAACATTGAGGCATGTAATGTTCGATGATACTGGTTCTACCCAAAATTCATGAACACAGCTTGCATTACTTTCTTACTGAATGTATACGTGTATGCACAAACTAATTACTACTCAATATTAAATTTGGCCTACATTTATAGAGCTGTATTTTAGCTTCAGTTGTTACATTAGCCTTAACTTACATAAGCAATGCCAGGAAATGTCGATGAAGGTATGATATTACTTAATCTAGAACATGCAAATCTTATTCCTCTAAATTTTCTGCTGTTAATAACGATATTTTTCTCTTATCTTTGCAGCGAATAACGGTATTTCACCAAAGGTGAGTTGACATATTTATTATCCCTTCACTAACCAAGCTTGCGAGTAACTCTGGAAGAGTAACTCAGCAATACCAAAGTTAGGATGCTGTGTCCTTTTTTTCACGCTTGAGTGACTTTTGTATTTTCAGCTGTTTGTTCGTTACTTCCTCAACATCCTAAACCCTTTTCCATCTACGCTTATGAAACTTTGTACGTGGATGCATCAATGGAAAACTAACTCAACCATACCATTACTACATTAATGTGACCCAATGTTTACGCTTAAATTACTTTGTATTTTTATCTATCCGTTCGTTACGCCCTCAAATTGTTAGACCCATTTCACTACACATTAAATTTGTTACGTTAGTTGTATAGATGTGAGAGCACGAGAACACTTTGTACTACTTTCCCAAATTATGATTATTACCATCTCGATTAGGGTACAAGAACATGCAAACACAGTTCATAATTTTCCAAAATTAATATTACCATCTAGTGTAGGGGTACGAGAATATAATGTGTGCACTTGTAAATTCCTAAAACACAAAAAACACCCTTTAGTTCCTTTATGACATCCAAATCTCTTGATTTAAAGAAGAGGGAAACATAAATTGAAGTATTTATCAACATAAATAATGGCACAAAATTATATTGTCATAGATTCAAAATTTCTCGGAGAGGTGATAGAAATATTTCATGAGATTAACATAAAAGGAACAATCTCAGAATCAAGATATATCATGTATCTGTTTACAAGTTTGGATGGTAAAAATGTGGTAAAAGCCAGTTGTATTGAAAAATAACATACGAGAGAATACAAATGTTGATATGTCTATTTCAAGCAAAATATATACTGCAATGTGTTAGAAAAGAGGAAGATGTACAAATCACATTTAATAGTGATAAGATTGAGATAAACATCAGCAATTCAGATATCAAGATTGTTAAAAGAGGACGCACGAAGAAGGAACCAATTACGTATTTGATGTGAGTAAATATACATATTTGCTTTCAGCTAAATTTACAGTACATTTCGAAGATCTCTTAAACTTTACAAGGCCTATCTACAAGGATTCAACAAAAAAACAGATAGAATTCATGGAAAACAAAGTTCAAATAAAAACAGCATATAGTGACTCGGTATATGAAGTAGCTGTTTTGAATGAACCATATCAATGACAAAATTAGACATAAATCTAAAATCATCCATTTGTCTGACAGGATTAAAGTAACTTAGCAAAATGTTCAAAATAACTGTTTTCGTTGTCATTCTATGTACTTAGAGCTTGTTGATTACGCCTAAAGACAATATATGAACATATCCTCTGGATGTATTATACCATTTTACAGGGCAGAGGAAGAACAGTATATAAATAATTTTACCATGATACAGAAGGTACATTTACTTACACAAATATCAATCAATTGTAAGAACAAATTAAACGAAACAAAAATAAAATAAAATACGCAGTATTGAAAGCATGGTTAACTGAATAATCTACATACATTTTACACAACCAAGCTAGAAAAATATTTTCATACACAAAGATCCATGTAAGTTATATAGATGACAAGTGGCATCAGAATTGTTGGCATGCAAGCATGTGCAAAATATAACGATAGATACAAAATATATTTTAACATTATTAGATGTCTTTTCAAAATTGTCTTGGGTCGAGAAAGTAAAACTGAGGAAAGAAAATGACATGCGTGATGCTTTCAAAGAAATATTCAAAGAGAATAAGCCGAAAAAGATGCGGTTCGATAAAGGAAAAGAGTGTTACAACAAAATGGTACGGATTTTGCATCTCAGAAAATTAACAGTGAAATGTACATTGAAATTTTACATCTTAATTAAATGAAAGTAGTAAAAATATATACTGAAATTTGTTTTCTTATGTAAAAAATTAGTTGTGAAATATATATTATAAAATTGCTACTTAAAAAATCAATGATGAAGATTTCGATACTTGATTTACCGATTCCAAAAAGTCAGAAAAAAGTCACTGATTCCATTGATACGTTTAATTAGAAGAAACGATATGCGTTATAGGAATAAGCAAATCAGAAGAAAAAATTATTTAAAATTAAGACAATTTGAAAAGATAAAGGTCTATCTTTATCTTTGAACGTTGTCATAAAGTATTGCAAGATGCACACCTCATGCTTCTGACCCTGGGAGTAGTGTGTCGAAACTGCACCACTTACCATGCACAGGGTGAAACCATATTTTTACTCTCAGAGATCGAGCCTTTTTGCTCATTTAATTTGCGTTCACATGATCCTGTGTCACGCTTCTAGAATGTTAGGTATATGGTTATTTTGTTGTTGTTGTGGTATGAAACCTATACATGTGCCGTTAAGTCATTCTGATTTCTAGGCTGTTTTATGTGTTCACATAGCAACTTTTCATGTTGTATTTCATTTCGAAATTTCAAACTATCTGAGCAAATTTTTTGTCGACCCGAGGGGTGTATATTTTAGTATGCTTTTTATGCAGGCTACTTTTTTTTACTGAGGTGTTTGGTATGCATCTTTTTCTGACGTGCAATCGACATCCGGTTTTATTGGGTAAAGCCCATTTTAAGTTCAAAGTTTGTTTTCTTCAGAATCCCCAATACATTAGTCCACCTTACTTACTGTTGTGGACTCAGATGCTAAAGATTTTGATTTCCTTATTTACTTTATGTGTGGACACCTCCTAGTCCGTTCCAGCACATATGGCTGGGAGCTTTAGATTTGTCCCCTCATAAAATATCCAAATACCAAAATGCAGTAATATTTAAATTTTTTAAGATGAATTTTGGAAGGAGAGTTTCGAACGAGGTTCTTCAAATTTTCTGTTTCTGTTGTTTTCTAAATATCCAAGTTTTCTAGAGCCTAGGGTGTCCGGGCCAGTACTCCCCTCCCTTCAGATATTTCCTGTTGGGCGGGTTTCCTTACCCTTCTTCCCTAGATAAGTTGCAAAAAGTTTTCTTTAATTTTTAAAATCGTGAAATTTATCAGAGTTGTACTATTTACCGTTTTATTTTGTTTTGTTTGGTGTGTGCATGAATGCACGTATATCTCTCTATATATACTTGCCTGTATTCATGTGTAAGTATCTATATATATTTATTTCTATAGTCTTATATTTGTGTGTATATATATATATATATATATATATATATATATATATATATATATATATATATATATATATATATATATATATATATATATATATATATATATATATATCCGGTGTTGTTCTTTAGAGGTTCTTCTGCCTCTGGTGGCTTTCTGGTTGTGTCGGCATCTTTTCCAGTAGGTCTAATTCTTCTTGATCTAGTTCTATTATTTTCCCAAATAGTTGTGATAGTCTTTTAAGTTGGTTGTCGTTCTTACTAATGGCGGCGGGGTGAGTTTCTCCTCCATAGTATCTTGTGGCGGTGTTGGTGTTTTTTGCTAGATTTCGTTCGTTTCGTTGCTTGATTTGGTGTTTCTTTGTACGTAATATCTAAATTGTTATAGTCCAATCTGTAATAATCTTTTCCTGTTTCGTCTGTTGGTTTAATCTTGTTTTTCCGCTTTTTCTGTTCGTCTTGTCTCTCCCTAGTAATCCTTTTCTGTCGGGAGGTGTTTCTCTAATATTTGTCTCCATCGGTGTTATTTCTTTAGGCATTTCTGTATAGGTGCATGGTATGTTTCTTACATTAATTTCAGTTGGTGTTGTTGTTGTTGTTTCTTTGGGCACTGTATTTGTTGTAATGCTCCCAGAGTACATTTTCTTGGGTTATGTCCTTTCCTTTCTGTCCACACTTGTGGAATTTCCAATCACGGATGCAACCGCTATACCAGGAATTTACCAGAAATTGATGGATGTAGAAAAAGGTATTGATCTTTATGGCTTGGTCTTTTTCTACCTGTATTATTCTAGCCCCAGTTTGTACTGTGGGTAGTCCTTGTAGGAGGTCATTCTCGCTTGCTTTATCTCTATGTTGTATTTCTGTTGAAGTCTTTCTGTTGTAATTTTCAGAGGGATTTGTACTGGGATCCCAGTAATATAGATGTCCACATATTTGATCGATATCTCTCAATCTCCGGTGCATCAATCACGTGTATTACTTTGCCATTTATTTGCAAGTTGCCTTTGGGCAACAGTGGCTTGTCTCCCTTTGGGTGTACAAGGAATATTCTTTGGTTATACCACGTAAAAGCTTGCAGTTCTTCTACATCTAATTTCCTTGCTGAAAGTGCATTTAGAATCTCTCCACTGGTGGGTCTTTCATTTACTGGCAATGCAGTGAGGTAAAATCCCTGTGTGCCGGTTCGCCGGAGCTTGCCTTTCTCCGTGTTTTTCGCAGAAGTCTCAAAAAAAAAAAAAAAAAAAATTAACGTACTGGCATTTTCAGATATTTTGAATGTTCTATTGCTACATTAATAATATTACATCACTGATATTTCTTAGTGTTCGGAATAAACTTTCACTACAATGTTTCCCTAGGGTAGTATAACTAGTCCATGATGTTGATTCTGAGTATCACTCACATTTGCTCGATCCTTATTTATTGAGGTGAACTAAATATCAAAGATTATAATTCCTCAATTTGCTTTCCCCATTTAGTTTCTGATATAATGTCCCACTTTATATTCATAATGGTACGTGGCTCATTTAAATACACATTTCCTTTTTTGTCAAATATCTTTAATAGCATACAAATCATTTCTGAAATTGTTTTCAACAAAATAGACATGGTTTAATACTTATGGTCTTTACTTTTTTGTAATGTTTTCTTTCTTTTTTTTTTTAAAAGATTTTTCAAATATGGATAAAATCTGGAAGTAACTTATAATAGCATAGCCAGCATACTAAATTGTATCTCCCTGTGACCACTGTTTGTGTGGTTTAGGAAGGAGAATATGTTTATTGTGTGTTAGAAATTTTAAATTTGCTTTTTGCTTTTATTGCAAATTTACAAGTGTGCTTGTTGTGGTTTAGAAATTTACAAGTGTAGTTGTTGTGTTCTTGTGCCCCATGTGCAAGAATATTACATTAAGTTTTGAAGATTACCATCTGTGCTCTGGTGTTCTAGTACTACTACTCATGATGGAAATAATAATTGTGGAAAGTAGTACAAGGTGTGTCCATCCTCTCACATCTATACCTTTTTATGTCGTACATTTCAGAAAGAATGACTCAACCATACATAAACCAAGTCAATATTATTCAATTTTTACGCTCAAGTGACTTTGTATTTTCAGCTCTCAATTCGTTACGCCCTCAATATATTTGACCCTATTTCACCTACTCTGATGCAAATTGGTATGTATATGTATTTCTGAGAGAGCGATTTAACAATACCAAAAGAAAGTCACGATGATCTGATTCTCACAGTTAACTGAATTTTGTATTATAAGCTATCTTCCTCATAACTTGTACCTTTTTTCACTTACACTCATGAAATATATGAATGCACTGTAAAAAGATTTATTCAACCATACCAACAGCATCAGGATAATGTTGCCCAACTCTTACGGCTGAGTGACTTATATTTTCTGCTATCCGTTGGACTCCATTTGATCTACACATGAAAATTAGTATGTATATGCATCTCAGAGTAAATCAGTCATATTAAAATTAGGAGATTAAGTGTGACGTTTGTGTGACTTTTTCAGTAATATGTTTACTTTGCCCTTAATATCTTGAATTATATTGTACATACACTCGTGAAACTTGATAAGTGGATGCATCACCAGATGGGTAATCATACAATAATTAGATCACCGAGAAGTGAGTGAATTTTGTATATTCAGGTATTCGTTTTTTACACACTCTAGCTCTTGAACCCTAATTCACCTCCACTCATACAAAATTAGGATGTGGATGTATTCCAAGGAGGGAAACTTGACTATAACAAACTACGGCACTCTGACAAAATTTTCGCACTTGAATGACATTTCGTATTTGCAACTCTAAGTTCATTGTACTTTGAATATCCAGGATCCAGTTTCATCCACGCTCATGAACATTGTTATGTGAAAACAGCTAAAAAAATGAGCAACTGATCCATCCCAAAAGTTGGTTACTATGACTACATGTTTGCATGTGAGTAGCTTTTATATTTTCAGCTAGTTCGTTGTCACATCCTCAATATCTTCGACTCAACTACATCTAGACTATTCAAACTTAATTTGATCCTACTTTTTTTTTATAAAACTGTACAAGTTGATGCATCGAAATGAGTAGTATATTGCAGTGATATCTCCTTTCTACATACATGTGTATCAGTTATTAGCTTATGCTCACAACTAGCAGTTAAGGTTGGAATCCTGTCTTCATCAGATTTGGTCGACTATCGTATTGTATCTCTTTACAACATATTATCACTTTCATCTAATACTTTTTTTAATACTAGTCCCACCTGATGATTATTTCATATGTAACAAAAATACGAAAAGTTGATCCTCGTTCTCATGGTAATGAATCAATACAAATTAACTTTGATCCTAAGACGTTGCAATTCATCGTATAAATTTGTCACTATACTTTTAAGAATATTTCTGCCATAATTACACAGGTCATTTTCCACTAAGTCCACAGTTTTCCAGAATGTACACGGCATACTAAGTTCTATTATGTGCAAGTATTTCTTTGTACAAATGCAAAAATGTATAATTTTTCTTAAGTTACAGATTTAAATTTTTAAATTGAATTTATGTCAAAAGGACAACTTATTATTATATATTATCAAATAGGTTGGCTGGGAGTCTTACGAAAGTCCGCAATTTACCGAAGAATACATCTTACGAAGTTAGTCCGGCAAAATACTATCCATGTCAACAAAACATAAGTGAATTCCTAGATGATGTCCAGATTCACCGAGATAATGAGAAAGAACACTGTCACGTATGTTTATGTCAATATGCTAATTAATAGGGGTGAAACGATACACTTTGCCAGATATCGATACGATTCACGATACACAGCCTACGATACGATACATTATCGATTCTCAGTTTAAAGAATAAAAAGGCAAACGACTAATAATTGTTCCTGACTGCTGAAGATTAAAGTAACTTATATAGGGTAAGTGTCGTTTAATATCGATTCTTCACCTCTTGTATCGATACGTTTATCGATATGGCAAAAGTATCGATATATCGATGAATCGTTTCACCCCTACTAATTAAGTATCTCCAGGGCTCGAATTTAACACAAATTTCTTTGTAGCCAGAAGGACTAGTATACTTAGAAATTTACTAGTCCTGCCAAATTTTTACTAGTCCTGTCCAAAAAACAATGTCACACACTGGTATTGAGATTATCAACAATTTTATTTCATTAATAGCATTATCATATGAAAAGCAGAAATCATTGTTCCGCAAGATAATCAGGATCCAATTCCAGAAAGGGATTCAGGTCTCCTTTCTCATCCTCCACCTGCACTCTGGGTCCATATGGGATTTGTTCAGGTCTCCTTACCCGTCTCCCTGAAACATTCCACAAATATATTGCTGGTGATGGATCCGATTTAAACTTTCCAAGATCTTACCAGCGGTCGATTCTTCTGCTGGCATCTGCATAGCTGCTGTTCTCTCTGAACTCTTTTTGTGTTGCCCACAGCTTTCATGTGCATTTACCGATTCAAATTTAAAGTTCGAACAACCCGCAACAAAACTGGATGTTTTCTCTGTGTTTGTGTTTGCAAATTCCGTACACCAATTACACCGCATAACGTTATTCTCCTTATCATAATTCAGCCATTCTCTGTATTTTGTCCATGCCTTCTGAAACGTTCGATTCCGCTTTTCCCTATCATAAGAATTATTCCTCTCTTTTATGTCATTTTCATTTAACTTTTGCTTTTTTCTGGTGGCTGAACACCTTCTATAAAACGCCACATTTTGCCTGTCTTGCAAGGAGGGAATGTGCCTCGTTTTGAAATACGAGATGTCACAGTATAGCTGACGCGGATTATTTAAAGTGAGAAAAGGAATGGCACAGTGTCCTTTATATAAGGAAATCAGAGCAAGAAACATGTTTCAAAGCATGTGCCTCTGCCCGCCCCCCCCCCCCCGAAAAAAAAATTAAATGGCCTCTCCCAATAAAGACTTGACTTCAGCGGATGTTCTGCAGGATCAAAGCAGCGGCTATTGTAAACACTGTTATAAAATATTAGCATCAGAAGATAATGTTAGTTTCAGCTTGGAAAAGGTGCGTTCCAATCAAACGAAGCCATCGGACTCGGCGCATTGTACTTTACAGCTCCAATTATGGTCTCATCATTAACAGCGCACGATTGGTAATTGTTCTGTAGAATCAAGGCAGTGACCATTGTAAACACACAGTCATAAAAGAAGCCAGCTCCAATTATGGTCTCATCATTAACAGCGCACATTTGGTAATTGTTCTGTAGAATCAAGGCAGTGACCATTGTAAACACACAGTCATAAAAGAAGCCAGCAAAATCGGCTGGTTTCTTGTTATAGAAACGCACCTTTCCGAGGCAGAAATTGACTTCGTCTTCTCATGCTAATATTTTATGACTGTGTTTACAATGGTTCACTGCCTTGATTCTACATAACATCTGCCGAAGTCGAGTCTTTATTAGGGAGAGGCGTAAACAAACGCTGACTGTTGATCACCGAAACTTACTAGCCCATCGGACTATTACATTATGAAAGTTACTAGTCCGACAGGAAATCTACTAGCCTCGGGCTAGTGGACTACCGCTAATTTCGAGCCCTGATCTCTAAAGCATTCTGTCTCTCCTGCTCATGCTCTGTATTCTTCATATTTAAGAGTTTCAATATTACTTACAACATGTATGTGAAAATAAGATATATTTACAAGTTTGGAGTCATTCTTAAATTAATGCATTTATATGTATGTATTCTAGTCAAAGTATTGAATTGCAGGAAGATTTTTAAAAACAATTCCGCTCATTTTGTCTTTATATTATATTATGTGAAGTGATGGTATATACAACTCCATAGACACATTGTAAATGACAAACTGTGGTTTCCGACATTGCCAATTAAACTATCATCAATGAACAAAAATTGTAACTTTAATGTTTGTTTGTATATCTACATGGTTCACAACGTGATTTCTACAATTACCTATTCCAGGTTGAAGTTTACAGGCACCAATTTAGCGATTATTATAGACATTTGACTCTCAATCTGGACATTGCTTCTCAAAGCTGAAGATACCACACTATATTTGTAATTATATTTGTATTTATAAACATTCATACATGAAGCAGGACGGCACTCTTGATTTTTCAATCACACAGGATCTAAAGTACTACTTTTTCGTATAATTTATTCTGTTTTCTTTTTTATGGATTTTCAAGATTTGCGGCAGCAAAAAAAGAAAATTAAACCGCGATTCAAAGGAAAGTTTTGGGGAAATTCAACAAATGAACTTTGCCGGTAAGAACTGGACTGTGTAGCGATGAATCTCTAATTTTAATTCATATCAAGGAAATTTATACAGCACACGTTGTATATCATATGTAGGATCAATTGATTTGTTTAAATTTGAAATACAAAATGGGTCTAGTATTATGGTAAATAATTTGGTGCTTCAAGAATTTCTATCACCTATATTTCTCCCCAAAAGTTTTTTTTCCAATTGCATGTAAGCATAGGATAATAAAGAACAATAAGCATTATCTATTTCTTTGTATCATGAAAATGTTCTCCAGTTTTCTATTCTATATTTTACCTAAAGTAGAAATTTGCTACATTAAAGTTCCATATTATCTTGAACAGAAATGCAGTATTACAGACACCCATAATAAAGCTGTAAACACATTTCACTGATTCTTGTATATTTATTCCTATAACATTTACAGTATGAAACGACACAGGTTATATTGCATTTCTAAATATAACAAGAAATATTTTCCAAACTGAATAGGAAAAACAAAACTGTCAGCAAAGATAGATTGACCGGTACACGCAAGTCATTATCATTTACATCTATAGCGTTCTCTGCCTCTTGATCGATACAGCTAACTAAATTTGAAAGTAAAAGGCAGATACAGCCAAAATGCTTCCGCAATAAATGTTGTCAAACTTTACTAATTCTGGGTGACTGAGAACGAAAATGATGCTTAAAATTGTTGATTGGCTCTAGGTTTAAAGATATTATACTGGGTCAGTATATACGACCCTTGACTTGGGAATGGCGAAGGATAAGTGAGTTATAAAGGGAAGGGATCTCAATTTAAACCAGAAATGACTAAAATACATCTTTGACTGGATCTATGAATAAATCTATGACTGGGTTTGGACAGTACTTGCTTTATAGGCAAAACAATGAATGATAATGATGCAATCTGAAGCTGGTATTGCGTCATACATGATATGAATGGCATCATGTTATTCCTAGAAGTCATGGATGATGCAATCATAACTAAGCTTACATCACTCTGCTGAAGAAATTGCCCTATATCTGCTCTACAAATCATACAGTGTCGTGCTCTCTTATTTGTCAGTGTTCGATTTTGCAAAGGGACACATTTATGTTTAGCCAAAGTGAACAGAGATGCCTCGTACTTGTGTGAACAATGCAGATAACTTCTGCTATGTTTGTGGTGAAGTAACTTTTGCATCACAAAAGCGCAGTATAACCACTATGGTTAAGAAAGTCTATCACCTTTATTTTGGCTGCAAAATTGGAGATCAGGACAAGATGTGGGCCCCACACATATGCTGCAACACTTGTGCAACAAATCTTCGCCAGTGGTTGAACAGGAAAAGGAAATCTATGCCTTTTGCAGTGTCAATGATTTGGAGAGAGCCAACAGATCATATCAGCAATTGTTACTTCTGCATGGTGCCTCCAGTTGGGAAAGGTGTGTCAAAGAAGAAAAAGTGGACTGTGCATTATTCAAACATTCCGTCAGCTATACCCCCAGTACCCCGACGGAGAAGGACTGCCAGTTCCTGATGCACCAGAATAATTCTCACTTGAGTCAGACGAGGAAGAGGATGAAACTTCTAGTCCTGAACCATCAATGTCACATGACCCATATTTCTCCCATCCTCCTCCACTGAACCACACCTTATAACACAAGGTGAACTGAATGACCTTGTCAGGGATTTGGAACTACCCAAGAGTAAGGCAGAGCTGTTGATCTCCAGACTACAGCAGTGGAATCTCCTGGCAGGTGATGTTAGGGTTTCCATGTTCCGTGACCTTCAAAAGGATCTTGTCCCATTCTTCTTCATGAAAGCAGATCTTGTAGCCTGCAACAACATCGATGGTGTGATGGCAGCCCTCAACATCGTTCATGATCCAGATGAGTGGAGACTGTTAATTTATTCATCGAAGACGAGTCTTAAAGCTGTTTTGCTGCATAATGGCAGTGTTTTACCATCAATTCCAGTCGGTCATGCAGTCCATATGAAGGAAACCTATGTAAACATGAAACAACTTTTGAGGTGCATAAACTATGACCAACATCAGTGGCAGCCTTTTGGCGATTTCAAGGTTTTTGCTCTCTTGCTTGGTCTGCAGACTGGATACACAAAGTAATGCTGTTTTCTCTGCGAATGGGATAGTCGTGCGAGAGATTCCCACTACATGAAGAGAGATTGGCCAATCCGATAGTCATTGCAGCATGCGATGAAAAAAAGTGTTCAGCATCCACCACTTGTTGAATCACGGAAGATTTTGTTACCACACTTGCACATCAAGCTGGGTCTGATGAAGAACTTTGTCAAGGCCATGGACAAAACACAAGCAGCTTTCAAGTACCTCCGTGATACATTTCCAAGGTTAAGTGAATCTAAGATAAAGGAAGGTGTCTTTGTTGGTCCTCTGATTCGTGAACTTCTTCGAGATGATGCATTTCACCGTGCACTGCGTGGCAAGGAAAAGACGGCATGGAAAGCCTTCCAGTTACTGGCAACAAATTTTCTCGGAAACAACAAGGCAGACAACTACAGGGAGTTGGTGGAAAACCTCCTCAAGGCATATAAAAGCCTCGGTTGCAACATATCACTAAAGATACATTTTGTGCACTCTCATCTAGATTTTTTTCCACCGAACAGCGGAGCAGTGAGCGACGAGCACGGCGAGCGATCTTACCAGGACGTTGCAACAATGGAGAAACGCTATCAGGTCAAATGGAGCCCATCAATGCTTGCAGACTATTGCTGGACAGTGACAAGAGATGCTCCATTTAATGAATACAAGAGACAAGCCAAGAAGCGCCGAGTAGACATTGAATAAGGACTAAACTATGTACTTATATATACATAATAGTTTTTTGACTTTTGTTTCAATATCTTTTTTATATATAACCCTTTTACTGTTTTTTTAAAGTGTTACATAAACAGGACTTGTGAAATATTATCACGTAAAGCAAACATAAACACATGAAAAGACCTAGGTTTACAATTTATGATTAAAACTCTACTATGTACACAATATACATAGACGTAAAATGTAAAAACTTTAATATCTTGGAAACAGTAGCCAATCAGTTGTTTTAATTGTCGTATTTGAATTCAGCACATCAAAATCCCTAATAAATAGCATATTTTATCTCTGAAGCAGACGACATATATAAGTTTAAAAAGTGGTTTTCCCCTATAGACATATGACTTGATTGAAACATGTTGTATTTTATTCATGTGAAGAAGTAAGAATCAAAAGAGATCTAATTTTAGAATTTTAAACTACGTAGCTTTCAGTGATGGATAAAGTCATAAACTATGTTACACATGGTTGCTGTCATCTGAAGTTTAACATGTGGTATAACAAAAGAAGACGAATACTTTCAAATAGCATCTGTCTGGTGCGGATGAGATTCGTCTTATAATGCCAAGATTACCTGGGTTTAACCGATTTGCAGTTACACAATGTTTTTTTTTTAAAATGAGTGAAATAAACTGATGATATTGAAGAAGGCAGATGAAGTGGAAGGAAGACATTATCTAATACCAGAACAGATCAAAGTCTCAACGACTTTTGACATCGATAGTATTTGTGCATCGACATATGGAGGAATTTTAAAAGACTTACACCCGACTTACTTGTTGAAAACAAAACTAACGATGTCAATGTATGTTTTTGAAGTGAGAGCTTTTGTCAAAGTTCCACGTGTAAAAGCTTCCATTTGCATTTTCATTTTTATATCGTTGGTTGTTAAGTTTATTTTTCTTTGACAACAGAATGATGAAACAATACATAGAAGTCAGCTCCTATATAACATGTCCAAATATTATAATACAAAATATAAACTATTTTGTTTTAGAACATACAACGGGAAATCAGGAGGGTAACCAGAAACCTAATGATGTTGAGAACAGAAGAAAAGAAAAGATTCGAGAACAGAAAAAATCTGGTATTAGTTCATAAGTGTCTCCTATTTAATTTAATTATAACTCATTTGAGCGTATCGTACTCTTCCTTGAATGGGAAAACTCATGAGGTGTTTTGGGCTGTAGAAATAGCAATGGGTACATGCACCTGAGTATTTCATGATTTTTATCCTCCAGAAGAAATTGTCACAGCATTTATATTGCAGTATACAAAAGCAAACAAACATGGAAATAAAGAAAAGATACAAATTGACCAAGAAGAAATAAATAACTGCATGTGTGAATAGCTCTGATCTGAAATTTTAAAAACTTTTGAATTTGTTTTGTTTTATTTCATCTTTTATATATTATTGTACAATATATTTACGGGCAAGAAAGTAAACATATACATGGATGTATTTTTTTTCTATCTATCTATCTATCAAACTCAGTATGTGTGTAATATGTTTCTATCGATCTATATCTATATATCTGTGTTTATGCAATACACATTAAATAATATGTGTCATGAAGGTTAATATATGACGACCGGGTCAACCATCGCAAAATATATCTGCCCCACTTGGAAGCATCTCCAGCAAAGGTAGATGACGCAAAATTTCATTATTTATAATATTTGGTAAATTATTTAATATATTGCAGCCTGTCTTATATGGCTCACAGTCTAACTTTATGTATTGGGAACTTGTGCATGATATTATCATTAAGTAGATGTAGGGTTTTGACGAAAAGAGTCTGTCGGTGATGAATGACATTTCAATATACAAAATCTTTTTAAACAACGACAGAAAAAATATAAATTATCTCATAAAAATTCATGTATGAAATATGTGCAAGTAACTTTTTATAGCTCATTATTGAAACTAATTTTTCAATACCCTTTATATATGGCATGTATAAAAATGTAATGGGTGTGTATACGCATTTTTCTCATCTGAACGTTTGAGTACTCATCCATTTAAGTTTTGTTTTCTTGACCTACACCAAGGAAAACGAATAATTACCTGTACTGAAAAAATTTTGCTGTTGTTTTGTTGTTGTGGTTGTTGTTTTTTTTTGTTGTTGTTGTAATAATTAATGTTTTCGATAGCTTCAAAGGAATATGCTTATAATAATGAATTTTACAGTGAATTGTAAATATATTATTTTATGGTAAGAATGTATTGATTGTTAATTAGTATCTCTTGTGAATACATAATATCAAACAGGTGGTGTCTGGCTTTGTTCTATTTTACGCTAAAAGTGAGACACAATTAATCGCGTTTTTTCCCCAAAAATATTAAATACAATTGAAACAAATACTAATATAAATACATACTCAAGTTATAAGTAAGATTAAGTCTAACTTTCATATAGAGAAAGACTTTGAATATAATATTTGTGAAATATTACATTTACAGAGAAAATTAGAATTAATGGTCGTCTAGAATGATTTCTATATTATTATTTTTAATTTTTCTTTTTATCCATGTTAAAGTTCCTTTGTATTCTAATATCGATAGAGAAATTAAGGAATTATGATTTTAAACTTTATGATGCTGATTAAATCAAAAATTTTTTAGTATCGTTTATTGGCAAATTTACAATTTGATTCAACATTAGGCAGCAAAATTTGAATTGCATTTGGGAATTTCTAATGTGATGTCCATGCGCAACCATGCTTTTATAAAATTTTCCACCCCTGAAGATAACATGTATTTAGATATGTATGTATGTATACACGTATCATACCTGCCACAAGCGAAAAACACTATTTTTGACCCCCAAACCCTCCGACAAGGTCTTGTTTCGATAAGCACGGTTTTCAATAATCTTTAAAAGAAAAAAAATTTTTTTTTTTACCACCGCTATGTCCGATGCGTGTAGTCTGTATAAACAGTAAACAGTCCTGCTTAGAGCCCATGTAAAAACTATCCTCGGGCAGTTTATACAGCTGATTATCATCATGGAGTCAATTCAAATGTAAGGCGGTCAGAGATAAGCAACCACCATTTCACATATTACTTAACTGGCTGAGAATAGCTAGGGTGATGCCGTGTCAAGTCCCTTGAACACTGCTGTGGGTGAGCCCATTAGGCTAATTTGCATATATAAAGTACACTAAGTCGTTTGAGTTAGGTACAACCATAGAGATGCGTGTCGAAGAGCAAAGGTTATTACACACCATTGCCGTGAATGAGAATGTTTAAGCAATCATTATTAAATATTTAGTAACTGGCAAGTTTCTGATCAGTGGCAACGTTTCTTTGAAGTCGGATTTTACTCCATACTTAAAACCCAAAACACGATTATTTCGGTAGTCAGTATAGTGTACAAGTGTGGTTCAATTGTTTAGGCAAAATGTTGAAATGTAGCTCTGATTTAGGAAAAGATGAGCCATCTGCAAACGAGCAGAGCCCAGAAAAACTAAATTTCAGAACTCCTGGATGGAGTTTGGCTTTGTGAAGCACAGCAGCAAGGGGGAGTATTTTATTTTTTGCACACACTGCAAAGACCATATAGACATTAGTCATTCTGGAGTGTACAACATCAGTCAACATAGCAACACCACCGAGCATGTTTGCCACTCCCTCCCAGCAATGCAAATGCAGAAAGATCATTTTGTATGCTGAGAAAAATTCAACAAGATCTTCGGGGAAGTTTGAACAACAGTACCATCCAGTCTCAAATTAGTGCCAAGATGAACACAAATGATATCTGTATTACCTTCAATGCCCCCAACCCCCGAACTATTGAGAGCAGCAAGCAAAGACTGCATCTAATTAAGAAAATATTCCATTGTCCAATGGATTTCATAGACAGAAACTTGACATAGTTTACCAACTATTGTTGGTTTGTAAGTATATTAAATGCTTCAAAGAAAACAAATATGTAATTTTCTTTGCATCAGATTTGAATTGTCAGTAATTTTATATAGGCTTATATGAAAAAATAACTTGTTCTCAATTGGACAACATCGCTTTTTTAGGTCACGCGCTCTGACCCCACTTGGAACAGAAAAACACTTTCTGAGTGCCCAGAGTTCCCCAACACTCTCTTGGAATATGGCAGGATGAATGTATGTATGTATGTATGTATGTATGTATGTATGTATGTATGTATGTATGTATGTATGTATGTATGTATGTATGTATGTATGTATGTATGTAGTGGCATTTTATGGCACTTCAAAATAATAATGGTGCCAACTATAGGTGAAGTTTTTTTAAATAAATATTTTTATAAAAAAAACATGTATGTAGAGTGATATTGGTATCTGCATATGTTCATAAAAAAGGAATATGATTATCAGTATCTCACAAGTTATGTTCATCCCTTTGATCCTGTTGTAGTATTACCGCCAGCAGGACATCTGTATTCTCAATACTTTGATTTTTTTAAACTCACTAGGTGAAAACCCCCTTGCCTTTCTACGAACTGATCCTACGTTCCAAAAGATGCGGACTGTCTCGAAAGATAAATACCCACAGCTTTTACAAGCTTTGCTACTACAGACTGGCAAGATTAACATGCGAGGAGTAAGTATGTACTTTATTCAGATCTGCTATTTACAACTTTTCAAAACCATTTGACGAATTTGCACATGATTTTACATGGAGAATCGCATCCTGACATCAATGTCTTTCAAGTTTGTTCAAATGATGTCGATCTGTTATCCAATATAGCCGCCATTACTACAAATGGAGGAAAATAAATTTCAAACAACTTCTCAGAAACCACCCTGTAGAATTGACCAAATTTGACAGATAGCATCCTGGCATAAATGCCTTTTTCAGTTTATACAAATGATGCTTATCTGCTGTTAAATATGGCCATCGTTAAAAAATTTGAAGAGAAAAAAAGAAACTTTAAACTACGATTTCTTAGAAAATGCTTAACAGAATTTGATCAAAAATTTAAAAAAAAAACTTTTAAAAAATTACTTCTCCATCACTCAAAAGAATTTGTCCAAATTTGACTGAAAGCATCTTGGTACAGGTGACTTTCAGGTTTGTACAGAATGACCTTGGTCTACCCTCATGTATAGCTGCCATTGCTAAAGATATAAAAACAATTAAATGACGTCCTCTCATAAAACACTAAACAGAATTTTAGCAAATTTGACAGATAGCATCCTGCCATTGAGGGTTTTCAATCCGATGCAAATGATCCTGATTCGCCATCAAATCTGGCCACCATTACTAAAAATACAACAAACTTTAAATGACTTTAAATTTGTCTAAAAGCTTGTTCAACAGAATTTTACCAAACTTGACTGAAAGCATCCTAGCATAAAAGGCTTTATAATTTGTTCAGTTTATGCCAACTCGCCATCAAGTATTGCTACGATTACAAAAAGTAGAAAAATCTTTAAACAGCTTCTCTTAGTAACTGTTTAGTAGAATTTGACAAGATTTCACAGAAAGCATACTGGTATGAAAGCTTAAAATTTTGTTTTACAAATGATGCCAATTCGTTATCAAACAGGGCTTCTTTATTAGGAGTCCTGGACTCCGAATACCTAGAACTGAAAAGTGCTCCGCCATTTTCTGTGAATCACAACATCAGTCAAGAGCCCCTAGATTTGCAATGACTTCTTGTAACCTTTTTTTAAAACATTTTTCTAATTATGAATGTATGTATGGATATATAATAGATAGATATATAATGGGTAGGCAATGCAATAGGTATCCTTGAAAAAATCAAAACTATATAGGTGCACAGACAGTATCCATGTAGAAAATTGAAAGCACTAACAAAAGACTCCGAAAATTGAAAAGAAAAGTTATGTTCCACACTGATGTTACACCCAATTGCCTGATCGTGAAGTTTTAAATACTGTATCCAATGTTCTCCAACGTTCAAGACTCGTACCCTGCTCAAATAATAAATCTGGTTGAGTCCTACACCAAAATCTATCTTTAAAAAATCTCTATTTAGCAATAATCAGCCATGTGAAAGAACATTACACTAACAAACTGAGAAAAAACAATTGTCTCTTGCAGTCATTGTTGTCTATACATTTTGGAATTTGCACAATTTATTGACCCCATTGGTAGTCGCAAGGATTAAAATCTATTTCCAAAACAAAAAAACTTTTCTATATCCCATTTGCTTGAAATGTAAACCTGAGCATTTTGCTCCTAACACGAATACGTTGGTCATATATTGCTTTAGCTAGATGATGGAACTAGAACGCCCATATCATTAACAAAGGGAGCTAATGTGCAGTCTTTACATTGTCCCATCAACAGTGCAAAATTTTGGAAATTTAGGTTTGATTTTGGCAACTAATCCATGCTATTAACATAATAGTCCTTCTATCTACAAAATACAGCACATCACACATAGAGGCTTTCATTAGTGTCGTATATACCCTTGTAAAATGAGCTGCTTAGAAAATCACTCTTCGAGCCCACCAGTCCTGCCTTACAAGAAGGAGAATACCATCCTATATGTAAAACAATGCAGTTTTTTCAGCCTAAATAAAGGCTATCGAGTTAATTGTCACAACTTATTTTTTAAATACTTTACCCAATCATAATACATTAGGAGTATGACCACCACCTCACAAATTCATCCTTCCCAAGCTGCTTTTTAGCAGTAAAAGTTCTAAAATTCATCTGCCCACCTAGGTGGAAATCAGACAACAGTGATCTTCCTTTATATAGAAGGACTGGTACTAAATCCTGTCCATTCTTTACTTACTACTTTCGTTTGTGCTAAGAAGCATACTCTTTATCGAAACCTCGCATAACTATTATCAGCTTGTGTCTTTTCACGTTTGGATTCCGAGAAGTTTTCTCACACAGGGAAGTATGCTCCAGCCATATTTCTATTTCTACCCCAGACGAATAATTAAAACTTTATTGGTCTAGCTTTGTCTTTCGATATACGTGTCATTGCCATTTTGATTGCCTGCCCTAGGGTTTAGAGTGCATCAATTAGTACTTGACCTAGTAGATTCTAGCAATAATTGTCTGGTGTTACATGTATGGTTATTCATTTGACTTTTGTTATATATTTGTGTTTGTCATTACCATCCTCTTCACAGTAAGTCCACGTGACGCTTGACTGATTTCACCGGTACATGTTCTTTTTGTACACAGAGTTATTACAGCTATCAACATAATGGGCAGGACTAAGTACACAGGGTGCAAACATTTCAAGCTTTCAGAATTGTATGAGGTGCAGTTAGGGTTATACATGCGACATTTGCGCATGTTGGACCGAAATGTATGGGTAAATGTCTTGGTCAAACAGAGTGCATGTGCTAGTGAAATCCACAATCTAGGATACAGATGCAAACATATTTCTGCTGACACCACGTCAGTTAACAACATTTTGCTGCATAACTTTGAAGGCAGAAAGCTGTATGGTCCAGGAAAGATTAAGCCGACCATATCATCACGGGCATTACTTACAGCTTCAGCCCTCGTTTACCTTCATGATCAGAACAGATTTTATTAGGACATCTATAAAAGATAGCTGTCCATCTTGACCTACTACGACATCAAAGGTTGATAGGCTATGGCCAATACCGTCTCTGGCATGGCCTCAACAGATACTTGAAGTGACTGAGAACAGTGATAAATGACCCATCCTACCCCACCCCGGATCATGCGAACTGGCACTGACGTTGAAGAGCGAATGACTTTACCTATCAGAACTGGACTTTGCTATCAGATTTGGATCGGCTACAGTCAATACCATCTCCAACATGGCCTCAGAGGATGCTTGAAGAGACCAGGATCAAATATGCCGTCTTACCCTGTCCCGACATCATAAAACTGGCACCGACGTCGATAACCAAATGGCCTCTATTCAGTACTGGTTTCCTTGTGCCATTACGGACCCATGCACAGCCTGTCACCAGCTATGGTGACGATACAGGGTGCCTGGCACCGTTGCCAGACCATGGGCGAGTAATGCAGATGCAGGGTACATCAGACAGCTCCATTACTGTCAATCTAAGCATAGCCATTTAAAAAATTTCAACAGGTCACCAAAGAGGCAAACCTCACAGGCTCAATGACACAGCTGTGCACTTATTTCTTTTAAACATCAACTTTTTCATCGAACGGGAGACACCACCCGCCTGACCCGCGGATGATACACAGGTTGTTTCTGATGGGCTCTAGACCATGTTTTGTATCCCTACCTCTTTATAAACATTACCCAGTAGTACAGGCATCCCATTAGATCCGTATAAAAAGCTGTCTTGCAGCAAATTTACATTCTCCATGCAAAAGTAGGGACCGTTCAAACATAAACTCACTGGAACTCTACTCCATACTTTTCGTGATGCCATAGGCTATCAGCAAACTATGGCCGATCATACTTCTAAGCGCTCTCAAACTTTTCATTCAGGCACCTTGGTTTTGAATTGAGATTGTTCGTAATGCCATTCTTGAGGGAGATTTTGCATTCATGGATATGGTATACCAATGCAGAGCACTCCCTTTTGGTTTGAACTTCAGTCTCTGGTTCTTCACATGAACTGTGGTCAAAGCTATGTCTCACTTCAGTGCCACCTCCATGTCCATGGCTTCCAATTACCTAGACGACATTCTGCAAAAGCACTAGATGTGTAATTGTCTACATCAAGACATGAAATCTCTTGTTTCACTACTACTGCACGATGGATTCGTTGTCAGCAAGGACAAATCCATTATTGTACCACTTTGGGCAGTAGTTCAAAACACATGTGAACAGGGTCTGCCTCTCTCAAGAATGTGCTTTGAATCACAGGGTATTTCTCTCAAAGAATCACATCTCAGCCCGGGAATGTCTTTGCATATTGGGTCTTCTCAGTGCAGTAGCGGATCTCGTCATCTTGAGCTGCCTGTTTATGAGACCATTGCAAATGATTCTCTTGTCTCAGCGGTGTCCAAAGCTTTGTCCACAGGATCAACACTCGTATTGTTGGGATACATGAGGTCCCATGTCAACAAATGGGAGAACTTCACGTGGCTTGCTGCGGGTATTCCCTTGCAGGTTCAGCCACGGGGAATTTCAACCTGCAAAAAACCCTGCACGGCCAGCTTGGGTGCCTATCACCTACCATTCATTGCATATCAATCAACTGGAGATGAAGGTCATAGAGAATGCATTTCTATTGTTGCGGGAGACCTCATCTAGGTGGGATTTTCTTATTCTATCCAACAATTCTTCCGTGCTAAATGACATCCTAAAGCAAGGGGGGGGGGGGCGGGAGGCAAGTCTTCAGACCTCTGCCTTTTGGTTTGGGATTTGCTCAGGTGCTTTCATCGACAAATCCACGTTTAAGTCCGCCACATTCTGGACAGGCTCAGTATCAAAGCACATTCATTGTTCTGATGGAATCAGCTAATTCAAATTGAATGATCTCTTCACATTTCATTATTCAAGAAATCTGTGCCCACTGGGGTCAACCACTTATGGATCTATTGGTGACAAAGTAAAATGCAAAGCTACCCACCTTAATTTCTTCAGACCCTGATTACGATGACCTGTGCAGTCTACTCTCTTTCCATGGACTGGAACATGCATACTCATTCTCTCCAAACCATCTGATCCCCAAGACTTGCACGAAGCTAGAGAGTCTAAGTGCCATCTAATCCTTATTGCTCCCCTCAAGTTGGAAACATTATTGATAAACGGTCTGTGCGATTCACCTGCTCAAGCAACCATGAATTGTTGAACAAGCCCACCTGGCTCATATTAAGCAAATCCTCATGGGAAAATATTTTTCTGAATGGGTGCTGGAAAGAATCTCTCAGGGAAGAAGCCCACCATTTTGAGAGCAAACAAAGGGAAGTGGAGAACATTCCTACAGTGGTGCGAACGCAGACGCCAGTATGGTACAACCACCAATACCGCAAATAGCAAACTTTCTCCTTTGGCTCTTCAACTGGAAGTAAGTCTCCTTGACTATAAAGGCCACCGTTCCATGATCTCAGATACGTGAAACCATCATGTAAGGGAGGATAACAGACAAAACAAAGATCTATCCGACCTTCTGGCGAACTTTGATTTATCTTGATCGAATGCTTTGGTCTTGCGTCCGAATGGAAGCTACCTTTGGTTCTGACGTGGCTGAATAAAACACCTTTTGAACCACTGTCAAGAGGACCTCATACAAATCGGCTTCCTAGTTGTTCCAGCTACAGCAGGCAGATTAAGCTAGATACACGCCTTGTCGGTCAATCCAAACTTTCTGAAGCTGTGGTGCAGTGGTTCAGTTTCACTTATGGCTGCTCCTGCTTTCATTGCTAAGAACAGGCTCCCTCTCATGGACAATCAGGCATTTGTTGTGAAACCTCTTTGTTTGTTGGATCCTTCACATCAAGGGTATCTTATATCGTGTCATGTCGATTTGAGTATTACAATGGGGGAAATGATTGCCACGTGCTATTAAAATAAAAACCAAACATAAACAAGGATTACATGAAGTTGAGAGAACAAGCAAGAAGTCATTGGCCTCCATTGGGTTTGGAACTGCAGTTTCGGAACTTAAGTGGAGGTCACTAAGGTCTAACTGTACGTGACAAACTCGTTAGTTTTGACACAATGTTGGCCTTCACTGCATCCGATCACACTGGAAGTCGCTGCATCAGATCACACTTGTGAACTTTTCAAATGCATGTTATTCCATATGACATAGTAGTGCACGACATTTTGTTAGACCTTACTGAAATTTGGTCTAAATTGCGGGAAAATATAGACTGACTCACAGATGCTTTCTGTAAAATTTAGTCAAATTCTGTTGAGCAGGTTTTGAGAAGTTGTTTAAAGGTTTTCCTATTTTTAGTAATGCTAGCCATACTTGATATCAGATAAGCATTTTTTAAACATATTTGAAAGAGCTTCATGCCAGGATGCTTTCTGTAAAATTTGGTCAAATTCTTTTTAGCAGTTTTTGAGAAAATGTTTAGATGTTTTTCTGATGTTAATAATGGCAGCCATATTTGATGGTGGATTGGCATCATTTGAATAAATTTGAAAGACCTTTATGCCCATGTGCTTTCCATCAAATTTGGTTGAATGCTCTTGAGCAGTTTTTGAGAAGAAGCCGTTTAAAGTGTGTTCAAAATTTAGCAACAGCAGCCATATTTTGATGGCAGATCAGCATAATTTGAAAAAATTTAAAGAGCTTAATGCCAGAATGCTTTTTGTCACATTTGGTCAAATTCTGTTGAGCAGTTTTTAAGAAGTCACTTGGAGGTTCTTCTGTTTTTAGTAATGTTGGTCATATTTGATGTCAGATCAGCATAATTTAAACAAATTTGAAAGAACTTCATGCCGTGATGCTTTCTTTCAAAATATGTCAAATTCCTGTTGAGTGGTTTTTGAGAAGAAGTTGTAAATAGTAATTGTGAACAAACAATGCACTATGCATAACAGATGAAGGACTATATGATAAGCTCAGGGAGCCATGGTAGCTAAGGTGGTAGAGGTTCGCTTGGAAAAGACACTTAGCTCCCATTCCCTTAGCATGATATAGCCAATAATGTAAAAAAGTATTGTTAAAATCCACAATTAGAAACCAGCTATAAGTTCACCTGGCCTTATGGCCAGGTGAGCTAAAATTCCATGCTAATATTGCAACCAATGGCCCATTCTTGAAGTATTAGTATGCATACCTGCTATATTCCCAGGGAATCTTGAGGGATTTGGGGCACTCAGAGAGTGTGTTTTGAGGTCCCAAGTGAGGTCAGTGCACGTGACCTAAAAAACTAACGTTGTCATATTGAGAATAATTTATCTTTTCATATAAGCCTATATAAAATTACTGACAATTCAAATCTGATGCAAAGAAAATTACATATTTGTTTTCTTTGAAGCATTTAATATACTTACAAACCAACTATGTCAAGTTTCTGTCTATGAAATCCATTGGACAATGGAATATTTTCTTAATTAGATGCAGTCTTTGCTTACTGCTCTCAATAGTTCGGGGGTTGGGGGCATTGAAGGTAATACAAATATCATTTGTGTTCATCTTGGCACTAATTTGTGACTGGATGGTACTGTTGTTCAAACTTCCCCGAAGATCTTGTTGAATTTTTCTCAGCATACAAAATGATCTTTCTGCATTTGCATTGCTGGGAGGGAGTGGCAAACATGCTCGGTGGTGTTGCTATGTTGACTGATGTTGTATACTCCAGAATGACTAATGTTGATATTGTCTTTGCAGTGTGTGCAAAAAATAAAATACTCCCCCTTGCTGCTGTGCTTCACAAAGTCAAACTCCATCCAGGAGTTCTGAAATTTAGTTTTTCTGGGCTCTGCTTGTTTTGCAGATGGATCATCTTTTCCTAAATCACAGCTACATTTCGACATTCTGCCTTGAAAATAATTGAACCACACTTGTACACTATACTGACTACCGAAATAATCGTGTTTTGCGTTTTAAGTATGGAGTAAAATCCGACTTCAAAGAAACGTTGCCACTGATCAGAAACTTGCCAGTTACTAAATCTTTAATAATGATGGCTTAAACATTCTCAAGGCAATGATATGTAATAACTTTTGCTCTTCAACATGCATCTCTATGGTTATATCTTACTCAAACGAATTGGGTTTTTCATTTTGACTTCGTGTACTTTATATATGCACATTAGCCTCATGGGCTCACCCACAGCAGTGTTCAAGCTATTCTCAGTCAGTTAAGTAATATGTGAAATGGTGGTTGCTTATCTCTGACCGCCTTACAGTTTAATTGAATCCATGATAATTAACTGTATGAACTGCCCCGATGATAGTTTTTACATGGACTCTAAGCAGGAATGTTTACAGTTTATACAGAATTCATGCATCGGTCATGTATAGTGGTGGTCATAAAATGGTGTTGTTTTTTTCCTTCAAAGATTATTGAAAACCGTGTTTTTCGAAACATGACCATTTAGCGGGCTTTGGGGGTCAAAAATTGTGTTTTTCGCGCGACACGTTGTGTTATGGCAGGTATGAGTACGATATCTGATGTTCCCCCACTTTGAGACAGGTGCCCTGCTCAATTAATAATTTAATGTTATGGCTTCTAAAATCTCCTTTTGATTTATAACTTTTTTTATCCTGTCAAATTTCCTGTTTAAACCTTTTAAAATGTTATAGCATTTTATTGAAATGCTTGAATTGGGATAAACAATTAAGGGCATTCATGATGTTATTCTTCTGTTTAATATTTCACCATTACAACAGGTATTTGCTACAATGAAAGCTTTTTAAATATTTTCTAAGCCTCTGATGTTTGTTATTATATAGAATTTGTTTTAAAATGTCATTTTTGCAGTGCTGTATTGCAAATAGATACATGACATCACAATAGTGTTAGTTTCCCTGAGATTATGGTAGATTTTGCTACTGTAAAATTGATGTTTTACAAATCAGATGGTATACAAGTATTACCATCTATACTCGCTTACAAGTCGAGTCCAACTGCAAACTGCACAGACCCAGATCTGCTGTCACATAATACACTGGTAGATATAGGTCTATGCAGTTTGTTAGGAGTAATCAGTAGAACAAACAACATTGACCTGATCTTCCAGTGCATTATGTGATAGTAGATCAGGGTCTATATTGATTGCAGTTGGACTTGACTTGTAAGCAAGTATATATGATATATGCATATGTATTAGAATTAAGTTATAAAATAATTGATATTGCTGAAACTCTCTATACCTGTAGCTGTGCAAAGACATCTAATGAAAATTTGGTGATTGCATTTGTGTTTTCAGCTGATCATCCAGAATCAAGAACTCTTTATGCAGATGTTAAATGAACCAGCAGAGGGTGAGCAGGAGGGGCAGGCTCAGGGTGGGGGAGCGCAGAAGGATTAGGACAGGGAGGTTATATTCATGTTACTCCACAGGAAAAGGAGGCCATAGAAAGGGTAAGCAGATTGAAGTTGTTTTTAGTCTTACCTGTGTTGGCAGAAAACAAGATGTAAATATAACCTTTCCAGGTGAACAACTGACAGTGGATCCTTGCTGTCATTACCATTAAGATTTTGTGTTAAAGCTTTTGCCCAGCACACACAAAGTGTATTGACTGTATTTGACTCGTGTAGATGGAGGATGCTGTTGAATGTGAAATTTCCTGCCTCTCACTGTATTTCTGTCACCAGGTGTAACTTTCACTCAGCTCCACTTTAAGAGGGGGGGGGGGGGGGGTCAGTTTGTGGATTACCTCTATATCCCTAAATGACTTACTGCAGTTGGTAACATCATGGGTCATAAATCAATCAGCAACAATGTAGCTCAGACCTGACTACACCTGTAAATCCTGGAGATTTCACTGTGTAGTGAGTGTACTTCAGTGGATACCATCCAGTCATGAGTGGCAAATGGTCGATACACATGAGTCTGCTGTAAGTCATGTTCAGGGATGATATATTACTATGGCATGGTGGAAAGGAGAGTCTTAGCTTTCTGTGGAACCCTCGTTTTCCAGTCTCAACAAAATATTACATTAATTTGTGAATTTTTGCTTAATTTGCACTGGTGTTCAAAACTTGGATATGGTAGTTGTGTGGCTTATGACTGGTGTTGGAAAAAAGACTTTAAAAAAGTTGAAAAGAACAAGGTTACTGATCTGAATCAGTAAGTTTTTTTAGTGATTTTTTCATGACATCTTTTTATAAAACTATCTATCTGACTATCTTATGGGTTTGGTAAATAAATGCGTGATCTTTATGTCAGAAGGAAAAATTAGGTTACTTAAACAGGAGTTAACAAAACTAATTTTCATTTGTCATCACTGAATCAACCTATTTTAACAGTTTGACTAAGGTTCTTCACAAAGCATAGTCGTGTTGATTGCACTTTTGCCACATTGGGAAATGCAAAGTAGAAGAAGTCAGTAGAAGTTTAAGCACATGTGAAAATTTTCTTTCAAATTGATAATTACTTGTCAGTTACTAATTGAATTTAACACTTTAATGGATTCATGGCCACTTCACTATGTTGTAAATTTGCTGATTCTTCTGATAAATATTGCAGCATATAAACAAAACTAATGCAGCTGTCCCTAATTATAATGCCATTAATTTTAACATAATTCCAGATATAACACAGTACCGCAGTGGACTGTGACCAAAATTAAATCATCGTACTTGAATTTGTGTATCAAATGTATGACAGGGTGGACTGAAAGAAAACAAGATGAAGCTTAGTATTATATATTTATTTCCTTTAGAAAATATTATTATTTGACAAAATTTAAATGCACAAATGCCATGAAGTTAACAAATATATTTAATTTACATGAACTAAAATTTTTACTATATGTTTGACTGGCATTTTGTTTATCACACACACACACACAAAGCATTCATTGAATTTTCAATCATTCTCGCTGCACCATGGTTCAGTACATAACACCGTCAGCATATATGGACCCAACTACCATGTTATAATGAGGTAGAGCTATATGTCTTTCATTCACTATGCAGTTGTATTCAAATCCTTTTGCAGGGTATCAGCGTGCAGATTTACTGTTGAAGTTTAGAGGTAGAATGATTCACACTGTCTTCATAAGCAGCATTGCTTTGATTACCATATATACTCACTTGTAAGTTGGATTCGACTGCAAACTGCATCAACTCAGAACTGGCATTGCATAATGCACCAGCAAATCTGGGTCTATGCAGTTTGCTAGGACTAATTATTAGAACAAATACCATAGACCCTGCTCTGCCAGTGCATTATGTTGTTGTTTGCAGTTGGACCCAACTTGTACTCTAATTTGATTTTGGTTGAATTTAATCATAGTATGAATATGAATGTATTAGAGAGGAAGGTAATATTTTCAAGCTGGCATAGACCCTTAAGGACAGAAATATTTGTAAATGAAGCCAGGTATTTCAACTTATCTTGTTGGTCGCCTTTTAATTTATTCTATTCCTTCTATAGTAATTATATTCGTATAAGGGATTATGCAGCAGGTAGATATGTTATCACAATTCCTCGTGTGCTCTTCTTCTTGAACAGAACAAGTTGTGAATATCTTACTCTCTTTTTCAGTTTAAAGCATTAGGTTTTCCAGAAGGGATGTGTATTCAAGCATATTTTGCCTGTGAGAAAAATGAGGACTTAGCAGCAAATTTTCTCCTTTCACAAACATTTGATGCTAATGAACAACAGTGATTACTTGCAGGGAGACAGTAAAGAAAGCTTGCGTTTTGGTGTAACAATGCTTAGAATGTTATTGAATGTTAACTGAATTCATTACGAAGATTATTTGGCTGATATACCACATATAAAAAGGTGAAGATAGAAAAAATTACCACCTTACCATTTTAATGTGGATTATTTTTCAGTTGATTTGCTTATCACCTGAATTTTTGTGCAGTGACACCCATAAGTTATATGCTTGCCCATAGCATGGAAACAACAGTCTCATTTATATGGTTGAAACAGCTTCAGTGATGTAAACAAATTAAAAAAATTCAAATGTATTTTATAGATTTGTTTCTGTATCGTGCAACATATCGTTAACAATGAAATCTTAAACAATTAGATCAATAGTAGGGTCATTGTGCAGGTATAATTTGATCTAAAATCCAAGGTCAGTGAAGGATAGGCATTGATATTTATCCTCTCCATCTTTTACATTACAGTAATGTAGAGGAATGGTGTGTGCTTTTATATTAATATTAATGTATGTTTCCCTTGGTGTCTTGTTTCAGCTTATTATAGGTTGAATTTTAGAAAACAGACTTAAAAAATGAACTTCAATAAAACTCTGATGATGTTTGTTTTAATTGTATTGTATGATATATATGAAATCAAGTCAAATTTGTCTGAAGCAGCTACATGTAGCTCTGGAACATAAGAAAAATGGCCTAACAAACCAGGTGGTTGCCCAATAGAAGTTGAGTTCTGCAATAATTTGGTGTATAGGACCTTAAAAAGAGATGTTCAAGACAGGTGATTGTTTGATAAAAGTCAACCTGTAACCTTTACAGGTCAACCTGTAGCTGTGGACCCGTCTTGTGTTCCACTGTGTTTGAAAAAAATTTCGGAAGAATTTTCATTGGTATTTGAGTATCATGCTTAAGTGATGTAGGTTAGGTTTTGTTTTGGATGGTTTCTCAGGCATTGTTAGCCCAAGAGTCATACAACTTGGAATGTAGTTGAGTATCAGTGAATTTAACACCATCTTATCCAAAGTGGATCAGTGTGACCTAATTTTACACTTCGGTGACTTATTTAAGTTTTGTGTTTGGTTTCTCATTCTCAGCCATTATTGTCCACTGAGGGATATAACTTGGTATGTAGATGCATCCTGGTGAGTACAAGACTGTCTTACCAAAAGTAGTTCACTGTGATCTTAATTTCATGATTCAGTGATCAAAATTAAGTTTTATTTCTAGTCTAAAACTAACAATGCCTTTTACTCTTGAAAAGAAATAAAAGCTTGAAAAGAAAGAAAAATAAAAAAATTTTGTAAGCTCATTAAAAACAGTTTTTGGAGGGATGTAATCTTGGCAGTATGTAATTGGAAAGAGGAACCGCAAAGTCCAAATGAGTATTTATCTCTGAGTATTTTAAATTTTGTCCCCCCTAGAATGTTCTGTCAATACAAATCCTGCACAGAAGCTGGTATTGAAATTCTGAATGATTTAGTAGATGATCACGGTAATTTAATACATTTTTAAAAGATAAAACAAAATACTAGATGCAATGATTTATTGAAATACTTCTCCTTAATATCCAAAATTCACAAATCATGGAAAGATGCTATCAAAAACCATTTAGTACATAATAATTTTGATAAGCAGGAGGATAAAATAATGAACTTGCAAAAACAAAATTCACTGAAGTTTGTTTATAAAGATCTTTTAAAAAGGCAAAAAAGCATCACACTGCTAAGCAAGAAACTTGGATGCAAGTATTAAATTAAAATATAAATAGTGAGGAGAGGTCTGAGATTTATAGCCAGGCAAAATTTTGTACTAAGGATACCAAGTTGATCTCTTTTAACTTTAAATTAATCCATAGAATAATTGTTACTAATAATTTTTTTAAAAGAATTAACATATTAGACAATGACAAATGTGCTTTCTGTAAGAGTGAGAAAGAAAGTATTGAACATATTTTCTATGATTGCAATATTACTTCAAAGTTTTGGTACGGTTTTATTAAACATTTTGCACCTTCTTGCCCAAATATTGCACATTTGTCCAAAAATGAAATATTTTTAGGAAGTGAACAATTGGACAGTTTGTGTAATTTCTTGCTTACTTTCGCAAAATATTATATATACACTTGCAGATTCAATATGCAAAATCCTTCCATTTATGCTTTTAAGCAAATAGTTGAAATGCATAAGAACATGGAAAAATACACTGCTAAGTTAAATAAAAAAGAGCAACAATTTCTTCAAAACTGGACCTCAATCATGAATGTGTAACTTGTGTAAGAATCCTTTTTCTTCTTGCATTTCGTTATATTTATTTGGGTCTGATTTGATATCACAAAGTCTATGTCACCTAGACACTGTATACTTGTGTTCGTCTATTTAAATTGTGCATCTAAAGAGATTGTGTGCTTTACGCATATGTGCATGCATGTGTGTGTGTGTTTTCTTTTCTTTTTCTGTACATTATATTTATCATCCCTAGATTATCTGATAACCAGAAATGTTTTATTGTATGGTGACCTTGGAATGATGTTCCATAACCCAGTGGTCAACCTATTAAAAGGATAATAAAAAAAAATAAAAAAAATAAAAAATAAAATATTAATCGGTTCAAGTATTAAGAAAATTATTCAGTGACAAGAAAGCATAGAAATACATCAACATATATGCACAAAAACTACAATATTTCACACAAAATAATGTCAATGAGTTTTTACTTCATTGTTCAATTTTAGATGTTGTTGAAAGAAGATTAAAGATGAACTGAATGAATAAAAGATGACAACAGATTATATAATAAATGTTTGATGCTCTTCACAGCATCAAAGGTTGAAAAGAGAAATTAGTTGACAGGATTACACCAGCAATTTCTGGGAAAAGTGCATCATTTTGTTTCTTCACATTGTAATATCAATTTGAGTAGCGCATTGATGTAATGCTTATACAACTTAGCAAGAGTGGAAGAGGGCAGTTGGGTTGCATCTTGTGTGACTTGTGTAATTAGGTCAAAGAAATGTAATGATATTTTGTGAAGTAGATTCTTCTCAAGCTTGATACAGTGAAAATCCGCTATGACACACTTTATTACAACATGATTTTGGAAATAGACTGGTCATGGCATGGCTCCCAAAATTTTACAATAATTTCATCAGTTGCTTGAAGTACTACAAAGTTTTAGTGCCAAAATAAACAAGTTTGATTTAATAATCTGGCAAGATATCTTATATTCTTGAAGAAGAAGAAAATATATCATTGCTGCTTGTTTATTTTTGAAAGACGTTAACTGCTTAGAAAGCTGATAATTTTTAATCTAATTATTAATGAACCATCAACAATAAAGCCATGAAGTCTTCTTTCTGTTTGTCTTCAATGCATCCTAACAATCGTTGCTCAATCAAGGGTAAACAGTAGCCAACAGATTTGCCCAGTCATTTAGCATACAAATCCAAACACCAAACAATGCTGTGGTTTAAAAAAGTTTCTCACCCGAATTTATAAATCAATTAATTTAACTACCTTTTCAAGGGAAAACAATAGACCACCAATGCCTGCCCAATCGGCCATCATGCACCCTGTTGAAACAAGTTTACGGCCAGAATTGTCAGGAGCACTGTTAGTCATGGACAAATACCCCCCCCCTTATTCTCCCTCTCCCCCCTTAATCTTAATCCCTTTTATTCTAGAGCCAGAGATGCAGACATCAGCTCCAAATCACTTACATATATAACTGTACTATTGTTGACCATCGACCTAACTGAACCATTTAAGTTGTAGTGGTGGAGTGATTTGATATTATAATCAAATATACTACTCCCTGTTCATTTTTTATTGAGATGACTCTTTGCCCATGAAATGGAATTGTTCACTCCCAAACTTTGTCCAGACAGTTATACACACCTGTTATATTGTTCATCTCAAGTACATTATGAGGTCACACTTGACCTTCTGTGTAAATTTCAGGAAAATATTTTTCAAGCCTAAATACAATTTTTTTTTTAGAAACTCCCAATTTATAATGTATGCATTCTACTGTCTGTCAAAATTCAGATTGTTTGGACATGTCCAGTAAATATGAATGTTTTGGAAAATACTGTTTTGTAAGTTAGTGTTAGTGTATTAGGAAGAAATTAAGTATTTGGATTGAATTGAATCTAGCAGAAAAATTAAATGATGTTTTTTTCTGACATTTTCAATGAAATTACTATTATGAATGCAATGAGATAAGTTAGTGAGTACATGTATTCCAACTATACACTTCAGTTGCCAATTTTGTTATGCATGTATATGTATGTACCAATGAATGTTATCTGCCAAAATATAAATATTAAATATGTAATAACTGTTTTAAGTATTTCTCATTTAATATGCATCAAGTTGGTAACTGCATCACAACAGGCCGTAGTTCAGGCCCCCCAACCCCACGGATATTGTATACGGCACATAGCATAATGGCACTTTGTGAACCCCGACCATCGTGTTATAGAGGGGTTTCACTGTACTTGCATGTATTTGACCATCAAATGATGAATTAATTTTACTATTAATGTGATTGACAGATGACTAATGTGATTGACAGATGACTCTGCTACTAATACTGTATCTGCCATATTCCCAGACAGTGTTGGGGGATTTTGGGCACTCAGAAAGTTTGTTTTGAGGTCCCAAGTGGGGTCAGTTCATGTGACCTAAAAAAGCAACGGTGTCCAATTGAGAATAATTTATCTTTTCATATAAGCCCATGAAAAATTACTGGAAATTCTAATCTGATAAAAACAAAATAACATCTCTGTTTTCTTTGAAGCATTTAATATACTTACAAACCAAACATAGTTGTTAGACTTATCATTGTCCAATATCATCACCACACACATGTGACCACCCTCACATAAACACAACCATACATACATTTTTAAAAAAAAAAAAAATATATATATATATATATATATATACAGTGGAGCCTCGTTAATCCGGACTCCATTTATCCGGAAACCTTGTTATCCAGACATAGTTCAATGGGAATGGATTTCCTAAATGTTATTTTGCTCCGTTAATCAAGAAATCCTTGTTCCGGATCCGGAAATCAAAATCGGGGACCAAAGTGTAAAATTACTATAAAACTTGCCTCGATAATCCGGAAATAATCTGTCCAAAAATAAGAAAATTCGAAAAATCGTATATGAAAATACAGTCAGTTGGATAACACCGATTCACCTACGCAAATCTGAGGTGCGTCAATGTATCTATCTCTGAATGGTCAAATTCTAGTGGCACGTTAAAGTTATAAATTGATCACATGATCATGTGTGTGGAAAAACTTCAAGTAGCGTGACCGTATTGTAACCAGCGATTGTATAAACAATGTCTGTTCTAGCTAGTTGCCGGCGGGGATGTTAATAATTAAATAAACACACTGAGATCAAATCGTTTACACTTTTTGACGGAACATATGGTTAATAAATGAAGTGTGTCATTAAGTCTCTTTGTTGTTTACCAATTGTACGTAACAATCACAGTTTGTTGATGGCTGAACAAATAAAGTGGATTGACTTAAGCTGTGGACAGTGTAGGGATTCATTTCAGAATAAAAGGGGACGTCAATTATCGGCTCATTAGCAGCAATAACAGTTGTGAAATACGACTTATAGAAATGACTGCATTTTATAAGCTTACCATAACGCATTTAACTGCGAGATATCAGTTTGTATTCGTTGTACTTTTTATATTATTATGGCAACACCATCAACCACGGGTAGACGAGCAGAGATATCAGCCAGCATAAAAAAGATTTGCCAGAAGATTTGCCAGCACAAAGAAGATCACCCAAAAGCTACCATTCAAGATATCCGCCAGCATATTATAGCTTACTCATCTTTAGACATTGGCAAGTCGACAATTGCGGACATCATAAAAAACAAGGATCAATGGTCGTCCGTACCTGCCAACTCAGCAGACCTAACTCGCGCTCGCCACGCCAAATATCAACAAGACGATGATGCTGTATTCATGTCGTTCTCAGACATGCCGGCCCACCACGCCACCGTCAACGATGAAATGCTCATTGACAAGGCAAATATACTCTGAGACCAACTCGGCATCACTGACTTTGCCTATTCTCGTAGTTGGCTACAACGCTTCAAGAATCGGCGGGGCATCAAACGAAAATTGTATGAGGGAGAAGCAGATAGTGCCGACATGAACAAAGTGCAGGCCGTATAAGTGCATGTTATAATAAAGTGAAATAAACACAAGTCAATAGATGTATTCATTAATTTATTTCAACCATTATTGCATATACAGTACATCTACAGCTAGCAAATACATGTACATGTATATGGTATGATGACATCGTAAAATAAAAATGTGCATGATTCAATTATCCGGAAAACTCGTTAATCCGGAAATATTCACTGGGAACGAAGGTGTCCGGATTAACGAGGCTCCTCTGTATATATATATAAAGTTTCTGTCTTTAAAATCCATTAGACAGTGGAATATTTTCTTAATTAGATGCAGTCTTTGCTTGCTGCTCTCAATAGTTCGGGGGGCCCCAGGGCGGAGGGGAGGGTTGAAGGCAATACAAATGTCATTTGTGTTCATCTTAATTGGCACTCATTTGAGACTAGATGGTACTGTTGTTCAAACTTTCCCAAAGATCTTGTTGTAGCATAGAAATGACCTTTCTGCATTTACATTGCTGCATATAGGTGGCAAATTTACTCAGTGGTGTTGCTATGTTGATGGATGTTGTACACTCAAGAATGATTAATGTCAATATGGTCTTTGCAGTGTGTGCAGCAAATAAAATACTTCCCCTTGCTGCTGCACTTCACAAAGTCAAACTCCGTCCAGGAGTTGTGAAATTTAGTTTTTCTGGGCTCAGCTCATTTTGCAGATGTCTCATTTTTCCTAAATCACAGTTACATTTCAACATTTTGCTTTATAAAATGAACCACACTTGTACACTATAATGACTACCAAAATAATTGTGTTTTGCATTTTATGTATGGAGTAAAATTTGACTTCAAAGAAACATTGCCGCTGATCACACACTTGCCAGTTACTAAATGATAGCTTAAACATTCTCATTCAAGGGGATGATGTGAAATAACTTTTGCTCTTCAACACATCTCTATGGTTGTACCTAACTCAAATGAATTAGGTTGTTCCACTTGACTTAATCTACTTTACATATGCAAATTAGCCTCATCCGGCATCATCCTAGCTATTCTCAGCCAATTAAGTAATATGTGAAATGGTGGTTGCTTATCTCTGACCGCCTTACCTTTTAATTGACTCCATGATAATTAGCTACATAAACTGCCCAGAGGATAGTTTTTACATGGGCTCTAAGCAGGACTGTTTACTGTTTATACAGACTACACACATTGGACATGTATAGCGGTAGTCACAAATGTCTGGAGTTTTTTTTATTGTTTTTTTTTTTTTCCTTCAAAGATTATTGAAAATCATGTTTTTCAAACATGACCATGTTGGGGGGGGGGTCCAAAATTGTGTTTTTCGTGTGACACATCGTGTTATTACAGGTATGACTAATAATACATTCACTGCTCTTGCCATTTAGTGCACTACATCTACTACAATACATAGAAAAAAGTACTCAATAGATCACAATAACAACAATGAATACAATCAAAAAACATCAAGATCTAATGACAACAACATTCCTGGCGGTAATAATAAGCAAAAGAACAATATCTACAATGATGATGATAAAGATAGAATGAACAATAACAACAATAATACACAGTAATATTTATTTATGTAAGCAATTTAGCCAAGGTGATAAAAAAAACTCACCTTATCAGTAAGGGAGATAACAGCAAATTGCCATATTTCCCGAGTCCCATAAATGTATTGCTAGTGATACACTGTCACTGGATCAAAGATGATTTGTGTTATCCTCCATCAGTCCATATCCATCCACCTGTCCATTTCCATATCTCCACCAAAACCATAAGGAGAAAATTCATGAAAGTTTGTAGTTATGATGCTCCTGTGGTAACCATCTTTGAGAGGGGTGTCATCCTTGGCTGCTACCCCTGGGGTCCCTGGACAGCGAGTGTAGTTTAGTACAGAGGTGGGACGTGTCAATATGTAGTAAAGAGTGTCGATTTGTGATGGCAAGTCATTGCAGTTACTCAAGTTGTAATTCATTTTATCTCATTGCACAAAATCTATCTGATCATTAGATGTACAAGATCAATAGATGAGTGTTCACAAAGATCTATTGTTGGCTGTGTTTCTTTGCTGGATTCACATATATTGGGAAGAGAATCCCATCCCTTGGAAAGTACTCTTCATAGTTTATTTTGTTTTCATGTACTACAGCTTAATACATAACATCAGAGGAAATAAATAAATAAATATATAAATAAATAAATAATAAATAGCTTTTACAGAAGACCCTTTGTTTGTTTGAAATATTTAATATTTTAGGAAATTAAATTTATATTTTAGAAATTGTGAAAGCTTGTTTGAGTCGTTCTTTCTTTTGTTACTATTTCTAACCCCTAGACGTAACACCATTATTGCATCAGGGCCATATTGTTCCAGAAATGTGGCGCTAAAGCACGCACAAGAGTCCTTGACACTGAGAAAATAGCAGCTGCTGTTAGCACAAATGTTTGTCAGGCCTTCATAGGCATACTCACATAGACAGGATGCGACACAGCACACTTGCAAGCAAAGGGAAAGAAAGTGCCCTCAAAATCCTGAGTGCCAACAGAGAGGCACAGGAAGCCTTCTAACAGTTGGGGGAGGAATGAGATCTGTCTGAAGAGCTGATGGATGAATTGGAGAAGTCCTCATCCCTTCTCTGTGCAGCCAAATCTGCAGCAGTTAAAGAAAATGATCTGAGAGATCAACTATTCTGTACAAAGAAAAGTGAGATTGAGAATCACCAACTGCCCCCATGCAGATACTTTTTAAAGAAAACTGCCCAACAGGTCAACTACCAGGCTGTGATATGGATGAGGTGTCTGGAGAAGGATCCAGTAACACCTAGTCATATTGTGAGAGACTGGAAGTGGAACGTAAGAATGAATACAATAAACTCTTTCTGACCTACTATCTCCTATGACATCAGCCACAGCCGCAACACTACATGCTTAAAGAAAGGGACAGAAATGAACACAGAAAATACTCTGGCTCTATACACTAAAACTATAAAAAAAAATAAAAGATTTGAACTTGTGAGTAATCATTTAAATCTGCTATCTATGCTCCAATCTTCAGCCAGGGTCAGATGTCCATGGAGGAGGGTGTGGAGCTTTGCGACCATACATGTAAAGGTGGTGCTATGGTTATAATATGACTTTTCATTTTGTTGTGTTCTCATTAGACTAAATCACCAAAATCTGCATTTGCTGCTTTGAAATTGGGTTTTAGCTCACCTGACTGTAAGGCCAAGTGAGCTTATGGTATGGCCCAGTGTCTGTCATGCATCGCTCAACAATTGCTACTTTAGACTTCTCAAAAGGGAGCTGTGGTGGCTCAGTGGTTAGCGTGCCGAACTCATGACCAAAAGGGTGTGGGTTCGAATCCTACCACCACACCAGCCTGGGTCAGCTACCATGGGCAAGGCACTTAACTCCAATTGCCTTGGCACTAACTAACCTACTTGTGATGCTGTGCCATAAAGCACCAAACCAAACCATCTCAAGAACCACCAGACCAATTTTGACAAAATGAAGGACTTTCAAATGTATACAAATAATGCCTGTCTGCTATGAAATATGGCTGCCATTACTAAAAATATTATAAACCCTTTAAACTAACTTTTTGTCAAATGTTGCTGAATTGAATCTGATCAAATTTGACAGAAGGCATCCTAGAACAGAGGGCATTCAACCTAAACAGCTGATGCTGATCTCCCATCCAATATGGCCATCCTTACTAAAAACAGAAAAAAATTTCAACACCTTCTTCAACAAAACTACCGAACAGAATTTGAATATATTTGACATAAAACATTCTGGCATGAAGAGCTATAATATTTTTATAAATTATGATGATCTACCATAAAATGTGGCTGCCATCACAAAAAAAAAGAAACAAATCTTAATGACTACTTTTAAAAAACTTTTAAATATAATTTGACCCAGCTTGACATAAAGCATTCCGACACGAAAACCTTTAAAATTTGCACAAATGATGCCAATCTGCCATCAAATATGGCCACCATTAAAAAAAAAAATACTTTTAATGACTTCTTCTTGCAAACAGCTTAACAGAATTTGATGCAACTTTATAAAAAAAACATCCTGTCATAAGGATGTTTCTAATTTATACTAAAGATGCTGATCTGCCATCACATATAGCTGCCATTACAAAAATAGAAAAATGTCCTAACAAATTCTCAAAAACCACTAAACAGAATTTCACCAAATGTGACAAAACACATCCTAGCATAGTTTCAAGTTTGTACAACTGATGCTTATCTGCCATCAGATATGGCCACCACTACTAAAAATAGAAACCTTTAAATGATTTCTTGTCCACAACCACTGAATATAATTGGTTTATTGGACAGAAAGCATGCTGGCATGAAGACCTTTTAAATTTATACAAATGATGCTGATCTGTCATCAAATATATCCACCATTACTAAATATATAATTTTTTGAATCATTTCTTCTCTAAAACAGCTGAATATAATTTTACCAATCTTGACAGTAAGAATCATGGAATGAAGACCTTTTAAATGTCTACAAATGCCGATACATTATCAAATACAACCACTGTGACTAAAAATAGAAAACATTAAATGACTTCTTCTCAAAAAACACTCAACTGGCTTTGACCAAATTTGAGGGAAAGCATCCTGGTATATAGGACTTTCAATTTGTATAACTGATGCTTATCTGCCATCAAATATGGCCACCATTACTAAAAATAAAACCTTTAAATGACTTCTTAAAGAAACAAAAAAAACCCCAAAAATATTCAATAAAATGTTTACCAAATTTGATATCAGCCAGGCAAGTGATCTCAGGCACACTTGGGCCACTTGTTTTTCTCCTATTGGCCAAAACCTTATTGCATACTGTACATTCACCTCAACTTACACCAACAGATGAATGGGATGGAATAGTGGTGTTTGTGTTGGCACTGTGACCAGAAAATTATTTCACCTTTAATTCCTGTTTGTGTGTATTGGTAACCATGCTTATGATGAAAAAAAATATATTAATGTTTAGAATTCAGCTGAACATCACAAAATCTTCAGGCCAAACTAAGTTTTTTGGCTAAAGCACCATAAAACACACTCAAGTTCCGAACTCAATCTGTAATGGTGACATTATGTTAAAAATAGAACACATGCTTATACAAAGGTAATATTTTAGTGGCTAACCACCACCATTCTATATTCAAGCCATGCAATACTTCATGTAAGCATCATGCTTTACTTGTTAGCATCAAAATATATTTTCTGACCATTCATCTCTCCATTTTTCCATATGTTTGTCTCTCCTTTGAACTCTCTGTATTTTCATTTTGGCACTAAAGGCACAGGTGATATAAAACAATGTTCTTCAAATCATATGCCAGTTATTATTTACTTACCATTTTGATCTTTTTAATTCATCTTCGTAGTTTATTTTATGACTTTTAATGTTTGGATGTTTCGTATTCAGTTCAAACTTCCTTGAGTTTTGACTTAGTTTTATTCATTCAAAAGCACATCTTAAAATATAATTAAACACTTACTGACTTTTGATTTCAGTTGATATAATGATTTATCAACCTCTTTACAGGTCAGTAATTGTACAATATCACCCTCATGTGTGCATGCGAGGGTGCTATTAGAATGGGTTTCCTCTGTCTTAGAAATCACATTTTATTATTTGGCTATTACTGTCACTTTAAAAAAAAATTTGTATACAAATAATCATCATTCTGTTTCATGAGCTGACATTTTGTATATCTCAGAGTGCATATCCCAAGAGATCATGTTGAACCCAAGTCTCTTTTGTCTGGGCCTTTGGTGACTGGCAATCCTTCCAATCCCCATGCTCTATTGTAGGAGCTGCTTCAACATGGCTCTTGGTGTAGATACTGAACAAAAGTTTAATAATAATAATAATAATAATAACTTTATTTATTTAAGGTTACATATTTAGCTGATGCTAATGTTCCATATGGTCCTCAGTCATTTTCCACTTCTTATATATGTCACTAGAGAATTTATATTAAAATCTGAAACATTATCTTAAGAGTTTTTGTGGTGATTTCCTTTTAAAAGCATTTTCTACAATCATTTCAAAATATTACCTTCAGTGTAACAACATCAAAAGGAGATAACTACTATCAGGTGTAATTGTTTACCTAAATGTGTGTTGTCTCCCTTGACCATAAAGGCCATGGATCTATACTTCGTTACTAATTTTAGTTAGATCATAAAGTTTGTTGCCATTATTAGTAATAATAACTATATTGGTAAAAGAGATGTGTATGTATGTATGTATACATAGGGTTTAACGGCACGTCATAGCAATACTGGCCATGTGGTGTCGAATAAAAGTTAAGTTCTAAATTTGTAAAGATAAAGAATTGCCAAACAATGACCTTATGGCTGATAAAGCCTTCCAAATAAGAGAAAATATGTAGTACTACAAGAAAAAAGAAACTATAAAGATGCTAAATTTCTGTACAAATTATATAAAATAAAAAGATAATGGCAAAAGATATAAAATCCTTAGTATGCCATAAACTTGTAGGGGTTGAAATCCCAACAAGCCAACGAGAGACTTCCTTTTCATTGAGTCTGTCGTATATTTACTTAGAAGAAAAAAAATCTTAACATTGAGCTTAATTGAACAAGAATACCATAAATGGCACATTATACCTCCATCCCAAGTTTAATAGCCCTCTTTGCAGATACTAGTATGCACCATTGACACTTGAGATTACTGTCAAATTGGTTTCAATGACCTGGACCTCTAGTCTAGATATGCTGTCATGAACTAAACTTACTGTGCAGAAACCATTATTTTCTTATTAGAACAGCTATGCCTGTGACCTCTGATCTTTAGTTCTCAGAATTTAAAAGTTTTGTGATTACCCCAAGTACAATTTATCCACAAAGTTTGGTCAAGGACATTTTTCTAGAAGAAATGTTATTCTGGAGAACCCATTTTTCTTTGAACAACAATGACATTGACCTTTAACCTTGCAACCCCAAATCAATATGCCTCTTCCATACCTTAAGTACAAGCCCACCACAAACCTTGGACAAGGTATATGGTGTAGAAGTAAAGTTATTATGGAAAAACCGTTTTTCTTCTTTCGGTAACCAAGACCTTAACCTTTGACTTTTTGACCCCTAATATCAACAGGCTTTATCCTCACCCCAAGTGCAATCCATTCACAAAGTTTGATCCATGTATGCAATATAGAACTAATGCTATTTTGCAGAAACCAATTTTCTTGATCTTTGACCTTTTAACCCCAACATCAGTAGACTTTTATATTACCCAATGTGTAGATCATCCACAAACTTTGTTGACAGTACAGGGTCAAGAACAGAAATATGCTAAAGCCATCTTTCTTCTGTCAGTCACAGTGACCGTGACCTTTGACCCCAAAACAACAAGTTTCTTCCTTTCCCCAAGTGTAAGCCATCCAAAAAGTTTTGTCCAGATCTGTGATGCAGAACTAATGTTATTGTTCAGAGAGCATTTTTCTTTTTTCAATCACAATGATTTTAACCTTTGGCCTATTAACTTGAAATTGACAAGGCTTCTTCCTTATCTCAAATGCAAGCCATTCACAAAGATTCATCCACATATGTAATGTAGAACTAATGTTCTTTTGCAGAAAGTTGTTTTTTCTTTCAGTCACAGTAACCTCAACCTTTGACCTTTTGACCCCAAAATTGATAGGCTTCTTTCTTAATAGAGGTACAAGTGTTATGTATGATGTTTATATAATATTATAAATATTTTAGGGAATAATAAATGTTTCTTGACTTTAATATTTGCTTAAACCTTAATATTAAGAATAATGTTTGACATGTTTAACTATTGTTCTTGAATTAGGTTGTTTACTGTATTTGAGTTCAAGGATAGTTTTGATAAACAAGTTGTTGATTCAATTTGAGGTCAAGGTTGATTTTGTTTACAGATAAAACCAGAATTTCATTAGAATTATGTTTCAAAAGTCACATAGACCGTTTAGTATTCTAGAACATTGTCATGTGACCTCTCTTTATATATACCATGTTTAGTGGACAGTTTTTCATTTTCGACCTTACCATCCGTCTTTTAAAGAGCCATTACAGTTGTGGAAAATCATTCCAAATTCTCAGAGAGGAATTATTTAAAATATTCATTGGATTATAAAAGTGATCATAGACTTTTGGATTTTGGATTTTAAATTGATGATTTTGGGATTTATATGAACTTATTCAGAGATATTTTGGAGTACTTCATTTTGGCATATCAGCACATTAAAGACTACTGACACATCAGGACATTAAAGACCATTGGCACATCAACACATTCAAAGATACAGCCATTCATTCGAAACATTCTATATTTAGGACTTGTAATTAGGATACTTAGAATTATTGGATTATTTTGATTTTAATTCACATTACTGTAAGTGTCTTTTGAATTTTCACTTTAACTGCCTAGAAATAAATTGCTTGTTGATTTTTACTTGATTTGTTGATTTCACTTTCTTTCTGTTACATTTTTCTTAGACCATAGAGTCGTAACACAAGCCAACTAAAACAAAAAGGACCCTTTGAAGTCTGGACACCTTTCCATCCTTTTAGTCCTTTGCCTACTTATGTGTGTGGGTAGAAAATTATAGCATTTATAGATTAAAATTATTTCAATTGCTCTTCTCTTATGATTTAGACTATTTGATCTGTCACTAAAGCTGTTCTTTAAACATTTTTATAAGATTATCAAAGGTTTACTTGTAAATAGTAAATTATGATGAATAGAAAAAAATTTAATACAAAAATTAATAAGTGAAACATTACAAGATCACCATACCCCTTTGCTAATTCCAGACTCTCTTCCAACTGATGTTGCATGATTGCTAGCATGGTCAACATAATAGAAACAACAGGTTTGGTGAGCAATTTACTAGCATACATATACCCCTGCCTCCCCCACATCACACCCCTATCTCTGAAAATAGTGTGATTACAATGATCAGTCAGCGTGCACATCTTCTGATGATTACCATAATATGTAGCTTCACAGCAATCTATTAAAAACTGCAAAAACATGGGAGAACAAAGAGTTGTCAATATGTGAATCATAAGATGATGACCATAATATGTACAAAGTTTCACAGTGATCCATATAAAAACCACAAGGCAAGTTACATTCACAAGATTCTATCTTGCACTACTTTCAGCTGAAGGAGAAAATGGGCAATAACTCTAACAAAAATGGGTAGAGCACAGTGATTTGCTGACATGCACATCTTCAGATGATTGCCATAACATGTTAAACATGTACAAAGTTTCATGGCAATCTACTGAAAACTGTAAGACTAGTTGTGTTCACAATATTCTTCATAAACTACACCAAGTTCCAAGTCAAAAACAGCAATAAATCATACTAAAAGAAAAGGAACACAGTGATTCACCAAAATGTGCAATGCACTGCATCTTCAGATGAGGTTTGGTTTTGTGGTGTTTAACACCATTTTTCAGCACATGATAGGCTATACATGGCGGTCAGTATATTTGGTGGAGAAAGAATCCGAGAAGAACCACCGACCCATGGGAAGCTACTGGCAAGCTTTCTCACATGCGCATATTGGTCAAGCCAAGACTCGAGCCCATGCAGACAGAGGTGAGATTTGAGTGATCTGGAAAGGTGAGCGCCTTAGACAATTTGGCCACCCAAAGCCCCCATCTTTAGATGATGACCATAATATGTACCAAGTTTCCTGGCAATCCACTTAAATCTGTAAGACTAGTTGCATTCACAAGATTCTGTCATACAACTGCATTCAGAAGCAAGACAAATTATGGTAATCGCCTTTTATTTAGGAGGTACACGAAAACAAGCATATATTTATCTATAATAATTATGTTGATTACACTATATATAGCTTATTTGAAGCAATTAACAATCATAAATAGAAAATTATTCATAAGGAATTTAAATGTTTTATTAAATATTAGACATTATATGGTTACCCTTTGGATAGAAATGGATCAAGGATAGTGATGTACATCATCTGTAGATACGAGATCTGAATATTATAACTGTTCATGATACAGTTGCAATTATGATAAAAAAGTTTAAAAGATAAATGTATTGTTTGAATAGCAGAAAAGCAGAATTTTGATAAATATGATATGTTGTACTTGACTTTACCATTAGTTGTTTTGATATCAGAATAATCTTTACCATTAGTTGTTTTGATATCAGAATAATATAATACTTTTTAAATATCATTTGGAATAAATTTGTATTAGTTGAAATTTCACTCAATTGTGAAACCATCAAAATATGGGAACCTTTGAACAAACAAGTTTCTATTTTATTTTTCATTTCTGTTAGTGTGTGTTTACATTTGTTTGTGCCTTGTGATTGGTAATGTACATGTCAAATTAGTGATGCAGGTTAGTATGACTCAGGGAATTATATATTTAGATTTTAGTTCCAAGATGATCGTAATAAGATTTTTTCACAAAATTGTCAACTTGTGATCAGTATTCATTTCTTGATTTTGACAATAAGATAAAACAAAAAAAGTTAATATTCTGATGATGCTCAAATATCTTTAGATGGTAGTGAATTAGCTCTTAGAGCAATATTAGATGTGTTACAAAATTTGTTTAAAATATCAGGATTAAAAATGAATGTAAAAAGACCAGGGCAATATGGATCAGGACACTATCAAATCAAATGTAAGATTGTGTCATGATTTTAATTTAGACAGGGATCAAGGACCTTATAACATTTTAGGCCTAATATTTTCAAGTCTAGTCTATGATATTTGGGATTTATATTCACCTGTGATCATGAACAAGATCAAATAAATTCATTATAATTGGAAAAGAAGAAAAATGAATCTACATGAAAAAAATACCATAATTAAAATCTTAGCTTTATTTAAATGTTTATGCCTATTTCAGTCTTTGCCTGATTCACCACAAGGAGGTCTGAAGTTGGTTAAATTTAAGAGTTTTTTTTAAGTATTGAAGATATCACAGTTTAGAAAAGCCATTAAATAAAAAAAAATTTGGATGTCTTTATCTTGTATTGATTTTAAGAAATATTTACTTTGGGATCACATAAAAAATTAATCACTTATTCACAAAATCTTACCAACATGTTCTGAAAAAAAGTACTAGAAGCATGGCATGAATTTATTAGGAATCTGAAAACTTGATAGAATTGAAACTGTTTTATTTTCCCCAATATGATATAATTGAAATATGTCACAACTGTTTTATATAAAAGATTGACATGAAAAAGGCATCCAACACGATATTGATTTAGTTGCATGTGATGGTTCATTCTATTCTTATGAGAAATTAAAAAATATGTATTGACTTAATGGAACATTTTTAGGTTGAAATATAGTAATAAGGAAAATACTTAAAAATTGGAAAGATTTAATTGTAATTAAAACGAGACAATTTACGAATTTAAAAAAAAATGTTTTTGCAAGTTATAATGTCTATTTATCATATATTTTGAGGAATAAGAAAGAATGCAGAATTTTGATGATGCTGTTGAAAAAAAAAATATTGCACAAGAAATGGAATAGACAGTTTGATATCATACATTCAGATAAAATGATTAATTAGTTTTCACTACTTAATCATATTGAGGATATCAAATTGATGGATTTTCAAATGGTCAGACATGTATACATATTCTGATACATTGATTTTAAGACCCTTCTTGATCAAAGTTTCACATATTGTAGCTCTTTTGTTTGTAAAACAAAGTACCAGAAAGACTCTTCAATTTCATTAAGGTGCTGGATATGTCTAAATTATGGTTTATGTAAGTTATTTATATATGCATCATCACAGAGTATCACCTGTATCTATCAACTTTACACTTAATGTAATGATTCATTTTTACACACAGTTTCAGTTTCTGTATAAACTTTTTATGTAAAATGTTTACACTTATTCTAAAATAATATATTTTTAAAAAATTGTCACATGCCCAAAAAAAAATAAAAAAAATAAAAAGAGTGATAACTCTTAAAATTTCCAAAAGCACAGCAATTTGTTGATATGTTCGTCTTTTGGTGATTACCATAATATTTACCAAGTTTATAGCAATAAATAAAAAAAGTGAGACTAGTTGTATTCACCAAAATCTGTCAAACACTGCATTCAGTTGCAAATAAAAAACTGCAAAAACTTTTTAAAAATTGTTGGAGCAAAGTGATTTTGGTATGCACAACTTTATGGAATGACATTAATATTTCATTTCAATCCATCAAAAACGGGGGAGCTAGATGTGCAAATGAAATTGTGTTGTACACTGCATAAAGATACAAAACAAAAAAAGTAATTAACAATTATAAAAAAGCAAAGTGATTTGTCAATTTGTACATGTTCAGGCGACAACCACATTATTTACTAAGATTCATGGAAATCCATCCACAAGAGACCCAAGTGGGTCTGGCATCTGAATAACAGCCAAGCACTTAGACAAAAAGTCTGGGCCAATAGGATCCTTTCTGTTGAAATTTCTACAGTACTGTTGATTCCCTATGCTATGAAAACAAATGTTTCAAGTTTTTTTATTTTTATGTATGATCATCCATATCTGATTTCACATCTGTATCAACTGCCCCCTATGCCACAATGATTGGTGTTAAAACTGGTCAAATTCTGATCCGCATTTTTATATAAAATTGTGTAAATGTTTGTCTACTTTTAGTACTGACAGAATGGCATCATTTGCATAAATCTGAAAGGCATTCAAGCTAAAACACTTTCTATCAAATTTGGACCAATTCTGTTTAGCTTCTATTTAGACAAAGTTTTAGAAGTTTTCTTTATTTTTAGCAACAGCAGCTATATTTGATGTGGTTTTGCAGAAGATGTTGTTTAAAGGTTTTCTATTTTTAGTAATAGTGGTCATATATGATGGATGACCAGCATCAGCTGTAAAAAATAATGTGGAGGTTTTCATACCAGGATGCTTTCTGGCAATTCTGATCAAATTCTGTTCATCAGTTTTTTTAGAAGATGTTGTTTAAAGTTTTTCTATTTTTAGTAATGGTGGCCCTATCTGAAGGCAGAACAGCATCAAATTTTTAAAGGCCTTCATGCCAGGATGCTTTTTTCAAGCTTGGTCAAATTTTATTCTCAGCAGTTTGAGGTAGAAGGTGCTTAAAGGTTTTTATATTTTAAGCAACAGTCACCATATCTGAAAGGTCTTTATTCCAAGATACTTCTTGTCAACTTTGATCAAATTCTGTTGAGTGGTATTGGAGTAGAAATCATTTAAAGGTTTTTCTATTTTAGTAATGGCAGCCATATTTGATTGCAGATTGACATTATTTCTGCAAACCTGAAAGCGCTTTATGCCAGAATAGTCTATGCCAAGGTTGTTGAAATTGGTCATGTTTTTTTTTGAGAAGTTGAAAATAGCAATTGTTGATGGATGATGAATGGGTTAATCTATTTTTGGAAATGGTGGTCATATTTCGGTGCAGATCAGCATCATCTGAACAAATTTGAAAGTTCTTTACACTAGGATGCTCTGTGCAAAGTTTGGTTGAAACTGGTATGGCAGTTTTCATTTATTTGAATATATGAATTATTTATTTCTAAAAGTATTTTGAGGCCTCTGGCTGATATTACAATAAATTCTAAAATAGCAATACTGGTCTGGCAGTTTTTGAGATGTTGAGAACAGCAGTTGTTGATGGATGCCAGATAATGGACAATGGATGAAGGGCCACAACATAAGCTCACATGGTCTTATGGCCAGGTGAGCCAACAACTGCTGGAATAGCTGCACTAATGTAATTCTGTGCTGTACTGAAGATGGACAGATGGACATGAGAATTACTATGTACACTTGCACGGGTATAAATAATTATATTTGATGTAGGTTATTTTCACATATCATACTGAAAACTGTATGCCATATTTGTTGTGTCAGCAGCAAATCTTATTTTTTGTCAAAGGAGTTTTGAACAGATCATTCAATATTTTACTAGCCATATATTATCTAACTTGATTTATAACAAACTTTATTTGACTGATGTGAAATGAATATTAATGGTCAATGCAAAACATTGATTTATACCCATCCGATATGTAAGCAACTAAAAAACACCAAAATATTTGAGAATAAACAAAAAAATTTAAAATCATTGCACAGTTTTAAACAGTCACTTAGGTAAATAATACCATGTAACTCCTCATATTCAGGAGAAAAAGCAAACAAACAAAGAAACAATCAAATATATCTTTAAAATATTCTCGAACCGCCATATTTTGTGCCTTTAACGTGAATTTTAACGTGTTCATTATAATATTGTGAGAATCTATTCAAATAGCCATACGAAGTGTTCAACTATATCTACTTCATTTAATCGTCATTAAAAAAAATTTGACATTCATGTATATTAGTTCAGAATTATATTTTTTCCCAGTGTGCGTAAGTTTACTTATTTCCGGAAGTACATGGTTTGTGCCACTGACTAAAAGGTCACGTGGCATATGACCAGAATGTGCCAGTTAGGCCAAGGTATAGATATTATTAGTTTATAGCGTCTCCATGTTTTTGAAATTAAAATTTAAAAATGAATTTTATTTTTCCCGTTAATTCTATATGCAGTTTGTGCACTCACATTAATGCTTGCTTGTTCTTTACCATATAAATACATGAATCAATAGACAGACAGACAGACATACTGAGGGAGAGAGAAATTTAAAAATAGACACTGGTGAATGGATACACATTTTATTATAATAGATTCAATGTCTTTTGATGTAGAATATATGTTTATTATGAAATAATACTGAAACAAAAAAGTCCATAGTGAATATACATTTCCCGTGTAAATTTTTCTTACGTTGTATAAGAACCCCACATGATTCAAACCAAATATTTACATTGCCTTTGCCGTTGTATAAATTCCCAGTGGGTTTTCCTGTTCATGTAAAGAAGGCCAACATGTGATCAGCAGACCTATCTTTAGCATATAATACAAAATTCAAGGTGAAAATGTCTGACACAAATAAGGCATTAGTCAAAATATAGATTTTCATTCTGATTTTTTTAAATTACATGATATTACCTGTTTAAATCTCATAGATAATCTGATTTTACTTGTTAAATACTTGCTGTCATGCTTGAAGAACGCTGGTGACCCAGTTGATGACATCATTATCTCGAAACAAGCACATTAGGTCGCGAGAAACATTGCACACAATTCAAGGAAGGGGACAAAGTTAGCAGATTGGATGATACTATGTGTTTCTCATACTTTTCTGAAGAAGATCTTTGATAATTATGCAACAGTTAACTGCATGCATAACTGTGAACTTAAAACCAAAAAAAAGAACAAATATACTATGTTTTTAAACAAAAAAGAACTACAACCAAGATATCAGACAAGCAACACAACAACATTATTATGCTGCTGAGGCATGACATGACATTGAATTCCATTCTAAAGAAATATCATGACATATCTGAGCTCCACAATTAGGAACAAAATGTATTCAGTGACTTCTGTGCAATGCTTATCAATGAACAAAAATACAGGAACAAATCACAAATACCTCATCAATGACAATAATGTATGGGTAACATCACTTTCAACTCTTTTATTTATGAACAATATGAAAGACAATAGGTCCACACTGGTATAATAATGTAAATAAACAGAGTTGACAAGTCCATTTTGGAATATAAACAGGCACACTGTGGTAATTCAGGCATGTAAAGCAATATCACCATTCAAACAACACATGCTGCTCCTGAAGTACAGTACTAATGTTCCTGAATTGAGGGTAGATGTACAGTCCATGTACAATAATATTTACTGATTTACTGTTTATGAATCTCAACTTACAATTTATCCTTGTTTATAACTAAAACATCACTTATGATTTAATATTAATGAATGAAAATACTGTCTGGAAGAAATCATGTATACTTTTCTATATACAAACAGAAATGTGAGAAATGATTCCTCACTAATGAACATTACTTTAAACAAAGTGACACTTACAATCACTCAGTACTAACTTAACGGCAGCAATAGTTTGTTATTTGCTGTATAAAAAAGACTATACTTGTTCATTACAGTAAGGTGAAAACCATGTCCCATGCATTTTCAAGTTGATCTAATATATATATATATATATATATATATATATACGGTTAAAAATCAAGGTTTGTTAAAGCATTAAATGAATGTAACAAAACAAGACAAGAAGGCCAGGGTCTGCATGTCAAGCTTATGATCAAACCATTGCTGAGAAACTTTAACCAAAACCTTAACAAACTCCTCATGCCACCGATGCAGATGATCGAAAAGTGACTGCTATGTCTGACATCCCGCTAAGATGAGCTCAACAAAAAAACAGATTTAGATTACTTCTTCATCTGCTTCCTCCAATTTTCTGAAACAGATTTGTATTCTACATGAATGTACACTGCATATCTTCACCCAAGTTTATATCCATTAATGCTTTTTCAACAGGACATGTTGCAGCATCATTTTTTTTCATGAGCTCATTTCGTACATCTGTGAGTGCATATCCCAAGAGATTATGTCCATCCCAAGTCTCTTTTGTCTGGGCCTTTGGGTCACTGGCAGCCCTTCCAATCCCCCACACTTTGTCATAGGGACTGGCTTCAACAAGGGTCTTGGGGTAAGTACTGAACAAAAGTTGACATAAGTCCTCATTCTGCAAAAACTGAAATAATGATGAAGAGAAGACTAATTTATTTCTTAAAATTGATAACCACTGTACTGAATTAATCACTGTACTGAATTAACCACTGTACTGAATTCATCTGTACATCTTTATACTAATAGGCACTGTGTAAAATATAATATTCACATAGCAGTAAAAAAGTTGTTCATATCTGTGATGCTTCCAAGATCCAGTTTCTGAGGTCTGAGAAAATATTTCATGAGATTTAACAGGGGTGGGGATCTACATCACATTCAGAGTTTCAAGCACATAAAAATGACTGCCAAATCACTGAATCTAATTTTTTTTCCTCAGATTTATGACGAATGGCAAAAAAAATTCATAATCTGAATGAAACACGATACTTTTACATTCAAACCAACAGTATTGGTCCTCATCCAAAGACAGACATAATGCCTGATATTGGCAGCTAATGTTTACTATTAGTTATCTGAATGGTCAGGAAATCTTAACGATTTATATTTTACAATTGCGCTAAGTATGTATTATCTGTTCAGATGATGTTGCTTAATTGTCTTGATGATTTTATAAACTGTAAAACTTCATGTTTATTCAGATAATCTTGGTGAAAAGAAAAGTCATAACAGAGGTAACATTCATAGTAAACTTGTATTCATCGACTTATTTGCCACCAAGCAAGCGAAAACAGGCACTCACCTGGACGCTCAACTTGTCAATACCCTCACTTGCATATGAAAATGCAGCAATGTGCTATAACAAAGGCAGTGGCCTAGTTACCAATCTCTGTGTTATATACGTCTCTGCTCTTAGATTTTTACTCCAAACATGCACATCACACTGTTAACTTTCATTTTTACCTGGAAACAAGGATTAAAATATAGAATAATCTCTACTCATTTTCCATATAAAACTTATTCTACTCTTAAGATTCTGTCAGATGGCTGGCTGGAAATTAACTTTTTTATTGAGTTTTTTCTGTCACATTGGTTCCTTTATTTTTTTACTTGGTTAATAGTGGAGATATATCATGAAAGAACATCATTTGTAGAAACTCAATTCAGATTTTCCACTGCTTTGAATTGTTGATGTTATCACGGTATGCAAGAGATTATTAACACAATGGAATAGTATAAGATAGTTTTCTGCATGTAAGGTTGGCTTTCACTGGCACAAATGTTTAAAACATTGCATCTCCCCTCAATAAAAGGGGCTTAACATATATACTCGCATTTGGACCCAGCTTATACACGAGTATATACGGTAATAGCATGGCAATATTTAATGCACAGGGACAATGTCTATGTGGCCAACATTAGCCTGCTCTAATGGAGTGCATCTGACAACATTTTATGGAAACTTCAAATTTCAGTAATTTATCTTGGATTTATACAATGATATAAGCAGACAATACTGTAAACATGGATGTAATGTTAATTTCAGTTATGAAGATGAAATGCTATACAAGGTCCATTTTATACAACATTAAAGTATTTTATGATAAAAAGTGCTTTTGACAACCCTGCATGGACAGCAAATCTGCCAGGAGTTTTTGAAAATTCTTTCAGTTTTTAAGGCCAAATTTTTAACTGCATTTTATTTTTCAACCTTGTTCAAGATATTAAGTTATTTTTTCAAATCATCATAAATCTGCATACAACTTTTCTCAAATTAAGTGATTCAGGCACCATTTATGTGTGCTCAAAACTCTGCATGAGAAGTTTTGATAATTGGTGTTCTAATGCATTATAATTACTAAATCCTCTAATTCTGGTAATTGGTATTCTACTGTATTATAATTACTGAATTCTTTATTTCTGATAATTTGTATTCTACTGTATTATAATTACTGAATTCTCTATTTCTGATAATTGGTGTTCTACTGTATTATAATTACTGAATTCCCTATTTCTGGTAATTGGTATTCTAATGTATTATAATTAGTGAATCCCCTATTTCTGATAATTGGTGTTTCTACTCTATTATAATTACTGAATTCCCTATTTATGGCACTTGGTATTATAATGTATTATAATTACTAAATCCCTTATTTCTGATAATTGGTGTTCTACTGTATTATAATGTATGAATCAGGCACCATTTTTGTGTGCTCAAAACTCTGCATGAGAAGTTTTGATAATTGGTGTTCTACTGTATAATCTGATAATTGGTGTTCTACTGTATTATAATTACTGAATTCCCTATATCTGATAATTGGTGTTCTACTGTATTATAATGTATGAATCAGGCACCATTTTTGTGTGCCCAAAACTCTGCATAAGAAATTTTGATAATTGGTGTTCTACTGTATTATTTTCCCTATTTTTTATGATAAGTGTTTTACCATATTATAATTATTGAATCCCCTATTTCTGATAATTTGTTTTGTGTTTTTCTTTCCCCCAAATGCTGCTTTTCTTATAAAACTGTAAAAAAAATTACAACTTTGCTTTTTAATTTGTTTTTCATCATCCTATTGTGTGCAACAGTTTGATATTTTCAGTGAAATGCAAACAGATGTGGAAAGAAGTGAAACATTTACACAAATAAATGCTGTGTTCTTGGGAAAACACTTCAGAAACTGCTATGGCTGTGCCGCCTCAGTATAAAATAAATGTTACAGGGAAAGTTGATTTTTTTAATACAAACAGATACACTTTGGCTTTGAAAAAGTTGATACACTGTTCATGGGGGCCATAAAAGTGTACTATGCTACATGTCAGACCACTTTCTATTGAGGTATGTGACAAACAAACTGGGGGTATGTTGTGAATAAAACACACAGAAACAGGCTACTGCGAATTCATTTATTTTCATGGGTATCAAGTTTCATGGCTGTGCAAAAAATAACATCTTAGTCAGTACTTAACATCACAGTACCTAAATCTGACCCGTGCAAATGATATTAATACATGTTCGTGTAAGCTGAATATAAGTAGACGATATTTTGTGGTTTAACAAATTGTAGGCTATCTGAGTGTCTGAGTGATGGTACTTTGGACACTTGTTCGTTGCTAATAGTTTATAGAAGGTGACACATCAGGTGTGAGTACTCAATTTCAATCACCATCTTTTTTTTCCACTTTTATGTTATATTATTGCTTAAATTATTTTATGACAGGCATTATCACAGAGAGGGAATTCATTTGCATGAATGGAGATATTTACTAGCTATTGGTGGTTCACAGAGAGGGGAATATTCATTTGCATGAATGGAGATATTTACTAGCTATTGGTGGTTCACAAAGTGGGGAATTCATTTGTATAAATGGAGATATTTACTAGCTATTGGTGGTTCACGGAGAGGGGAATTCATTTGCATGAATGGAGATTTTACTAGCTATTGGTGGTTCACAGAGAGGGGAATTCATTTGTATGATGGAGATATTTACTAGCTATTGGTGGTTCACGGAGAAGGGAATTCATTTGCATGAATGGAGATATTTACTAGCTATTGGTGGTTCACAGAGAGGGGAATTCATTTGCATGAATGGGGATATTTACTATCTAATGGTGGTTCACAGACAGGGGAATTCATTCAATGTTTACTGGTTCTATCCAGTAGCGTACTAAGGGTAAATGGCACCCAGGACAATGATGATGGCCCAAAGGGCCAGAAACGAGGCCCTAATTGTTATCAGCTGTTTTGGTGCCCCAAGACCTCTGGCGCCTGGGGCAACTGCCCCGTCCGCCCCCATTATTATGCTACTGGGTCTATCAACTTGTGGTTTGTAGCAACTATAAAAATCAATCAAAAATCAGTATTCCATCAAAAACAACAAACTCACAGAATTTAATAATGTGAAACCACATTATCATGGCATGGTTTTGATCAGTTAAACATGTGAAACCACTTTATTATGGCATGGTTCTGATCAGTTAAACATGTGCAACCACTTTATTATGGCATGGTTCTTAACAGTTAAACATGTGAAACCATGTTATTATGCCGTGGTTCTGATAACTTAAACATGTGGTTCTGAGCAGTTAAACATGTGAAACCACAGAATTATGCTATGGTTTTGATCAGTTAAACATGTGAAACCATGTTATTATGGCATGGTCCTGATCATGGTTCTGATCAGTCTATCATGTAAAACCACATTCTTAAAGCATGGTTCAGATCAGTTAAACATGTGAGCATGGTTTGGATCAGTTAAACATGTGAAACCACATTATTATGACATAGTCCTGATCAGTTAAACATGTGAAACCATGTTATTATAGCATGGTTTTGATCAGTTAAACATGTGAAACCACATTATTATGACATGGTTCTGATCTGTAATCATGTGAAACAACATTATTATGGAATGGTTCAGATCAGTTAATCATGTGAAACCACATTATTATGACATGGTTTTGATCTGTAATGTGAAACCAGATTATTATGGCATGGTTCTGATCAGTAAATCATGTGAAACCACTTTATTATGGCATGGTTCTGATCAGTTACAAATGTGAGACCACATAATTATGGCATGGTTTGGATCAGTCAAACATATGAAACCACATTATTATGGCATGGTTCTGATCAGTTAATCATATGAAACGACATTATTATGGCATTTTTGTGATCAATTAATTAATCATATGAAAACACATTATTATGGCTGGTTCTGATCAGATAAACATGTGAAACCATGTTATTACCATATAGTTCTGATCAGTTAATCATGTGAAGCCCCATTATTATGGCATGGTTCTGATCCGTTCAACATGTGAAACTACATAATTATTCCATTGTTCCGATCAGTTAAACATGTGATACCACTTTATTATGTCATGGTTTTAATCAGTTAAACATGTGAAACCACTTTAATTATTATGGCAAGGTTCTAATCAGTTAAATATGAGAAACCAACATTATTATGTCATGATTCTGATCAGTTCAACATGTGAAACCACATTATTATGGCAAGGTTCTAATCAGTTAAACATGAGAAAACTTCATTATTATGGGATGGTTCTGATCTGTCAAGCATATGAAGCCAATTATGGCATGATTCTGATCTGTTAATGGTATAAAACCACATTATTATGGCATGGTTCTCATCTGTAATCATGTGATACCACTTTATTATGGCTTGGTTCTGATCAGTTAATCATGTGAAAATACTTTATTATGGCATGACTCTGATCAGTTAAACATGTGAAACCACATTATTATGGCATGGTTCTGATCTGTAATCATGTGATACCACTTTATTATGCATGGTTCTGATCAGTTAATCATGTGAAACCACATTATTATGGCATGGTTCTGATCTGTAATCATGTGATACCACTTTATTATGGCATGGTTCTGATCAGTTAATCATGTGAAAATACTTTATTATGGCACGACTCTGATCAGTTAAACATGTGAAACCACATTATTATGGCATGGTTCTCATCTGTAATTATGTGATACCACTTTATTATGCATGGTTCTGATCAGTTAATCATGTGAAACCACATTATTATGGCATGGTTCTGATCTGTAATCATGTGAAAATACTTTATTATGGCATGGTTCTGATCAGTTAAATACTAAAATCAAGAAATATAAAACTGAACTATAAAAGAGGCCCAATTAAATGGAATTCATGAATATACCCACATTATATCAGAGCCTACATTATACAAGGGGATTTATGGTAAGGGACTTCCAAACTGCTCTTATTTACCTTGTTCCTGTTTCCTTCCTTTACAATACTGATGCAGTTTTTCTTCCACAGTTCAGAGTTGAAATTCTTTACCTGCCTACCAAGTTTCTTTTGCTCTTTTGGATTTTTCTCTGTCAAGATTTTCGTTGCTGTTTCATCATCATTGAAAAGTTCTAAAATAAAAGAAGGATCTGAAGAATACAGTAAAATTAAAGTTGTTTGGAGGAATGTATTTATAGGTTACTGCATTTGTATGGGAAAATATGAACGAGTTTTCTGAGTTATACTGCACGACATCAGGAGTGCAGTATAGCTCAGAAAAAACGAGTTCATATTTTCCCATACAAATGCAGTAGCCTTTTTATTATATACTCATTTTGCTTTTCTACCTAAGGCTGAATAAAAAAAAGAACACACTACAAGAAACAAAGTAACTGAATTTCTGCTATATTCTAAAGTAAATACACAACCGAAGTTAAACCAATACACAGTAACAGTATTCATGCGCACATGGCACCGCCCAGTGACCTTTGAACTTGGTTGAGTACCGCGCGCTCAGTGATTTGTTTATAAAAGAAATCTCATTTTGGTCTACTTAAAATTGAAATTTTGAGTCATATTGTGAATGACTGCGCCTTGGAACAACTTTCCCAGTTGATCTGGAATGGAGGGATTTTGTTTTTATGTAAATTCAGCTGAATTCTGCTCTTTTAGTTTTTAGCTGGTTCTATTACGTACGATGTACATGTAGCTAGAGGGACTGGCCTCGACAGCAAGCTAGCTTACACATGTGTTACTGTCCTGTCATTGATAGTTTGGAATCATAAGGTGGACAAAATATGAAATTCTTTTAAGTGAAATTCTCAAGAAGATGCAGGATTAAATATTTTTTTAGGGAATATTAAATTCATTTCATTTTGGAGTGCAGTAAATTCTCCTTTGGAATGTGATTTCTGTTGGAAATGTAGTCTAGATTGCAGTGCAATTTCGCGCCGTGGATCAGAAAGTACATTTTGAAGAAATTCAGGATGCAGAAAAGTAAGTACATTTATTGTCATTCTTATTACCAGCTATAGATGACATATTTATATGTACTGTCATAATAAATCCAAACAATTTCTCAACAACAAAAAAAAAAAAAAAAAAAAAAACGGCGAAATTGCAAAGCGGCTGGGGTGTGAGAGCCCATTTCATCAGCGGAAAATAAGGCTTCTTCATTATTGTGGCTTCTTGGCTCTGAGGCACTTGCTTTTATACCAAAACCCGCCTTCTTTAGTTGTATTTTTTTGAATTTAGTGCTTGGACTGACTTGTAAAATTAGCGGTCTCTGAGAGAAACAGAATATCATTTGGTCATAAGATGCCTTTTTATGCTATTTTTTTATAGACTCGAGAGAGCACGGTTCATAGTCTGAACCATCAGCTAAATAAGTGTTTAAATGATCAGAATGATATTTTCAATACTGCATGCCTCATGTTTGTTGTCATAAAGCCACTGCTGTACATTGTGAATATCACGTTCAGTCACTTGCTTGGTTGAAAGATTCTTTTGTGACTCAATGAATTCATCCACATCGTCAGCTTTATCATCTCTACTATCAAACAGCTTGTTTAGTTCATTAACAGACAAATCTAATAAAGCAAAAGCTCCAGTGTCTGCTACATTTGCGTACCTTGTTTGTTTACAATAAAAAGTAGTTCCTAACACGCGATACTATTTTTAGACACGTGTCGTGCAGTATAAAGCCGTGCAGTATGGAGAAATACTGCACGATTCTGACAATGCAAAGTTAATGGAGAAAAAAATGAGTATATAATAAGTGTTAATTCAAATTCCAAAGATGATATAATATGTCAGCCAATCTTGGAAATGGTAATTTTGGCATACAATTTTTTGTCTTTATGATTTGAATTATTTTTTTAGAGTTGATCACGTATGTCCTACATTAGCTTATCAATTTCTCTTCAACAAGAAAGCTGGTAATATTGAGCTGTTACAATGTATAGTAGTGTTACTGTTTCTACCTATAATGCATGAGTGATATTTACATGAACCCTATGTAATATATGCATGAACCCTATGTGATATATGCATGAATCCTATGTGATATTTACATGAACCCTATGTGATATATGCATGAACCCTATGTGATATATGCATGAACCCTATGTGATATATGCAACACTAGACACATTTTAATAAGCAACCACATACAGCACTCCCCCACCATAATGTCCTTCATTATAACAGACTTCCAGTTATAAGACGAGAATAATGGTCATGGATCCCATTTCATTAAGTTGTAGAATAATTATATCAATCATATGCTCATGTATAATCCAGGTCCAAATGTAAACAACATAGACCCTGATCTGCCGTTGCATAAGGAAGGTGCCAGCAGATCAGGGTCTTTGTTGTTTGTTCTATTGATTAGTCCTTACAAACTGCACAGACCCAGATCTGCCGGTGCATTATGCGACAGCAGATCTGGGTCTATACAGTTTGCAGTTGGTATCGCCTTATATACGGTACTTCATTATAAAGTAGTATACCCTATGGCTTGAATGGACACTGATACAGAATGTTAACAATATGTCCTTTGTGTTAACTTTTACCACATGTTAATATGTTAAGAAGTTGTGCATTATGTGGAATGTATGCAAACATTAATGACTGATATGATACTGGTTCCATTCCAGCTAAATTACTCAAACATGCAACTTATTCTGAAAATTTATTTTTTGTTCAAGGATTCATGGTTTTCCAAAAAAATGATATTTTTGTCTGTACTAAATTTGTGAATTGGAAAAGAGTCCTTATTACCACACAAAAATCATTGTTCATGGAGTGTTTAAATTTGTAGTTTGTAGCAAGCACAAAATTCAAAAAATTGGTACCCTATACAAAATAATAAATCCACAGTATTATTAAACAACTTGCAAGGAGTGGTCATTGGAGTTTAATACACTGCAACCAGGACAAAAAATATTATAGTCAAAAGATTGTTATTTAACAGCATATCAGCACAATCCTGGTTATAGCATACCAATTAATAGTTAAGTTCTAAAAATATAAAGTTAAAAACTCTTAAAATCTTAAGAAAGATAACCCTTCATTATAAACATAAATATTTTCTCCTACAAAATAAACAATAAAATAAATGGTACTCAGAGAGTGAGACAGTAAGATGTACAAATCTGTGAGATACTTCCTCACACTGTGAGATATCACAGGTATGACTAACACTTTGTTATATATAGAAACGTACTTAAACAATTTGTTTGGGTCATGATTGTTAATTATAGTCATAAATTAGTATAAAAACTATAGTATGGAAATTTGATCTTTTTTATCCTATATATACAAGTAAAATCAATATACATGTACTGCAAAAATGCTGCTTTGTTATTATTTCATGCTGCAAATCATAGAAAATAATTTCATTGTTGAATTATCCATCATATGATGGCACTTTTAATTAGCGACATATATTCTCTTGTAACGTATTTAGAATGTAGGCGAGAGAAATCTACATATAATGGCTGCAACATTAGAAAAATTTATTGTGAGATATCATACACTTTGAAGTTTCATATTTTATACCAAATTACGATTGATAAGTTGGGACCAAAAATTAATGTACTTATGTGCCCAAGATGGAAACATCATGCTCATCAATTTCAATTTCTTATAAAAAGAGAAATGTGAAAGAATGTTCTTTATAATTTTAATGATAAAGAAGAAAAGTATATGCTACATAAGCCATTAATCATTCACTCATATCTACATTCTTAGACACTAATTTGTTTGTTGGCATTCATTCAATAGTTTGTTGATTTTGGGCAACGGAGTTATTCACTCAAAATAAATCACTATGAAATAGGCATTGTACTCTATTCATGATGTACAGTAACTAACAAGAAGACGATGATGCAACTCACCATAGGTGCCTGGAACGTATGCACACTAATGGACATCAGCAGATAGAGCAGAGAGAAGAAAAGTTCTAGTTGGTAGAGAACTGGCCAGATTCAACATCCAGATAGCAGCCCAGAGTGAAACTCGCCTAGCTGAGGAAGGACAACTCACTGAAGTAGGAGCTGGCTACACCTTCTGGAGTGGTCGAAGTAAAGAATAGTGACATGAAGCTGGTGTTGGGTTTGCCATCAAATCACAGCTTACTAGCAAGTTCATAAATCTCCCAAAGGGCATGAATGACAGACTAATGCCAATGACAGACTAATGCCAATGACAGACTAATGCCAATGACAGACTAATGCCATGAATGACAGACTAATGCCATGAATGACAGACTAATGCCATGAATGACAGACTAATGCCAATGACAGACTAATGCCAATGACAGACTAATGCCATGAATGACAGACTAATGCCATGAATGACAGACTAATGCCATGAATGACAGACTAATGCCAATGACAGACTAATGCCAATGACAGACTAATGCCAATGACAGACTAATGCCATGAATGACAGACTAATGCCATGAATGACAGACTAATGCCATGAATGACAGACTAATGCCAATATGACTCTGACTGTCCAGAAAAAGACATGAAACTATCAAAAGTGCCTATGCACCCACCATGACCTACCCAGATGAGATCAAGGACACATTTTATGAAGACCTGGAGTCTCTTATTGCAGAAGTACCAAGGGCAGACAAGCTCATCATCTTTGGTGACTTCAATGTTAGAGTTGACACAGGTATCATTGGCAAAAATGGATTTGGCAAATGCAACAGCAACAGACTCCTACTGACCTACTGAGAAAATGCGCTGAACATGACCTCCTAATCACCAACACAGTATTCCGCCTGCCAAACCGCAAAAAGATGTCTTGGATGCTCCCACACTCCAAGCACTGGCATCTTATTGAACACATCATTATCAGGAGAAAATGCAAACTCAGAGAGTTGCAAGACTCATGGCTGAGCACTAGGGCAGATGAGATTCAGTCCTACACAGACAGGAATGACATGACTTCTATGATGCTTTGAAGACAATCTACAAGTGGCTGTGGCAGTCATCAGGAACATCTCCAATACTGAGTACTGACAGTGCCATGCTGCTCACTGACATAATGGGCAGAACACTTCAACAATGTCCTCAATCAACAGTCATCTATCATTGAAGAGGCAAATGATTGACTGCCATAAGTGGAAATCAACATATCACTTGCTGATTCCCCACTGCTGAGGAGGCAAATGATTGACTGCCCCAAGTAGAAATCAACATATCACTTGCTGATTCTCCAACACTGACTGAAACTGTGAAAGCAATTGACCTGCTGTCAAATGGCAAAGCACCTGGAGCAGATGCTATACCAGCAAAAGTCTACAAAGCCTGAGACTCGCACATGGCACACAAACTGACTGAACTCTTCCAGTCAATGTGGACTCAGGGAACAATACCCCAGGAGTACAAGGATGTAAGCATCATCCACTTATACAAGTGGAAAGGCAACAGACAATCCTGCGACAACCATCATGGCATCTCCTTGCTGTCAATAGCTGGCAAAATCCTTGCCAGAATTCTGCTAAATTTTCTTGTGCATCACACCAATCAAGGGCTCCTGCCAGAGAGTCATGTGGCTTCAGGAAAGGACGAGGAACCACAGACATGGTGTTTGCAGCTTGTTAACTCCAGGAGAAATGCCAGGAACAGAACTCGGACCTGTACACAACATTCATTGACCTGACAAAAGCCTTTGACACAGTCAGCCATTGAGGAATTAAGGAAGATCAAGGCAAAATTTGGTTGCCCCGAGAAATTCATCATGATGGTTTGGCAATTCCATGATGGCATGCTTACTTGTGTTGTGGATGACGGCGAGTCATCTGAACCATTTCCAGTCAGCAAGGCTGTGTGTTGGCCCCAACCCTTTTCAGTATGATGTTCTCTTCCATGCTTACTGATGTCTTCCGTGACTATGACATTGGCATTGACATCAGATACCGCACTGATGACAAGCTGTTCAATCTGAGAAGACTACAGGTGAAGATGAAGTTACAGTAAGTGACAGATAGTGATCTCCTGTTTGCTGATGACTGTTCCCTGAATGTCAAATCTGAGTCTGACATGCAACACAGTATGGACCATTTCTCTTCAGCTTGTGACAATTTCGGTCTCACAATCAGTATCAAGAAGACAGGTGATGCACCAGGAAAGCCTTACATACAGCCTACCAGTAAATGGCCAAACCATTGTGGTAGTGAATAAGTTCACCTATATCAGCAGCACACTGTCACGTGCAGTCCACATTGATGATGAAACCCATGCTAATATTTCTAAAGCAAGTGTGGCCTTTGGCAGACTATGTGCAAATGTGTGCAGGCGCAGAGGCATCAGTGTACAAACATACCTTATGGTCTACAAAGCCATTGTGTTGTTGACCCTGCTGTATGCTTGTGAAACCTGGATGGTGTATAGATGCTGTGCCAAGAAGCTGAAACATTTTTACAGGGGCTGCCTAAGAAACTGATGAGGATGATTTTATTATGCTCTTACATTATGAACTACGGTATTCTGGTTGTATGCAAGCGAAGGCCGGAAAAAAAAAATGTGTGTTTCCTATTGCACTGGTTTTAAAATTAGGGTAGGCAGGTAGGTATTTTTTACAATATTTTTATATTTTTTAAAACATTATATATAAATCAAATAATATTTAAAGCGCTTCAAAGTACCAGGCAAAACCGGCTCAATTAGATGCAAAAATCAATTTCGGCAATGTGATTTTGTTTATAATAAAAAACATAAAAAAATATTTTAAAAATTTGGGGTGGGGGGTGGGGGAAAAGAGGTAGTATCGGCAACATGAAACAAGGACGGTCGGCCGACCGAAAACATATTTTTTTGTGTGGCCTAATCGTATTCCAGCATACCATGTATACTCATGTATAAGTCGAATCTAATTGTAAACTGAACAGATCCAGATCTGCTGTAGCATAATGTACTGGCAGATCTGGGTCTGTGCAGCTTGTTAGGATTAATAAGTAGAACAAACAATATTTACCCTGATCTGCTTGTGCATTATGTGACAGCGGATCAGAGGATATGTTGTTTGCAGTTAAACTCAACTTTTAAGCAAGTATATACAGTAAATATGTTGAAATGTTGCCCTCTCCAACCTGAAAAGAATGTGGAAAGACAAAAGCATGACTACCAAGAACAAAGTCAGACTACTAAGGGCACTGGTACTGTAAGTGTTTCAATATGCTTGTGAAACATGGACTTTAAACAAAGATACTGAAAAAAGAATAAGACCCCCTGAAACGCATTGCTACAGATATATCTTAGGTATCCGCTACACAGACTGGATTGATGACATCAACCTAAATCACCAGGAATGGCCAATACTATCCTAAAAGGCACCATAGGTGGCAAAAGGAAAATGGATGCCAATGCAAGAAATGGCTTGAAAATATTACAGAATGGTTGGGCATGAAACTTAAAGAAGCATCACTGGCCCCAAAGAACTGTAGTCTCTGGAGAATTGCTGTTGGAAATATATTGGAAGTTTGCCACAAATTGGAAAGACTTTAGAGGGTCTTATTTTGAAGCAAATGCTTATCATGGAAGTGTTACAGTACTTCATTTGCACATGCATATCATGAGAGAATAACTTCATTTTACTTGTTCAGTTAGTGACCATTAGTAAGTTCCCACTTCTAAAGATCCCTGGCAGTAAACCAAACAGTTCCAACTGTTTATTCTTCAGCATATATATGACAAAATTATGACACAAATTACAATCCTGACTACGTGCATGTGACAAGTATAACCTAATTTTTTTTATAATGAATCTTTATTGAAAATTTGACTTAAAAGAAATGTATGGTCTATAAAATGTATGGTCCCTTCAAAATGGATTCTTTAACATCAAATATTTATTTGTAAGTAAAGTAACAAACCTATTAGATAGAAGGATACATACAGTGAAACCTATATACAAAGGACAGTCAAGGGCCATGACAAATTGTCCATTATATATTGGTGTCCTTTATATACTCTCGATGTATATACAACTCATACAGTTATGACTGAGTGTTGTATAAAATGTGAAAAAAGTTGAGGTTCTTATGGATAATTGGATTCATTGTAAAATATGTACTGTACTATTACATTCAATGAGAATGAAAATCCATTACTAAAAATGTCAGAATCCAGTAGCAGTGAAACAAAACAATTAAATTATGCACAATAAAGTAAAAATTAAACAAGAACTGTTTTGAGAATGTTAATGCACTAATATGCACTAGGACTTTTAATCTTGGTCATCAACAAATATATTTAAAAAGTTAAAATTACCAAAAATTTTATTTAAGCAAAGTTAGCCTCATCTAAAGGTCAAAGGTTAGCATAGCATTTTGATTCCAACACTTGGCAGTGTCATCAACAGTGATTTTTGGCAAAATCTAAATGTAACATTGTCATCAATTCTACTATCTGCTCTTATTTGTAACCTGCAATTTCCCTTTACGAAGCAAAGTTTGCTCTAACAAAAGACATGGGCCTTGTAATGCTACTGACCTGAACTGAAACTGAAAGTAGACAAGCTCATGTGTATTATTGACCTTTAAATAAATTTTCTTCACCAAAGTCAGCATTATAGGCCATACAATGATATGTAAGGATTTTAACTGAGAACACTATTAACATTATACTAAATCTGAGCCAGATCTAGTCAGCCATACTTACTTGTAAGCCAAGTAATTTGCAAGATATTTAGAGCTGCCATGTTTGTTTATCAGTACAGTGCCCATCACTGTAACTGAACTCGTTTTAATCTAATTGAAACAAGATTGTATCATTTATGAAATCAATGCTAAGTGAACTTATGATGAAATTAGATATAGTGGACAATGGTCATTGCCTTCTGAGCTTCACAGATCTGCGCACTTTTAACAGCATCTGACTGGCAAGCTGCAAGGGAGAAAAATCCATGTGTGTCTCTGGTCACAATGTCCATTTTACGCAGCTTGTTATGCCCCAAACACTGTCAGCTGTCCACATTAGACTGGTGTCTGCTATATAAAGGACATTTATAGAAGGATCTTCATTGAGGACCCCCTAAAATGTACATTATGAACAGGTCTCTGCCATATGGCAGTATCTGTTAAGGCAGGTTAAGCTGTATATTGAAATTTTACTAACATAAATTATATGGAGAATGAACACTGAAAAACATCATGTGTGGATAATTCACACACATTTATGTCCCCTAACTGTCAATAGCGTGCTGTTTATTGTGTGATGATATGAATGTAATACTCCTCCATTATAATGCTATCAATGGAAGGCATATAGTATACATCCTAATAGTAAGACTGCCTTTAAATGAAATATTTATACAATTTGACTACAACGTAATGAAATTGCATCCATGCCCATACCCAGACTGCCTTTAAATGAAGTATTTATACAATTTGACTACAACATAATGAAATAGCATCCGTGTCCATACCCAGACTGCCTTTAAATGAAATATTTATACAGTGTCACTACAACATAATGAAATAGCATCTGTGTCCATACCCAGACTGCCTTTAAATGAAGTATTTATACAATTTCACTACAACATAATGAAATAGCATCTATGCCCATAACCAGACTGCCTTTAAATGAAATATTTATACAATGTCACTACAACATAATGAAATAGCATCCGTGTCCATACCCAGACTGCCTTTAAATGAAGTATTTATACAATTTCACTACAACATAATGAAATAGAATCTATGCCCATAACCAGACTGCCTTTAAATGAAATATTTATACAATGTCACTACAACATAATGAAATAGCATCCGTGCCCATACCCAGACTGTCTTTAAATGAAGTATTTATACAATGTCACTACAACATAATGAAACTGCATCCATGCCCATACCCAGACTGCCTTTAAATGAAGTATTTATACAATTTCACTACAACATAATGAAATTGCATTCATGCCCACACCCAGACTGCCTTTAAATGAAATATTTATACAATGTCACTACAACATAATGAAATTGCATCCATGCCCATACTCACCTTACAACAGGAATTGTGTTATAATGAAGGGCCTTATCATGTGGGAGTGCTGTATTTTACTTTGACTAAAGTTCATAATTAGTAATATTTATTTGTTGAATTTTTCAGAAAATCATATATGGTAAATACTTTCAGGATTGAGAAACAAGTGCATTCTGCTGATATAAATCACTCATAAATTTCGTACACTCTTTGAAATAGTATGTAATTTTAACACAAATAGAATAAGAAAATAATGGATTATGCCATCATAAATACCCATGCCTTCCATGACCAATTTTGGTAGGTTGAGAAGAAATAACTCAAAGTCCTTTGTAACAACTTTCATTTAAAATGTGTAGATTTTTGTAAACATAAAGAAAGAAAGAATAAAAAATGGTCTCTTGCATCCATCCCTGACACCAGCTAGACTTCTCTGGAAAACCAGAGTCTAAAAAATGTTTTTTTCTGACAACAGATGAAACTTCAAGTAGTTCCTCACTGCAAGAATGTGATGAATAAAAACCAGATTTATCCTTTCTATCTGACTTACTTGCTTTGCGATACATCATATACTGTTCTGCTGTGGAGAATATCTGTTCTTCAACAATAAACTCCTTTTGGTACCATTGACTAAAAGGGCTGTTTTCCTTCCAAAAGAATTCAAACTCTGGATGAACCACGTTTTTCTCATCCTTTTTATCTGAACATGTAGCATTTTGTCTCTGCTGTCCGTGTTTAACACTCTTGGATCTGTCAAAGTCTTTATTTTTCCTCGTTTCAACAATATCATGACCTCCATTTTTCCCATCCTGCTGTTGAGAAGATACTGAGCTTGCTTGGCCATGCCCCTGAAGTAAGATTTCAGAGAATATGAATGCCACAACAGGTCAGTGAAAACAGTCCCATTGTCTGTCGATTTGATGTCAGCTCTGGGTTTGACTTTTTTTTAAATGCTCTTATTTTATGTTTGAACAGGTAATTAGCAGTTCACACTTTGTGCACTTAAAGTTCATCCAGTTCATCAGAAAAAAACATGAGATACCTCAAGGTTGAAAAATCCAAGGTCGGGGTTAATGGAGTGGGAAAAATGCAATAATTGCAAACAAGACCTATCCATTTATATCAGATGTGTCAATTTTGGAAGTTTTTATGAAAACCTAGCTGTCAATGCTTAAATTAACTACCTAATTATTGAACTGAACCATTTGCACAAAATATTGGGCAAATGAAATAAGAAACTTCAATAAATTGAAATATGAAAATTGCAATAAAATTGTTTACAATAAAATAAGTAATATGTATTCTAACATTTTTATAGATAAAAATAAATCAAGATTAAATGCTTTTCAATTCTCTCTCTCAATCAGCCCATTTGAATCCGCATCTAACAGTCATTATCAGCTTAGGATCTGAAAAAAATCCTAAAGTAATCATAAAGCAATAATGCAGCAATATTAGACTTAGTTTGGACCTTGTCATTTCTTTGAAGATTTCATTATTTTGTCTGAAAAAAACAATTTCGAAGAAGAAAAAAAATATTTCTCATGTTTTCCCAAAAAAGTGGGGGTTATGTTACCCTGCCCCTCTGAATGTGCAGGTGTTGATGTGTGCATGCATTTTATCCCAAAACAACTCCCATACTGTTCCAGACTGAGACTTGAAACCTTGGGATATGATACTGTGGATGGTCTGTAGATGTGCACAACAGTTTTAAAGTATGATCCATCCCATGGGGGTAAAGTCTGGGGGATGGGGTAGGGTAGGGGTGACACTTCGGCATCTACCGTTATTACTCGCGTTTAATCCGATACCAACTGCAAAGTGAATAGACCGAGATCTGCCATTGCATAATGTGCTGACAGATCTGGGTCTATGCAGTTTGTAAGGACTAATCAGTAGAACAAACAACATAGACCCAGATCTGACGGCACATTATGCGATGGCAGATCAGGGTCTATGTTGTTTGCATTTGGACCCAAATTATATGCGAGTATATATGGTATATAATTGTTGGTTATTGGTTGGTTGCAGTTCTTTAACAAGCATCAGCATATCAATGACTATTTAGTGCCAAGAAACAGGAGTAAAGTCCCCTGTCCAGAGACACATCACAGCAGATGACCCAGGCTAGTCCAAGCAGGATTTAAATCATTGACCTTTGGATTGTGTATATAAAATGTTTAATAATTTCAGAAAATATACATATATACGGTTTTGCCATCAACTGTAATTCTATGTAACAAAATTTTGGTAAACATGAAAAACAGGAATGCATGAAATGTATGACTTTAACAGTTCCATAATAATAATAACCTGGTATTAATGATGACTGAGAGGCAGAAGTTATCAATAGCTGCTTTTCAAAAGGATGATGAATGTTTTGTGTGTAACTCTGTATGGAAAAAGATGTCTTCCAACTTTTATACTCTGCTGTAACAGATTAGAGACTGACTATTTCATTTTCAGAGGGGGTTGGGCCTGGAAAGTTTTAGAAACAAAAGTCTGGCCACCAAATACATGTAGCTTGAAAAATAAATTCTTACTCTGATTAATAGAAAACAAGAATCCCTTGAAAGGACTGATACTCTACTGGACAAAAAGAAGTTCCAGGAATTCAAGACAAGGCAAAATTTCTTCCTTTTAACTTCTGAGTGTTCAAACCATCTCTGATATTCTTCAGTGATAACAAGATTTTCAAATCAGCTGCTGTGGGGGACATACTGGATGTAAGATTGGCCCCATCTTCATTTAGGACCAAGTATACATCATTAGAAGTCTTTTGGTGAAAATCCCATATCAATATTACCATCTATTCAAGAAGAGTAATGACAGCAACATTTTCAAGACAGCTGTTATGGCAGCCATATTGGAACTTCAAGTGGTATTGTCACATTCATTTCTATATATATACAGATGCAAATGAGGCATCCATCCCCAGAACCAGGTGATACAGGGATACCTTTAATTGGATATATACGACACATGATTGGGTTTAGCCAATGAGTATCATGCCCAAGGATGTGCATCGCTCCTTTTCCTGCCAACGTCAGAAGGCACTGTCTGCTGGGGATGGATGCCTCATCTGCATCCGTCCAGCTTATTTTATAGGATGATCTTACAGATCTTTGCCTTTATTTTCAGGTATGTAGCTTTTGGATTGGTTAAAATATAATCTTGTAGTCTGAGAATTGATTTAATGTAACCTTTGTGCACTTTTCTCACATAACTGATAGCTTCATTCATTCTTCATTCATTCTTTATTATGTATTGCATGCCCAATGCAATACTGTACAACTGCTTATGATATTCTTCTATTTGTAATGAGAGTATTTTGATGTTAATTGTTAAAAAGAAAACACTGTGCGCTGGTGATGGACGCCTCATCTGCATCCGTCCAGCTTATTTTATCAAATGATCTTACAGATCTTCACCTTTATTTTCAGGATTGAATGGAAATATAGTCTTATTGATATGATATACCATTGCCTTGTTGTCATTTCTGGGTTGCAAAGACTTGTTCGAACATATATCTATCTATATATATCAAAACACCTGTGACAGTATCATTTTCATTTAGGAATAACTAGGTATCAGAAATCTTTTGGTGAAAACCCTACACAGATATATAACCATCCATCTGAGAGGAGTGGAGATACCAATATTTTCAAGATGGCTACCATGATAGCCATGTTGAGGGTCAATTTGCACCATTTTCAAATAAGACCAACTAGACACCATAAGAAATCTACTGATGTAAACCCCATGTCAAAATGATTTCCATTTAAGAGTAGCAATAACAAGAGTTTCAAGCTGGCCACAATGGTGGCCATTTTGGATGTCAGATCAGCACCATTTTAATTTAGGACCAACAAAACATTATAAGAAGTCTTCTGGTAAAAACCTCATGTTGATATGACTTTCCATTTTGGAGGAGTAACAATAATAAGATTTTCAAGATAGCTGCCAAGGTGGTCATGTTGGATATCAAATGTGCATGGATTTCCATTTAGGACCAACTAGACATTATAAGAAGTCTTCTAGTGAAATCTCAATGTCAATATGACCAGCCATCTAGGAGAAGTACCCATAATAAAATTTTCCATATGGCCCATGTGACAGCCATATTGGAAATCAGATTGGCACCGTTTTCATTTATAACCAACTTGACATCATAATAGGTCTTTCAGTGAAAACCCCATGCTGATATGATCATTCATTCAGCAAAAGTAGTGATAACAAGATTTTCAAGATGGCCTCTGTGGTGTCCATATTGGATGTCTGAGCAGCACCATTTTCATTTAGGACTTCATGTTTATGCAACCATCCATTCAGGATGACAAGCAATAACAAGATTCTCAAGCTAGCAGCAGTGGCAGCCATATTGGATGAGCAAGAGGCACCTTATCCATTGAGGACCAACTAGACATCATAAGAAGTCTTCCAGTGAAGACCCCATGTCAATATGACTTTTTGTTCAGGAGGAGTAGCAATAACAAGATTTTCAAGACGACTGCTGTGGCTGCATTCTGGATGTCAGACCAGCACCATTTTTTATTTAGGACCAGCTAGACATCATAAGTCTTTTAGTGAAAATCCCTTGCTGATATGACCATCTATTCTGGAGGAGTAGTGATTGCAAGATTTTCAAGATGGCAACTGTGGTGGCCATATATGATATCAGATCAGCACCATTTTCATTTAGGACCAACAAGACATGATAAGGAGTCTTCTGGTGAAAACCCCATGTGGATATGACTTTCTGTTCAGGAGGAGTAGCATTAACAAGATTTCAAGATGGCTGTCATGGTGGCCATTCTGGACATCAGATCAGCACCAATATCATTTAGGACCAACTAGACATCATAAGAAGTCTTTTAGTGAAAACCCATTATGACCATCCATTAAGAAGTAGCAACAACAAGATTTTCAAGCTGACTTCTGTGGCAACCATACTGGATGTCCAAGCAGCACCATTCTCATTTAGGACCAACTAGACCATGGGATAAATGTGTGTGTAAAGTTTCATGGCAATCCTTCAAGCAGTTTTGGAGGAGTAGCGATAACAACTTGTGCTAATGGAGAGACAGAAAATGAATGAAAAACCATCCCATAAGCTCTTCTGGTCCATGAACAGCAGAGCTACAAAAAAACTATTAAAAAAGCCATTATTTAGTTGAAAAAAATTATCTTGAAAGAGAAAAATAAATATCCTGGCTTGAAAGAAAATCTGTCTCTCTACTGAAAATTAAATGGTTGGTCCCTTTCATATTCATGCACACCTCCTTATTGTTTGTAAATCCTAAGCTGATGTTAGGTTCCTGGGAAATTAGACGGGCCTTCAACAGTCCTACCTTCCAGTACCAGAACAGACTAAAGCTATTTTCCAAAACTGAAGAGTGGCTATACACAAGGAACTGTATAATTCATTCTAACATGAGCATCTCCATTTACAATGCATAGAGATAAAGAGCTATTTATCTCGCACCACAGAGACCTCTTCTGGAGGTCAGTGTCACAAACAGTAACATTCACAAAGACATTACATTGCCATGTCATCACAGGACAGCCAATGGTTGAACAAGACGCTTGTGTGCTGCAGCAATTTAGGTAAACTGAGTGCTGCAATTTGTGTAAACAATCCAAATTTCATTCATATTTCATGTTAGAATTGAAATAATGACTTGAAAATAGTCATCTAATTAAACAGATAAGGACCTATGTTGAATCTTGCAATGTTTAATATAAATCCTTTTGTACTAGTGCACTCAGGGTCCTCATTTAAATATGCAACATGGGAAACAGGTATATACCAATATCAATTGAAATAGATGCCTTTTTACACATCATTATTTCTTTATTTATATTCAGAGATAATTAATGAAGTTTTTTAAATTCCAGGTGTTTTGGTGTGAATTTAATTTTTGCACTAAGATGGTGTCATGGCAGTGAGGCCTGATCTCATTTATGCTTTAAAAAATGATTTTGCCAACAAATGGTATAATAACTCAGTAACACTAAGAATACAATATTTCTTTACGTATATTCACCTTGGCTGACTCAGCCTTAATATCAATAGCTACATCATCATCATCATTAGAAAACCCACTGTAATGTTTACAGATCTTCAAAAGGCAGGAAAACATGATTTCCTTCTTATTAGTCTGCCATCACCTGCAAAAAAAGATGATATTTTCCTGTCCAAATTGCACATAAATGCACCATATATATATATATATTGAAACTCTTTTTCTCAGCACTCTCATTGCAGGAAAGAGACAGTGCTAGCTTCCACAATGATGGTTTTATTCATGTCTGATAACTGAGACATTGTGGGTGGTGGGTAAAGGGGAGTATGGGAAAGCATGCTGGGTAAAGAATGGTGGGACCTTGTTCCTGTGGCTGATACAGTTTCTGTGAAGTCTCAGTAGGAACCCTGAATAACCAGCTAACAGTACTCTGGTGGAGCTGCAATGGACCAGCCATTCATCCAAAAAGGCTTACTTATCAGTCTAATGTCCTAATAGGAGTGATGAGGACCAAGTAAGTATGTAAGTAATAATAAAATACTGAAAAAGCTTTTATCTCTAATTCATGCTACATTCATTCATTGTAAATATGATATATTTGATATACTCATCACCTCAATTTGGTCACTTATGACAACATTATTATCATCATCATCACAGCACACATTGTCATGTCACCAGTATTGAGGCTGGAAAGACCGGAATACAAACGGTGACAACTCATTTTCAGTCCTCCATCATCGGTGCAAATGATATTTCCATATAATTTTTATGTGGCAAAAATGTCTACAATATGACTGCCATTTTGTGTTAAAACTTTTACTTTGTAGATGTCCCTACATTTAAGAATCAATAATATAATTAATTAATCAATCAGTAAGTTGATCTGTCAATATATGTGTGTGTGCGTGTGAAATTACACTGAATGACTACTGTACTATAAGTTTTTCTTCTTTCTTTGAACCATAATTCATTTAAACTTCCTACCACCTGATGTTGCTACTATTCCAGATTTGTACCAGTTCATCAAAGCAACAGTTAAGATCAATCTAACTGAACATCTCTCACCCAAAGTTTCAATATTTGTTCTTGTACTTTTATCTGTACTAACAACCTGTAACATACTTTATTCTTTTGTCACAAATGGTTACTGACGCTTTGTCAGTTTGGCGCACGCTCTCCAGCTCCCCAGACAGATAGATAGGTAGGTAGGTAGACATACAGATAGATAGATAGATAGATAGATAGATAGATAGATAGATAGATAGATAGATAGATAGATAGATAGATAGATAGATAGATAGATAGATAGATAGATAGGTAGGTAGGTAGGTAGGTAGGTAGACAGACAGACAGACAGACAGATAGATAGATAGACAGACAGACACATTTTGGGTTATTACTGCAGATGATATTATCCTGCCAACAGTGAATGGTCTAATGTGTGCAGTTCTCATTCAGATGCACATGCTCCAGTAGGATTTATTCCCGGGGGATGGAGAAAGGGAGGTGTAATGTTATATTTTGGTGCTACACAGGCTTGTTGGAGGTCAAACTTTTCAGTCAAAGAAAAGTAGAAACTAAACCTCTATCACTACCAACAAAAATATGTACTAAAAAAAAAATACTAAGAAAATATCCCCCCCGAAACCATGAAGAATATTCATCCCAAATACACCAGTATACATGTAATAAGTATCAGGAAAGAAAATACATTAAAACCTGTCCTGAAAGACCAGATTCTCAAAGCACATATTTATTTATTATATGACCACCTCCAGTTCTACTACAGTACAGTGAAATCCCACTATAACACGATATTTGGGGTCCATAAAATTCTATCGCGGAAAAAGCGGGGTCGCGTTATTGCGGGGTTTAACTATATTTCACTATATTCAGAAAACAACGTATACATGTCTAATGTATAGCATGAATAGGGTATCAACACCGTTTACTATCTGATATCGATTCGTCTTTGTTTTCCCACATGACAACGCTTTGATTGAGCCGCGAGTTTGATACTTGTTCAGTGCCAAGTAACAGAGAGTGGTTATTTGAACTCCCTGTGATCTTGCCGCCCAAGCTCAGTCTCTACATAAGCACCAACATATGACAATCTTTGATCTTGCCGCTTAAGCTCAGTCTCTACATAAGCACCCACATATGACAATCTTTGATCAACCACCGCATTGTCTGGTGCCTGGTTGTGTATGCAGTTAAAGAAGAAGCATAAGTCGGCTATTGTTTGCGCAATGATTGTATACAGGATGAATTGAAGTCCAGCGCACATGTTGGTGGCTTACGCTTTTTGATGTTTATTAAATCATGAGAATCTTTTATCAACCACCACATTGTCTGATGCTCGGTTTTGTATGCAGTTAAAGAAGAAAAACATGTTGGCTATTGTTTGAACAATGATTGTATACATAATGAATTCAAGACAAACACAAAGAAGACTTACTGGCTTTACTCATGGATCAGTAATAAGTAACATTTCCGATAATGTTTATTTTGGCATAACACTTCAAGAAATTGGTGAAATTGTTAAATTTCAGAAGCCACGCCACGATCAAATTCATACTTGATCTCTTCCCAAATATGATAATAAACTTTTTATACACTATTTCTCGTACTTAAAAAAAAATTTTTTTTTCCGTGTACGAGAAAAATACATGTACATGTATATACAATTTCAGGAACCACGCCACAAACGTATTGTACTATAATTCATACGCGATCTCTTCCCCAAAATGATACTGTAATATACACATTTTGATACACTATTTCTCATACTTTTAAGAAAAAAAAATTAATGTGCGAATGAATATATGAAATTTTGCGAGCCACGCCACGATCGCGTTATACCCGAATTCGTGTTTTAGCGGGGCGCATTATACCGGGGTTTCACTGTATCAAGACTGCTATCATAGGCATATTTTTAAATGGGTGACCCTAAAAAATACCAAAACTTACAATGGTCACCCCTCAAAATACCAAAATTATTTGCAGACTGGAAAAAATACCAGGTAAAATTCAGCACCCACAAAAATTATTCAAATTGAAGATTCGGACTCCAAAAACTTACATTCATTGCACAACATTTGCATCAAGTTTCTTTAGCCCATGCAGAGGGACTAGAAAACACCTGGCCATGGACCACAGATGTCAGGTGATCATTACATACCGGACATTTATATAGAAAATTTGCCATGGGGAAATTAAAATGGTCATTGTGAACAGGTGACCAGTGAGTAAAGGTGACCGTTAGGATAGGTTTGACTATATATATATATATATATATATATATATATATATATATATATATATATATATATATATATATATATATATATATATATATATTTATTAATTTATTTTATTTTTTTAATAAATTACAAGGGAGGATATTTTCCCAGGGTGTCTGAGTGGGTTATTTTTGGAATGTTACTAACTACATGTATTGTTATTTGAAAAAAACATCATAAGAATGTTTTCAAGTGAACTTGCATCTCAAATCAATAATGCCTGTATCACAACATTCATTTTGATGATTGATAAATGGTTAGGAGAGGTCTGAATCTATGCTAGTCCTACAGTTTAAGATATCAACTCAGATAGTTGGGTAGAGGGATTGGGGGGGGGGGGTATCTATCCCTTCCCCCAAAACTAATTTGGTCAACATCTAATGCTATATGATTAAGGGATATTGGTCATGCACAATTCAGTAAAGGTGGGTGGGGGATGGTACTCTGATTGTGAAGAAATGGCTAAAAATTGTAGTAATAGTGATGTCCCATTTCCTTCTATCAAGTATCCTGCAACACTTAGCAGTGAGTGTGTGAAAGAATAACTTCAGGGCTGAGCAAATTTTTTTTTTAACCACTAGTCCAGGACAAGTGGTTTCAGAAAATTCACTAGTCCCACCTTACTCTTCACTAGTCCCACCTAACTTTTCACTGGTCCCAAAATGGTAATAACTTGCCGAGATGTATGTACTTAATCCATAGAAAAAACAAATGAAATAATATACAACATAATTATTTCTTAAAAGAATTTAATTTGTCAAAAACATTGGTTGTTATACATTTGGCTTCTTCAGGTTCATGTATATATGTTTTAGCTGATGGATTTGAAAAAATGTCCTTGTATATGTCTGCCACCTGCACCAGCACTAAGCCAGCAGTTGATAGCTGTGTCTGGGTTGAAGTCCTCAAGTTCTGGTCCATTTGCGGAAATGTTCATTAGCATTTGTAAACTCTTTTGGTTTAAGGAATTCCTTAAAGAAGTCTTGATTAAGTTCATTGAACTAAATCCTCTTTCAGCAGTGGATGAGCTTATAACAAACATGATTTCTAATAGTTTGCATAATTGACTGAGACTAGGTGGAGTATTCACTAAGAGTGTTCCAAGAATTTCAACAGGTGGATCCGGTGACTGCTTGTATGCCCTCATCTTTGCTTTGAACTCCAGATACTGCTCATGAATGGCATGATGGTCTTCCTGTTTGAAAATCACTTCAAGATGATTAAGAAGAACATGCATATTTCATCAGAGCTACCCTCTCATGAGGAAAGTGCCTGTAGTCAAATGCTCTAAAGCATCTCAAAGGTTCTTCCATATCAGAAAATGGTTTTCCATAACGGGCTAGGGTGTAGGCTGTGTTAAAGAGAGCTCTCATTTCAGTCTCATTTAGTTTTAGTTTTGAAAGGGCCTTTCCTAGTGGAGTGTCGGCAACTCTGACTTCACTGATTTTCTGCACATGCTGGCTAGTGTCATGCATATAGTGTGCTACACAGGCCTTGTGGGGTCCAGACATGTCATGAGACTTGATTGGCTGAATCCTGAAATTGTCACTTTCACTGACAAATACACTGGGTGAATTTCCAACCTGTGCCAGTTTTGGATATTGTTTGCATTAACTGCAAAATATCTTTCCTTCCTAGTCAATACATTCAAGACAGGGATAACAATCAACCCAATCCGGCTGAAAATTTCTCTGTCTCTTAGTAGTGTCATATTTGACATTTTTTGCCATCACAGATTGTTGCTTATGTCTCTTTGGAGAAATAGCTACCGCACACTCAGTATCAGTCTTACGTTTTATCCCTCCACTTTCAAACAAATTTTCTTTCTCCGAATCGCCGTTATTACCTTCCTTGCGAAAATAATTTAGCAAACTCATTTTATCCACAGAGTAACTATCAGCTTGCTTGACAACTACTTCTAAAGTGATCATAACATACATTTTCTCTTTTAAATACGAATAGAGACAGCTCATTAATTAGCGTAATTGTTTCGCTTCAAATGCAATATCGCACGTGGAAGTTAATCATCTGTATAATCAATTAAAAATTAAAGAATCATTACTGTCATTTAATCAGTTCGTAAAAGAAACCAACACTGATGTCAGTAAAGTACCTTTCATTAATTTAATTACACTGACTCGCTGGATTAAAATGATAGTGAGCCACTCGTGATAATCTGGCTTGAGTAAAGTCAATGCAACAAAGCCGCTTAAAACACTACTAATTGATCATACTGGCTTTCTTTTGCTTGACGTGTTTTGATTTGCCGATAATTTGGTCACTTAGCCCAATATGCAGTCAAGCGGTAACAGGATGTAAATGTATACATGAAGAGGGGTAGAATCAAGTATTCAGTACGCCCGTAGGGCATGATTGGCCAAATAAAGGTAGATATAGTGATTAAAGCACGAAAATAAGGACTAGCCAGACTTTTTTAAAAAGCACATGTCCCGGACTAGCGACTTGGAAAATTTTACTTGCCCGACATCAAAAATTACTAGTCCGGGACGTCGGGCTATGGGATTTGCTCAGCCCTGAACTTATAATAATAAAATTCTGCACCTTTTTGTCCACAGACTTCAATGCAGCGTACAGCAATATGGAGTCTGTATGCACTGAAAAAGACATGTCACTGACACTTATGAATAATCCATTTAGTAGCAAGAAGTGGATTTTGTATAAAAATTGGAGAAATTGAACATAAGCTGTTTTTCTGCACATACTGTTTGCAAATATATGCATTTTTTTTAGTCCTGAACAACCTTGACAGTAGTTCCTAAAAAAAAGGGAGGGAGGCCTGTACTGGCCATAAAGCAGCACTTTATGATGAAAACAATGAACAATTGTACATGTATTTTGGTAATAATAATAATAATGAGACAATTTTAGTTCCAAACACTATGATGATTCCCAAAATGAACAGTCTGGAATATTTTTATATTCTCTGCTCATATCTTTCTGTACATGCTGTACATGTATCTATCTATTAGGTTAAATCTTCTAGACCACAATTGGTAATTTAGTTTTCTGTACTTTACTAATTAATGAGTCTCTAGCCACTTTCTTGGTATTCTTGCAGTGGATTGAAGGAAAAGTAATGTAAGAGTTTAGTCTAATATTTTCCCTTTCTATTTCTTTGATGAAAGAAAGTATGTGGACACCCATTCCTAACACACTGAATATCTGTCATGAATGTGATGTTACAGGACATTAATTAACACTGAAACACTTAGGGAAAATAAAAGGGGCCTGGATTGTGAGGAGGTGCAACATATTTACTATTGTGTAAGAAATACATGAAACGATACGTAAGGAACAAGAAGCTTCAGGATTGTTGATAGCGAGTCATCAATTACCATGAAAACACACATTACAAAATGCAACAAACATTGTGCACTGTCTTCAATCCTACCCTGTGTGACTTGCACCTTAAGCCACAATATGTAAATAATTCGATGACCACTTTCAATAATTGTATACAGTTAGTGACCGTGATAATACCAGGTTAAACATGTGACTAAAATTGCCCCTTGCAGTGTATCTGTATCTCACTCCTTCCCTGGGACATAGCCCAGTTTATAATTTGGAAGCTATTGCAATGGCAATCTTATTATCATATATGCATATACTAAGGATTAAAAGAATAATGTTGAGACAGTAATAATACTGGGCCATTGTGTCCTTTGTAACTGTTTGGTACTTAACCAGATTAAATTCACTTGTAAATGACAGTAGTCTCTGATATTAATGTATATGAAAATATTGTCTGAATAAAAACCAACTTCACATCTTTGAGCTCATAGGTTCCATTCCAGGTTCCAAAAAGAGGGAGAGTACAGTGGTGACCCATCCATGATCTATTAATTTCTGCTGTTGCCATAGTTTCTTTCCACTGAAATGACAACACTATAACAACATATGTGCTGTTGAAAGTACTTGATATATGCAGAAGGCAACAGTTACCAAGCCCAACTAGCCTGAATCCGTGTAAATCAATGTTGGGCACATGACATTTCATGTAATTACCATAAAGTGACACATAAACATAAACAAGATTTTAGTTTCTGTATCATTTGTTGCACATGACCTTTACCATGTTAGAAGGTCAATATTTAAATTGGTGACCCATGTAGACCACCAGCTACATTAAATTGGCTCCTTATATCCTGCTATCTAAAGCACCCCCATGTCTTTACATATGACTACACTAAACATTACAACAATAAAAACTAATCAACCCAGTGTTCAAAATGTCACACACAAAACAATATCAATAACAATTTGTCACAAATACTGAAAAATGTCACTAAATCACTAATATGTAATTGTACAAATAAATGTAAACTCTTTCCCAACATGTGGTCTATTCGACACACCTTAAAATCCTATGTAGAAAAGCATGTGGATATTCGACACACCTTAAAATTCTATGTAGAAAAGCATGTGGATATTACACACACCTTAAATTCCTATGTAGAAAAGCATGTGGTCTATTCAACACACCTTAAAATCCTATGTAGAAAAGCACATGGATATTACACACACCTTAAAATCCTATGTAGAAGAGCACATGGATATTACACACACCTTAAAATCCTACCGGTATGTAGAAAAGCACGTGGATATTACACACACCTTAAAATCCTATGTAGAAGAGCACATGGATATTACACACACCTTAAAATCCTATGTAGAAAAGCATGTGGATATTACACACACCTTAAAATCCTATGTAGAAAAGCATGTGGATATTCACACACCTTAAAATCCCATGTAGAAGAGCATGTGGATATTACACACACCTTCAAATCCTATGTAGAAAAGCACGTGGATATTACACACACCTTAAAATCCTATGTAGAAGAGCATGTGGATATTACACACACCTTAAAATCCTATGTTTAAAAGCACATGGATATTACACACACCTTAAAATCCTATGTAGAAAAGCATATGGATATTACACACACCTTAAAATCCTATGTAGAAAAGCATGTGGATATTACATATCATATTCACCGCCACAAAGCATGTTGTGCTACACTTAGTTTAACATTCACGACTAGTTACAACCATAACATCCAACAGAACTGAATGAAGTAGCTTCTTCTAAAGTATGCAACTGCTCATATATCTTACCTGATCAGTTCATAATTTTCTTAAAATGTCTCTATTGCCTGGTGGGAAGTGACTTCTCACACACTATCAAAAACACATACAACTACAATAGTTCTCATAATTACAAGCAAAATCAATATATATTCCACTTATGCATAAATATAAGGTTTATTTATGATAATTAGCTAATATCAAGTACTTTTCATTATCTCTGCACAGTTTTAAGAATGAAGGACTGATAATATCCAAATATATAAACTATGGCAGATTAATATTTATAGAACTACATGCGGCAAAAGAAGAGATGAAAAAAAGTTAAATGTAAACAAGCAAATAAGTCATTTCATAGTATGTGTTTCATGAATGTTTAGGAATAAGTCTTCACTGTTAACAGTACTGGCCACAGCTGTACTTTCTATATGGAAAATTTGATCGCCAATGGGTTACAGGTATGTGTGAAATATGACTGTTGGTCATGGGACTGGGTTTACTGGTAGAAAGACCAGTATGGCAGCCCCCATTACATGGCAACGTGATATTTGCCACATGCAGTGTACGAAAGGCCCAATGTATATGCAAAATGTAACACTCATTGCATCTTGCTTAGTCTTCATACAACATGATAATTACAGTTCAATTAAATGCAATATCAAACTGCCTATTTTAGCTCTTATAAATATCCTCTGTGCAAAACAAATTGTACCTGCACATTTAAATGACAGCTTTTTAAGTTAATAATTTATAATTTTCCACTTTTTACGTACTATACGTGATATTTGGCTCTAGCACACCCACCCACCCACCTATGAAGCCTATTCGCATTACCAATAGTCCTTAAATATTGACAAGACATGATTGTTTCACTAACACTTCCAGTCAATGCTAGGGTATTCATCGTTGAGTAGGTGGTCATTGGCTATGTCTTTTAGAGACATTTACGAAGATTACATTAAAGATCTCTGCTACACTGGCCTGATCAAAAATAATCTCATCACACTCTTGTAGGATCATTATTGAGTTATGTGGCAGCAATGCTTACTGGTCTACATTTTTTGCATTTTTAGATATTAAAGTCAACAATAATTTTGTTTACGTGCCCTTGCTGCGAGTTGGTGATAAATAAAAGTCAAAATTATCACAGTCTGACCGAAAATCATCAAAATTATAAAAATTCTTAGCCCAATAACTTACCAAAAAAAGATGACGGAATTTTAACTGCGTGTTACTTTCGCTTTCAGTCTTTCGTCGGGGTGATAAAGACGTTTTTTTCTGGCATGACGTTTAATATATGAAGTGAACTTTTAAGCGTTTAATTGATTAGGAATTATATTCGCATCATCTCTATGACATTGTCCTAGACCTTGATCTTGATAAGTTCGGTGGTACGTGATAATTGTATTTTTGCACCGGAAAAGTTATTACAAATAGCAGAAATAGAATAGCCTCCAGATTTTAGTCGACATTAAAACTCAGATATTATATCATAAAATAACAATATAGCCCCCAGTAAACTCAGATAAACTGTTTTAATTGCTTTTCCACATTTACATCTGTTACAAATTTTGTATGCTGAGTTGTACAAAATACTTGTCTTTTGCCACAGAATACGGAGTAGAACAAATGCTCAACCTTTATATTTTGTTCCACGTACATTTTACAGAATTTTAACACATTTTACGTGTTATATTTTATCTTGTTGTACTTCACGTTATCATTTATTTGGAAGGGTTTATCTTCCTGGGAGTTTTTAAGATTTTAAAAAAAATTTTTTTTTTTTACATTTTTCAAACAATTACCTTTAACTAATCTGCCAGAAAGCGCTACTAAAAACCAATCAACAGCAACAACAAGAACAATACCAGGAAGACGATGACGTAGAAGAGGCAGAATTATATAACATTTTCGATTTCAAACTACTCCTTAATTAAGAAAAACGAAAGACTGATCCATGTTCATAAAAATAAGACTCGTAAGAAATTATTTAATATTTCTTAATATTGTCGTTAAAAGTAGTACGCTCTGGTTTACGGACAGGGTTGAATTATTTATGTGTGACCCTAAATTCAAATTTTGGGTTGCCCGAAAATAATTTGTGGATCACCCTAAACTCGGATTAAAAATAATTTAGGGACACCAAATATTACTTTAGGGTAACCCTAAAATCGGACTTCCCACCATAATCGTACGTTGGTGGTGTACGGATAGGGTCAGGGCCGGATTAAAACCTTTAGAGGCCCTAAGCACTGAAAAGATTATGGTGCCCCCACACCCACCTCCATGTAATTCAAATAAAAAACAATATACTAAACCGTAATTTCTCTCGTTTTTTTTTTTGTTTGTTTGTTTGTTTGTTTTTTTGTGTGCCCCTGCTTTGCTGGTGCCCTAAGCACGTCTTTAGTCTGCCTATCGGGGGTAATCCAGCACAGGATAGGGTCAAAAATTCAAGAATTATTGGTTAATGAATGTACAAATTTAAATCTTGAAACAAAGGTATATATGGCTTTAGCCTGTTGATAAATTACTTAGGGTGACCACATTTGTACCTCACAGATACACAATTGGATAATTTGTTAAAGTTGATGAAACCTCTGTATTTGTTCTTTCTATCTTCGTCTAAGAGACTGCACATTTCATTGCAATTTTTCACTTTATACTTTATTTTCTCTCGGATCTAATACAAGTTCCCTCTAGCCATGTAATTGAACGGATTTTGTTCAGTGTAGAAAAAAAAAAGTGCGTTATGTTTATATTTTTTAAAAAGCCACTTTCAGATTAAAACCATATATCGCTGGACAACTGTTTGAAGAAATCTGAACATGCGGGTGATAAGAGATTTTCTGCCCATGTAATATATGCTCTAAAATTTAATGCATTCAGGGTTACCATACCAGCAGAATTTTCCCCAATTCGAGGATTGTTTCATGCGTTTGAAAATTCGCGGCAAAACTGGCATTTTTTGCGGATGTTTTTGTCATTTGTGGAATTTCTTCTAGATTTAAAGAGACACTGAAGTTTAACATTTTAAGTAACATATTAATATAGAGCATGAATCTGTACAATACAAAGAAAATGTAGTCAAAGTTGGGAAAATAGTATTAAAGTTATAAGCATTTGAATATTTTAAGAGGATGTAACTTACGGCAAGTAATAACTTTTCTTGATTTTGCTGAAGTCGCAGAAGAGAAAAACAAATTAAAATAACTTGAAAACAAATCAAGAAAATGAAGACACAAATGGGCCAACATGCATCCAAATCTCTCGTATAAATAAATAAATAAAGCAAGAAGAAAAAAATGCCACTCACTTTAGGGTGAAAACATAATTGATAAAGGGATTTGAATTTGGTTTAATTAAATGACATTTTTTAAAAAATACTGAACTGTGCATAGGACAGGGCAGTTCAACATTTTAGGCTGCTAACACTGTATCTCTTGAAAGATTCCTTTTTATTTATCTTATTGGAAGTGATAAGTTATTGTCTTATATAAATTTCCATCTATTGACAAAGGATTAAATTCTTTCTATTTTCAATCCGCCACAGTATTATACAAATCTCACCAGTGGTAAAGTTAAAAGGCTTTCCTGCTTATTTTATTAATTTACAGGAAAAGGTATAAAGTCGCTGTAATAAGCTTTTTCTTTACCTTTTTTCCCGTGTACGCGGTATGTAATGTCAGAGACTTTTGTGAGGGATTCCCATGGGCCGATAATGAACATCTGCCCCGTAAGAAATACATGAGTGATCTAACTAACGTGCATACTGTGTGTGTGTGTGTGTGTGTGTGTGTGTGTGTGTGTTTAAAACCCTAAGAGCCACCCTCAATCTCATACTCCAACTTTGTTTGAAAAAACCTAGGCCACTATGTTACTATCCACTCACATTTTTTAAAAAGCCAATATGACCATACTATCCTCCCAAATATTTAGTTTTTTCAAATCCCCGACCACCCACACCACATCACATTAAAAAAGTCCTAGCTTCCCCCTCCCCCATATCCTCCAAATTAAACAACATCGAAATGTGGAATATCTTATTGGCATATTTTAGATAAATATATGCATGAGTTATTAAAATCAATATATAGGTTTCGCATCCACTTTCAGCTACAAAAACTGTTGACTAAATGCTCAATACAATTACCTGGTGATCAAGCTTTTAATCCAACAAACAACAACATAGATCTAAACAATTTAGCATATTTTTTAATAACTTTAATATCCCTCCTTCTCATGACTGAAGATATATAATGGACAAAATAAATATCGTTTTAGTAACCACCATGAAGAGCATAACATTGTACATCAGAAATTTTGAAAACTTAATGTGGTAAGTGCATACAAACGTCAATCTAACTATGAATCTGGAACATTTAATACTGGTCAAAACTGCCTGCAGAAAAAATTAATAAAATGTTAACAAGCGATAAAACACAGAACGATCTTTTTAATACAAGATAGCAATGGACTAATAGCAATAGGAATATTTATGCTAAACCAGATTTTCAGGTCTTATGTGATATGTATTTTAGACGCTCAAATACAAAATAGGACATCTATTAAAAAGTCTGTTTCTACTGTTCAAGACGCTGTAAAAAAAGTGTTAGAAAAAATTAATTTCAGAACAACAAGGTTATGACTTAGATGAAAACATTACAATAAGATTTCAGCAACATATTTCAGATTCAAACGTTAATTAAGATATGCTATTGGTGTTGATGGTATATATGTATCATCAGTGATATGGTGATGAAAATGCAAAGCATTATTGGCTGCAAAAACAATTTTAAAAAGTGATCAGACACATTTAATGTAGGAATGAATACAACTATAAATACCGACGTGTTAAAGAATACAATATCAGCAGCTGGAAAAAGTATGCAACAATTCGTCAAAAGATAGACAAAGAAGTAAAGCAATAAAGGGTGGGTAAGTATTATTTTGACAAGAAGGATGAAAATGGTGAAAGTCTTGTAATCAGGATGGTAGTACTTACATTCAGGGCGGTAGGACCTACAACCACAATGACTCAGTCTACAGCTCATGATTTAAAAGATATAGATTATGAAAACATAAACAAGCTGATTAATGCAAGAATTAACAAAATAGCCTCATCAGATAACAAAGAAATTACCTTTCCAGCTAATATAAAAAGTCAGCTTATTACACCATCATTGGTATAAGGTAACACTGCTCTTGCTTTAACAGATAACTGGAACAAATACATGTGGTTATCAAATTTTTTTCATACCTGTTGCAAATTTATCAACAAATAAATCACTACTTTCACCGCTATCACTAACATTACATCCGCCGGTAACGCTACCTACTTTTCCTCCTCCTGTTAAACGTTCACCAAACTTTGCTATAGCTAAACCAAGCGTTGCTGCTGCCATATCAATAGCTGTATAATCCATAGTAATTATTCAAACATTTTTCTTTAACATTTGATTTAACTGTCAGTTTTAATTAACTTTTCACTCAGTGTTATTAATATTTTTTTCTGTAGTTACCTTTGAAATGTGTTAAGTGACCAACTCACCATTTGCGCCCTTTTACATTCATAAGTTTGCAATATTTCTTGCAGTTTAGCCTTTCTTTTGCATCTTTTGATATGCAGATAAAAAAAAATTTATATTTTCGTTATATAGTTGTCATACAATTCAAGGTCTGTTTGCATTGATACTATCTCTAATTCTATTACATGAATCATTAAACAATCTATCAACATTTCCTTCTTGAAATATAACCTCTTTCTAAATCTTTTTTAAAAATATTTTGTTTAAATTTCGTTCATAAAATCAATATTTCCTTTTTAAAATCATTATATATTGTTCTTAAATAATGTAAAACTTCTTCTGTTTCATCATAAAGTTTATTTGGTTCCCTAAATATAACTGTTGGTTCAACTGGTTCGTTTGTTTTAAACATACTATTTTCTATTTCCGCTGTATCTTTACTTCGTTGCCTGTTTGTATCTGTTTGCCCTAAAGGTTGCTTTCTTCCTTTAATGTAGTAAACGCATCATCTTCAAACGTAGAGTTAATATATGTTTTTCTTTATATTTTGTTTGAGACTTGGTTCTTTCCATTTATTTATAATCTTCTCCAACCTAAAGACCTTAGAAAATCACTTCCACCTGTTTGTGTAGGTACAAAAGTAGGTGACAGCATGCTATTTGGTTTATTAATACAGCGTTCTATCTTTAATGTATTTAATTAGTTTATATTCAACCTCATATATGGTTAATCCATATGTCCTTTAGATTAATCAACTAAACCTTCTTTTACAGGAGTTGAGTCTGTAAGGCCTTCTGTTGTAAGATTACAATTATATAAATATGGTTCGATATCTTCTAATGATTCAGTGTATTTATAGACAGATCTTAATCGTAATTTCATCAAAATTTTCAAATATCCTTCCGCCAAAATCTGGCATTTTAAACTATTTAAATGGATAAAAACCGAAATTGAAAAAGAACTGGATTTTGTAGAAGATCAAACTAAAGGCGAAGCTGGAAGCTTTATTAATGAAGAATACAAATATAAACTAAAAAGTAGTATATCAAAAGGAACATACATGTAAATGCCTGATTAACATTTAACCGAAAAGGAGTTGGATAAGGTGGACTCAACACAGATAAAAATAAACAAACGAATGCTGTTGTTTTTTGGGGGGGGGTTTTTGTTTTTTTTTTTAAATCCAAGAGCAGCAAAACTATCCAAGCCATTGTCTGATGTAGTAATGTCAATAATAACATCTCTAACGAGTATATTTCTTCCAATTGAAAATTTACATGAATTACAGATATAGTTGAAAAAGATTAATTGAAATCAAACGGAATTAGATACTTTACTGGGGTTTTTTCATATCTTTTAGGTTGATATTTCCAATTTCAGCATTGAATACTAGCTTGATAACTTGTAAACACATTCGTTTTTCTAAAAATATTATTATTCAGAAATAAATACATGAGCAAAGCACGAACAAGTTCATGCAGAACACAACAATGAAATTAAAAGCACTGAAAATAATGCTAAATAAATATACATTGATTAAGAATGTTAAAGTATATAAAGTATATGAGAAAAATGAACAAGTTCGCAATTTAAAATCTCTTCGATAATAAAGTTAACATTTTTAAAAACCTCTTCTATTCTCTTGTGTTCTTTGATTTATATTTAATCCATTGTTATCGCTTTGGATCTGTTTTCACTGGCTAACATATATCGTATGTTTGACCAGTGAAAGCGAATTGTATGTTGTTTGGAATCAGAAAAGTGAAAAGAAGAACAAGTAGTAGCAGGATCTATATCCAAATCTCCCACACCTTCAGACTTCGCAAAATTAAATTAATTGAACAGCAAGTGATTTTAAAGTTGTATTTGATTTTATGTTTTGTTTCATACCTTGTAAAATTTTATTTCTTGTCATGCGAATGATTTTGAAATTTACTATCTCTGATATATTTGTTGTCTTGTATTTGTTTAAATATTCTTTGTTTTGTTTCCTCCAGCTTTTCATGTACTCCCTCATGCAAGTTTTGCAATAGACATTTTTGTTGAACTGATTTATACATTTTAAGTGTGTCAGATCTGAACAATGCGTTTTTACACTAAACTTAAAATCAAATTCAATTAATAATTTCTTTATGATAGAAGTGGAAGATGGTGTTCGCAAAGCCTACTTACATGAGAAACGCGAACAAATTTGTGAAAGCAAAGCTGAAGACGTTTCTAAGGTTGGTGAAAAGAGAATAAGTTCTTAAATCACCAAGAAAGGTGACTTAAAAAAATACAAAAAAGAAAGATCCATGTAGAGTTGAGTTGAACTTGGAAAACGTTTATGGTTATCTGATAGCACAAGACAAAATAATCAGTAAATAAATAATGTAGCAATAAAATGAGTGCTAGTGAACCTAAAGATCATTACATATCAATGTCAGAAACAAACCTACCCCCACCCCACAAAAACTAATAAATCTGACACAACTCCTGGTTTTACAAACACCAGCGCTATGTCTGAAAAGGAGCAAAGATTAAGACACAGGTTGCCTATTTCGTAGCTTTAAATGGGAGAGAAAATATCAAGTGCACTACCGTTTAGTGTAATTCGACCATTGTATCCAATAGTACCTACTCTACCAGCAGATAACGAAATTAATTTTAGGCAAATAAAAATCAGTGAAATTAAGCAGGATTTGGTAAAAGAGCAGGAACATTGCAGAGGTGTCAGAAAAAAAGTATAAAACAGAATACAGGTGTTTAAACTGGGTAGAGGTTAGTATGGCAACTGTTTCCGGTAGAACTGGCGTTGCAGCTGCTAGTGTACGAGTTGCCGGAATAGCTACATGATTTAAAATGACTCTTGCTTTTAGCCAGTTTGGTGCAACATTTCTGAGGGTTTGTTGCAAAGGCTTTTAAAGACAAAAAGGTATACAGTAAAGTTTTAACACATGATGAGATTATAACCTATGCTACAAGTGACTTGAACAGTATTGATGATATGGTGAGTAAAGTATTAAGCGATAATGAAATAAGTCATGAGGAATTGAATTTTAAACTTACCGAGCATAATAGATAAAAGAGATAAAGAATGCAACTACGAAGTTGCAAACACATAAAGCAGAAATATTGAAGAATGAACAAACATAAATTGGAGGCGGGTAAAAAAAAAATAAAGGAGAAAGAGATTTTGGAAAGGATTACAGCAAACAGGGTTTAAATAATCTTGAAATGGAAAAAAACCCACAGGATAACGTGAAAATGGAAATTTTTTAAATATTGGGATTTTGTAATATTAACTATTTTAATTGTCCTTACTTCAATGGAAACTTACATAACGGCGAAGCCTATTTACATGACAGAGGAAAAGACAGTAAAGAAATATATTTTTCAAATACAATTGATAGTAGAGACGGTAAATTATCTATTCCGCTAGAAATAATAGATTTTGTATTTGGCTAGCACAATATTTCAAATGATCAGAATAAAAATATGTTCTACTTCATTTGCGACAAAAATTAAGCAAAAACTGTTTAATTCCGAATGGATTCTATAACCTTAAAATGTACATGAAGGAAACGAAAGAGTGAATGACTGTTTATAACGACAACGAAGAAAGTATTGATAATGAGTGCTTCAAAGCACAATTCAAAAGCTTTACTAACTCGGAACAAGAATTACACAGTGCTTATAACCAGTTCCTACTCTAAATTACTTGGATTCAATAGACCGAGAACAATGCACGCATCTACCGAATAGAATACAGTTTATGGATTTATGAAATCTTAAAATGTATATATTTTTCTAGATCAAGTCAATAACACCAAACGTTACTACAATGGTAGTTACACTTTAACATCTTTTTAAACAAGCCTACTCTACTAAATCCATCGAGAACGATGAGAAGAATAATTAATTATGTCAATCACCAAGTGGTTTTAATTTTAAATCCTTAGAGAAAGATGAGAAGAATAATTCATTATGTCAATCACCAAGTGGTTTTAATTTTAAATCCTCAGAGAAAGATGAGCGGGGTGATTCATCATGTCAATCACCAAACAATGACTTAAACTTAAATCAACAGTATTGCAAATTCCGATGCAGCTAGTAAAAGATTTGTACAAAACGAATTCACACACAAAGGATAAACTCAGCAATAGATGCTAACAAGGAAGAAATCTCTAGAAGACTAGAGTACTTTACAATCCCAGTTAGAATAGTTAAGGAAACATCAAAATAATGAAATACAACAAAATGGTCAAGATAAAAGAAACTTACTCAATGGTCTTAAAGGTGCTGTAGTGAATTTGGAAGAAAAGATAACTGATTACACTAATACTTGACCATATTTGCAAAAATGAATGATTTAATATAAATAAGAAAAAGATATGTAAGCTAGGTCTTATTTCGGGTTGAAATGATAACACTCGCTTGTTAGTTGTGGGATTTATTGTCCGATGAAATGGTACGAGATAAACCTAAAACAATACAAAGCATATACTTAATATACAAGACAAATACAATACAGAATATAACCGACACAAATACAATACACAATACACAACCCACACGCTAACATTTATAATTTTATCACAAAAAATACAAATGATACCTTACCAGACTCGAAGAGTATAATTGTTTCGAATTATATTCAATCCCTTGTATTTCACTTGCGTGAAAGACAAGTGCTTTTCTTATTCACGAATAATTCTGCTCGAGATGTTGTCTGTCTAAGAACCAGATTAAGAATACCAGAGGATTTTGTTAGTATGGCGGGGAATCGATGTTAATGCTCGTGAAGCCCGGGAATCATGCATCGCGATCAATCACTCACTCGCTCACTCACTCATGACGAACACGCACATAGGTATACAACACAAGTCCTGGGTCACAGATAGATGAAAACAAAAGCAAAATAATGTGCATGAAAGTTTGATTAGATCTACGATTTATCAATACATGACTTAAGCGATAAGAAAATAAATCAAACATAATGATTAAACAACTCTCAAAAATGAACATTCTGCTCGAATATAAAGAGGAAATAAGTTCTAACAGATAGTAAACAAAATACAGATCTAGAACTGGTTAATAATATTGGTGTTGTACAAGGAAGTGTTGACAAATTAGATAAAGGATGAAACAATTAAGATACGATTTAAATGATATAGAACAAACGTTAACAACATTAAAAGATGAATTGAAAAAGAAACAGAAACAATTACAAATGAAGTAGATGAAAAGATTTTAGCAGTTAGTGAAAGAATGTAAACCACTAAATCAGAAATAGAAGGAAACACAGAGAGAGGTGCATAGAGACTATTGCATTTAAATACTACAGTTGATTAGATTTAAACAGTTTCGATGATCATAATAGCAGATTGGATTATACTAATTAAAGGTTAAATAAATTAGATGATGAGTTACCTAGAAGTTAATTACTTTTCATTTTCGCAATATATTAACATTTGATTATTTTACTGATATAAAAATGAAACAAATACGTATTTTAAATATTATTA